>OX453035.1:5140026-5586054 GCA_949699805.1 Tromatobia lineatoria | reverse complement strand
AGCACAGCTACGGAAATGTGGAAGGATTGCGCGTGGCCGAAGCGCGCGCTGTGTGCTATCGCAGGCACGCAGCCAGCAGCATCGGCGCCGGTCGCACACAGCTTTTCATTCATGATTTTCGTGAGCGCGATTGCAGCGCTACGCCCTTACGGCGCCGGCAGCGGCGACGCCGTTAACCACGCGCGGAGCTCTGCGCTGGCTGACCTGTGTGAGCGCCTCTGCTTGGCGTCTCTCTCGCAGCCTCGTGCGACACCGGCACTTCATATGCTTCTATACGCCGCGAAGAGAGAGATGGAAATAATCGCGCGAGCCGGTCTCGAGCCGTTTCGCAAACTCGCGAAAATATCCTTCTCCTCTTCGCTATGACTCATGACAACAAAAATTCTTTCCGCCGTTTATGTAAAAAAAAAAAAAGAAAAAACGACTATCTATGGACTTTAGGGAAATCCGGTCCGGGCGATCTTCATACCGACGGCGTTTTAGCTGATGAAAATAATTGGATTACCAGCACGAAACTCCGCAAAGTTTTCGACCGTCCGCCACACCGACGGGATATTGATTTCCGCTTTTTCCGGGCAATAGCCCCGAACGTTTTGTTGTTCTATCATTTTGGGCAGTGAGGAATGTTGCGGGCGTTGGAGAGAGTAGAGGATTTACTTAGGATCTATATTTTGCTACTATGCTACTACTCTTTTCTGATCTGGTGCTGCTCTCTCTCTACCCTGAGAACACGACTAGACAGTGCGCACACGATGATCTCGGAAACACGTGGAGCGCCGACGCCTTGCGCCGGCCTAACGTTGGGTGTGTGAGGCGATGCCATTTCCCTCTCGACTGACGGTCGGAATCGACTGGTCGGCGGAAAAAAACCTATACTGCCGGAAAAGACTGGAAGTTTTTATGCATTAACTTGACGATTTAATTAAATGTAAAATTGGGATATAATTCGAGGTAGTTCTGCAATAAGATTTAAATTCAATAAATTGAAGTAGTTCTCTGGAAAATTAACGCAATTTATTAAAATTACTTTACAATAAGTAGATTTCGCACTTGGATCGTAAATTTACAGCTTATGCATTAAAACTTCCAGTATATGTACATTAAATTCTAAGTAGATTCTTTCCACAATGTACCTATTTTTTTCCATTCAAAATTATACTGCTTGTTAAAGCAAACCTCGCAACAAAAGGTTTGTGGTAAATACATTTTGTTGCGAGATCTTAATGACTTCTATTTGTTCAAAAACGTAAAATTGTAATTCACTTTGGAACTAAAAATTTCACGAATATGCAAAGCAGAACGATGTCTTTTTTATCCTTGATTGTTGTATCGTTTTTTTTGGTACTTTCCAAAATTTCGCAATATTGGTATAAATACTTCTTTATACAGAAAGTAATGCTCAAGAACAATCGATAGTGAATTTTGGCCAAATTCATAAACAGATTTACGTTTTATGGAATTCCGGCTTTCCAAAATCTTTCTGGATTTACTTTTTTAACTCGAATGTGCTTTCACTGGTTAAGCTGAAATTTTCTGGAGTGTCGGATTTATAGGCAGCGTTGATAGATATTGAAGTTTGCCCAGATTTGTTTATGATTCTGTAATTATAAAATTATAATTATAAATATATTAATAACTAGAACTGGTATTAATTGTCAATGTATCTACACGAAAACATAAACACTTTTTGTCGTTAATCTATTTAGAAATGAACCGATATGACCCGATTGAAGAGAAAAAATTGACCTGACTTTAGAAATTCAATTTTTATCTTAACAATTACTCGAGAAGATAATCATTTTTTGATAATAGCTGAAGATAGTTGTTCTGAAATGATAATAACAAAATTCATTCGATGGGGGTTAATCAAACACAATAACAAGGCTTTACAAACTTGGATGAAAAAGGTGAACCGAGCTGAAATAGTAGTAATAATAGTATTTATCGTCAATATATGTACTTTTTTTTATACAGTGGTTGGTTAGCTACAATAAATCTGTTATTGCCAACAGCCGAGGTCCTTCAGACTGAGCTGAAATATTAAATCAGAAATTGGGCAATTTTTTATATCAATATTTATTAAATATTGTTTTCCATTCAATTTCCAGTTGTTATAAACTAAATCCAATAAAACGATTTTTTTGAGATTTTTTTTTCCAGAAATTAATCATAATTATTCATGTTAGGGTGGGGGTAAAAACAGTAAATTACCAAAATAGCGAATGCTATAATAATAGGCATTCTAGATTCAGATGTTCACTATCTGGAAATTCGGTGTTTCAGCTTTTCGTTATTTTGATCCTCACCCAAATTTTCGTATAATTGCTCATAGTTACTAATTCCTAATTCCATTTCATTCAATCTCCAGATTTTTTATTCGTTTCGCCAATTTTGACTTATGTGTTGGTACGATACTTCCAGGTACTGGTGAGTCCGGCAAATCAACTTTCATCAAACAGATGAGAATTATCCATGGATCGGGATATTCGGACGACGATAAGAGAGGCTTCATCAAGCTGGTCTACCAAAATATATTCATGGCCATGCAGTCCATGATTAGAGCGATGGACCTCCTAAAAATTCAGTATGGGGAATCTTCAAATGTAGTGAGTATCTTTGGCCATTTTTTCAATGGCACAACTTTTACATTTATGTCGATGCAATTAAAATACTCATATATATTTTTTTTCTTCGTTCAGGAAAAAGCGGAATTGGTGAGAAGTATAGACTTTGAAACAGTAACGACGTTCGAAAGTCCATACGTGGAAGCTATTAAGGATTTGTGGGCAGATGCCGGTATTCAGGAGTGTTACGACCGTCGACGAGAATACCAACTTACGGATTCTGCCAAATAGTAAGCATTACTAAATTTCTATTCGGAGGTCGATCGGTACATGCCGTAATGTACGTTTCTACGACGTGAGATCACGCGAAATTCTTACGGCTAAAAATACACACGCGTGCTCCACTCGGGAAAGTTACCTGAAAGAAAAAAGAAATACGCCCGAGCGATATACTCACGATACAATCGATTTTCACTCAACCTTGTGACTGAGAATTTTTTTGTGTAACTTTGACGCCAAATTTTTTTCCTTTTCATTGCAGAAAAAAAAATTATAATAAATCCAAATTTAAGTCACATGTTCACTTATATTCATTTGTTGCAATCAAAATGTGTTTAAATAAAAGTCACTTTAGTGATATTTACAACGCAAGATTTTGGATTCAACTTACTATGCAAATAATTTGGGACTATCAGAAACCTTTCCTACATTTAGAAAGCTGAATGAGAGAAACATAAAAAACGATAAAAAAATATAACAGGAAAAATATTCTACTTGCTTAATAACGATATGTTGTCTCTAAAATCTCAGTGTCTCAGAATATGCAGTGAATTGGTAAAGGTAAAAAAATCATGTTGAGGGAGTAAAGACAAATTGGAATCAGCGGTGTTGTCTGATTAGTATGACACTTCTTTACCTGCTGGTACTGGTTGAAAAAATGTGAACCGTTTGCTCGTGAAACTATACAATTTCCGTAAAATGGCAAAAACATTGGGCTAGTGTCGTTTTCCTTCAATAATTTTTTAAATGATTTTATGATCTGCGCGCTATGATAAAAGGACTGTAAGTTACAATATTTTGAATATTTTCCTACTGTGGATTCTGCAATTCACGTAAATTTTTATTTTGTCCTTTCTGGAAGTCATAATCCCCGTCAGAAAGTACTTTTTGAGTCTGTGTTTAAGTATTTATCAGTTTTCCTCATATCTCAAATCGCTAAACTTATGTTTAAAGAATTCATTTTCGTAGAACGGTTATAATATTACAGTTATCGAGGGAAAAAAAACTTATTTGCTACATATATTTCCAGCTGAACAGCTGAATTTTCTTGAGAATGAAAATGACTCATTTGTACCTCAGTCACCGTTCGCAATTGCCATTGATATTTTATCTAAAAAAGTTTAGTTTTTTTTGGAAAATCGAGAAAGATATTAAATATTTGGAATTACGTTGTTTCTAATTAGGAGACGACGTTGTGCCGGGTGACAGCGTTTGTCATATGTTTCAACATATTTTTTAAAATTTGTACTGACTTGCATTGCAGCTTACAGATTGTTAAAATAACAACAAAAAAAAAGTAAAAAATTAATGAAGTTTATTCAGCAAGGTCCCTTTATCCAATTAAGGCAATGGAAGAGTCCATCCCGGACTCAGTCGGTATCAAAAACCGGAATCCAATCTACTCAGCGGCGACTTATATCTGAGAAATAAGCGAATTTGATTGCAGAGTACATTAATAAATCAAAACCGAATTTACTTGCGACTAAAATGTTGATTGACTTTGAGAAATTTGATTACAGTTCCTGAAGATGTACTGACTTGAAGAATAAGTATATGAAAAAATTATATAGGAAATGAAAATTATTTTATCGCAATATATGACCGAAAACAAAAATTCAAGACATAACAGTTTTTAGCAATTTTTATACGTAATGCGTATAAATGGCATATTTTAATATACATTTCAACGGAATTTTTATTTTATGTTTTTTTTTCTTACACCAATGTAAGAACCCATGATTTGAAAAAAGATGCTCCAATTTTTTGAATAATTACAACCTGTAGCGCTAATAAAAAAATATATAAACATTTGATTCGTTTGAAAATCGATTTCAACAAAATTTGATGAAAATGTGGCAAAACAAATCAAGCGTTTGATTTATTTTTTCAATCCATTCAATTTACGTCTGTTTAATTTCTATAGAAAAAACGGTGGCTTAAAATGACTTTTTTAATAATTATTATTGCAACATGCAAACATTTTTCTATAGAAGCCGTGGAAAGTTGTTGCAAAAGAGTAACTATCAAGTCACGCCCAATACATATTTTAAGTGATTAAATAAATGGTTCTTAACAAAACTATGTTTATGTCTGCTATTCCATGATCAAGCGAACAGATAATAATGTCCAGTCTTGAAAACTCCAAATATTAAGAACGCTAATGTTACAACATGAAAAATAAGTATATGTAAAATTCATAATAGAAATTAAGAATTATAGTTACGTGGAAGCATTCTTTTATAAGATCTGCAGACAATTGTTGCAAAATAGTAACTATTAAGTCACGCAAAAAATATATTTCACAAGATTGAATAAATGGGGCCTCACAAAACTGTATTTATATTGGCTATTCCATGATTAATCAAACAGCTAGAGTATTTCCGACCGTAAAAATTTCAAATATTAAGAATACTAATGTTACAGCTACCTAATGGAAATAGACCGAGTTGCGGCACCAAACTACCTGCCCACAGAACAGGACATTCTTCGTGTGAGAGTCCCCACAACTGGTATAATTGAATATCCATTTGACTTGGAAGAAATTCGGTTTAGGTATGTCTGACCGCCTGAGACGAGAGAGAAAAAGAGGAACGAGGAGAAAAGGAGCCTAGCTGCCTGCGCCTGTGATCTACTTGCATCGGGACCTTGTGCACCGTTTTTTCTAATGTTTTTTTTTCTATTGGTCGTGTTTCGTCCCTGCTTGTAACTAATTTGAAACTGTGTTACTCTTATTAATATTATGTGCTCACATAAGGGTGCTCCAAAATTTTTTCATCTTTTATTATCTTTACATCAGCCCGGTAGAATTGTAGATTTTGTACGTTAAATGAACCGTATTTTTCAATCATTTTTTCACATTCAAAAACAAAAATCGGGTTTTCTTAAGAATATTTTTTTTTGTTCGAAAAATCTGGACTTTCTCCTTTTTGTTGCCATGTTCAAAAAATCTGTATTCCGAATGTTTTCCTCCTATTTCGCGTATAATTATCATTTCCGTTAACTTTGAGAAATATTTTTACAGTTTTATTAAAAAAAACGGCAAATGATGAATAATTAGGTTCATTTTATTTGCGACAAAAATGATCATTAATTATTCACGAAATCGGATTAAAATATTTGCAATAAAAATTTGTACAAAATGAAAAAAGTAGGTACCCAGGTTTTTTGAACAAGAAAAATAATATTAATAAACCCAGATACTTTTTAAATATAAACAATTATTGAAAAATGACGCTCTTACCTAATTGAATCATTAGTTCCAATCGAATGACGCATCTCGCAAATTCAGGACGTTGATAATGAAGATTTCGAGATCCTGCATTTGTTTTTTTCACAGGCTCCTTCTTTTGTAAGGTTCAGTTATTATATAAAATTTGTGATTCTACCGGATGGAGGTAAAAGAAGTAATGAAATTCTTGTAAACACCCTAGTTCACATATTGTTTGTTTTCTATGTAATCAGATCCATCGATTATTAACGTCGCCGAGATTTTCATTAGAGCGAAATTCTATACTTCGCTGCACGAGTGTTTTTTACATTGCTTACAACACAGATTCGCAGTCGTGTGCTTTTTTTTGTGCAGCCATTGCGACAACGCTGAAATTCAATTTTCCTTTCTTCATAATTTTATCTTTGGATCCGATTACGCGTGGTAATTTTTGCAGAACGTCGGTATGCTGGGGCCTGCATGTTTCTTCTTATAAACATTTATATATACATATATTCATACGTGTTTGTGTGTGTACTGGTTTTTAAAATTTTTTGATCGCCATGCGAGATACGCGTGCGAATAATTCTGAAAGAACAAAAGATTTGCATGGCATGCACTATCAAGATCGTTTCGCTTGGTTTGTTTTCCAGTTATCTTAGTGACCTACCGCGTATCGAAGCGTCTGACTACCTCCCCACCGAACAAGATATTCTTCGGGCTCGAGCTCCCACAACTGGCATTATAGAATATCCATTTGATCTGGATTCCATCATATTTAGGTATTAATTAACGTGAATATCGTAGCTAAGATATCTAATTGGATTATCTCATGACGTGCGAAATACGTACCTCTTTGTAATTATTGAAGCCTCTGTAGTTCGATGCGACAAAACCCCGAGACACAGATTGTGGATCAACAGAGAGAGTAGAAGCTAGTTGAGTAATAATTGGCCAAGGTGCAGAAAATGGTCAATTTCTTAAAAGACTGTGTATATTGAAATCTTATTGAAATTACCAATCGAATTCGAAGAAATATCATTTACGTTATACTTTTCATTTAGTACTTCATAGCAAAAATATCATGATCACAGAAGTTCATACTAAAAAAATGGGAATTAATTTTATGAATATTCTTCTATATCTCTTAATATAGAATATCGAACGAAACTTTGTTGAAAAAATATATGAATCTCTTGTTTTAATGCCGCTGTAGTTTGATGTCAAATACGCAGAGTTACAGATTATAAATCAACAATGCGCGAAGAACTTAAGCTCAAGGTCGCTGAAAAATTATTTACCATGGTCCAAAAAATCAGTAGAATAGGTTCCGAAATTATTGAAATCTCACATATAAAATTACCAATCCAATTCGAAAGCATAGAAAAAATTGTTCCAATTGTTCGTTTATTGTAGTACTTCATAGAAAAAATATAGTGATCTCAAAACTTCATGCCGAGAAAACGAGATTTCAGTTGTCGAATTTTTTTAGCTAAATCTCTTTATTTAGAGTGGTAACTCAAATTCTTTGAAAAAATTATAGAAATCTCTTATATCAAAGTATTTGTATATACTTTAATATAAGTATGTAAGATTAATTTCATCGTTTCGTTTCGTCATTGGGAGAATATCGCAGTTGTCGTTTATAGGTTTATTTGATTCAGAAACAAATGGCTGTTTTTTCAAGCAGTGAACCAAAGATAGTATAGGAAGATTGTAAAAGTATCGTTGAAGAACAAAATAAGCTATCGCTGATCAAGGTCGCTTTATAATTGAAAAGTTATCTTAAAAAACGGCGAATAGTTTAGCCTATTGATGATCAGGGTAGATTGAGTTATTTTTTAGGAATTAAATCGTGTTACATTTTGATATATCAAGCAAGATTTCTGTCATTCAGGTTTACTTCTTTTTACACTACCTACTTTTCGATAATGTGTATTATTTAAATCTTAGTACGCGATTATGTCAATTTTACCATTGATGCCTGTTTGAATATAATTAACAACCATGCGGTTTTTTGTATGTTGTCTTTTATTAAGAAACCTTATATCAACTTTATTATTTTATTGCCTTAGTCTTTTTTATTAAAATATTGGAAATTCCAACTTCGATCCGAGAACCATTTTATTGGTTTCAGTCAAAGCTGAAAACTGTATTCTCTGAATACATCAAAATGAAAGAAAGTAGAGTCAAGTTACTCGGTGTTTACTGGTAAAAATAAAGGAAAGTAGTGCCTTCGTGTTTTTTTATTACAATTTTGAAAACGTCAACTTCGGTCGGAGAGCATTTTATTCGTTTCAGTCGATGCTGAAAACTATACTCTCTGCATACATAAAAATAAAGGAAAGTCTCTACTTTCGAGTAGTCGAGCAGTAAACACCGAGTAACTTGACTCTTCAAGGTACTCGGTGGTTACTCGGCGAGAAATCAGTTGACGCTGAGTTACACTGCATGATATAATTTTAATGTCTTGGATGAAATATCAAAAGTTCGTTTTCTTGCATTAATTTTGTGCAACGTTATAATTAGCATGTGGTAGTGGTTTCTTCAATCTCACAATAACTTCGCAATGCACGTAGTTCATTCTCATTTTGATCTGTTTACTGCATTATTTAACGTATGTCAACCATTTTGCTTGCATCATCTTTCACAATGAATACAGAATTTTTATTTTTAAAAAATCGTAGTACGTTCCACGATTTTTTGGCTTTTGTGGTTACTCTGTCCAAAATCGAAAGTGATGTCGAAAAGTATGTTTAAAGAAAAATCAAAATTAAGAAAATATTTTAACGCCTAAATATGGTCATAAAAAATGCATAAATTGATTAATTAGATATGCTTGGGGGAATAGAAATAACAGATGGTAAAAATAAATTTGAAATTATTTCTGCAGAAGGCGTGACTTACACGCTAGTGTAAGTCAAAACTCGGGTAGGAATATCTGCAAAATTCAGAAGTGATATTCGATTCAATACCTTTGAAAGAAAAAGAATCTCTAATATAAGATACATTCACTAAAGATGACCATTATCCATTTTCATTTATATCTTTTAAATGAATTACAGTAATACTACGTATGGCTTGCTCGATTAATGTGACAGTGATTACGATATTAAGTTCCTATCGGCATTTTCAAAATGGTTGAACAGAAATCGAAAGGGATTTGGTTGTTGTTAATCAAAAGATGCGGTAGCGTCTTGACGTCGATACTTAAAAAATGTAATTAGTTAAATTAACTGTATGCTTTAAATGGTTCATGATGACACTTCTCTATTTCCAATCTATTCAACTGTCGCTGTTCGATAAGTGTGCTTGCTTTATTGTTTGTTGGGTATTTACAAATTAATTTGCATTTCTATATAAATCATATAGGACCATAATATTTCGATTTTTACAGGATGGTGGACGTCGGCGGACAGCGATCTGAAAGAAGAAAATGGATCCATTGTTTTGAGAACGTCACCTCGATTATATTTTTAGTAGCTTTAAGTGAATATGATCAAATTCTTTTCGAATCGGAAAACGAGGTGAGTTAAAAAGGGAAACAAAAAAACATTGTCAAGCTCGCTTTAACGTTACTGACATTTTCTTTCCATTTTTCCAGAACCGAATGGAGGAGAGCAAGGCGCTATTCAAAACGATCATAACATATCCCTGGTTTCAGCACTCCTCTGTTATTCTGTTCCTAAATAAGAAAGATCTGTTGGAGGAAAAGATTATGTACTCCCATCTCGTCGACTACTTTCCAGAATACGACGGTAAGTCTATGGACATTCGGAAATTCTGAAGGAAATCGTGAAGAATCCATTCGATCTTTCAGCATACACCTCTAATTTTTCTTGGCATTGGATGCTTCATTGTTGATTAAATGAAGAAAGCCCCTGACTATTTTGATTCACTTACAATATTCCTTTCTGTTTTCCTTTTTCAACTTGCAACACTTGTAGGAAAAATTCGGAGTAAATATTTTTGACTGATCGTCATTTGTATGGCATATAAAATCTTTCAGTGTCAGTTGAGCGATTTGATAAAAAGTTGAAATACTATGGATTTTAATAAAGATAAACAATATCCGGTTAATAAGTTATGAGCACTCCAATTTTCGAAAGAAGAGAAAGCTGAGCTTTGGACGTCATTGGTTTGTAATGACTTCGTCTACCGGTACTCTTAGAAATTAGAAAAATTATTTTCAAACGACGAAAATGTGATTCCTGAACGGTAATAATATTGAAAAAAAATTGTTACCCAAAAAAATTTGATTCTTTCAATCATTTTGCAAAAAGTTTTTTTGTTGAAAGGTTTATCACATTATTTCCCATATAAGACTAGCGCCTAATGAGAGAGACATACACAAATAAATAAATATCACTTATTTTGTCGACTTAACTTTCGGGAAAAAATATTTTTCCTCATCTGGACGTGTGTAAAAAAAACTGTTTGTTTTTTAAAATTCTTTTTGTTATTCTCGATATACTTTTACATTTTTCACTTAGATTCTGGCCGCAATTTTTTTTTTTTCAGATATTGTTTACTGAATATATATGACCAAAACTAGATGTCTATGATCTTTTGCATCGTTTTTAACCACAATTATGTGTTCACCACCTCAAGTTGAATCCGTGACGAGTAGAAAAAATTGCAATAAAGAAAAAGATTAACTGAAATATCACAAGACAAGTGATAAAAAATTATCTTTACAAATGACCAAACAATATTTTTCCAACTCGATATTTTTTTGGTAAGTTAGCTGAGCTTGCTCACTAGGGTTACCCGTCGGGTATCTGAGATATCGGACCGGCGTTTCGTTTATTATTGATTAATAAACGATGAAAAGTATGTTGTTTATTTGACTTTTTTCTCACTGACTTAAAACGTTATCAATTTCATATTCAACGGTTTCCGTCAGTTATGGGGAAAAAGAATAAAGTCAAACTCATGCTTTTAATTATTTATGGACCAATGACAAAGAAAACAGCAGTACGAGAACTCAGATACAAGTATAGACGTCAAGACGAGTTAACCTGGTAGACAAAAAATATCAAGTTTAATATATTATTTGGACATTTGTGAGAGTTCAAAAAATTAAATCACTTTTTCCTTGTGATTTTTTTTTTATTGCAATTTTCCGCACGCTCCGAGATTCAAACTCCAGGTGCCGACCACACAATAAAATCAGCTAAAGATAGACTCTGAGATGAAATCGACATCTACCTTTTAAGGATATATATCTGGTAAAGAATATTTCCAGAAATTTAAACGAGAAATTCTATGTGAAAATCTGTTTATCGAGGTTAACCCACGTACTTTCGCAAGATTCAACAAGGAATTTAAAAAAAGTTTTTTTTTGCCTACGCTAATCGATATATACAACAATTAATTTTTTCACACGAACATGAAACAACGTCAGTCCGGATAGTTTTGTTGAATTTTTCGATAAAAAAATTAAATAATAATCAAAATGAATCGAGTGATAAAATTGTAAAGCTTTTGATTCGTATTACAATTGGCAAAATTTGACAGCCTCGTTCTCTTCATTACCCATAAAAAAACACGCTTCAAAAATACTTTTTGATAAAAAAAAGAAGAAATAATTCGATAAAGAAATAAATTTTTTTTACATTAGTCTTCAATCAAACCAAAATAAAGAGTCATTATGTCTCGAGATTCCCTCTAGACTTCACAAACGTAAAAATTTGAATACCTGTAAAATATTCACCGTCCATTTTTATGAAGTGGGATAAAAAGTAATAAAAAAATCGAAGTTCTTTAATCAACGTTAAAGCAACGGTATGTAATTTCCAAAACAAAATGTACCGTTAATATTGCCTATTTGAAAATAATTTTGCAATTGTAGATTGCAGGTATCGGTGATACATAAATTTATAAAATTCGGTCCTTCTTTTGTGCACGGAAAAATTTCTTAACGCGTTAGCATCTCGAGGTCAGTTATTTTCAGAGTGATTGTGGGACTCAATGAATTGGTGGCTGCTGAAAGTTCATTGGACATTATCACTTTCCTTTATAATATGTAAGATGAATATAATTCGTAAAATCAATGACCTTATCATCAAATGTATCATTTTGTGAGTCAAAACTTCTTCACACCGGTAAAGCAATAAGTTTTGTGGTATAGGTCCTAAGCAGGACGATAAACCGGCCCGAGAGTTCATCTTAAAGGTGTACCTCAGTTCGAATCCTGATCCTGACCGCATGTGCTACTCGCACTTCACTGCTGCGACAGGTCTGATACATAATGTTTTCAGCTAAATTGTAGCTGGCTAGCAACACTGTTTAATCCACTCACAGAGATATATAACTCAAGAGTTGAACCCCTATCCAATATTTGACCAAAAGTATCGCACTCGTGTACAATTTTTTCATTCCCAGCTGCTAAAAACGACCTTCGCTTACCGTACCTTACAAAAAACCGAATTGATATCTCGGTACCGTCACCACGGAGTTATCGGATGTAGATTAAGGGCTTTTCCCAGTAACGCAGCACAAAATCAACGATGCAAAGCCGACCTTGTAATCTCTATCGTCATTTTTACAAAAAAAATGAACTATGGTTACTTTTGAAGCTTCTCAATTTGTCGCAGTGATGTTAGTAATTTATATACCCATTTATTAGAATGAACCAACTATTTATGAACTAATTTTATTTATCAGTCAAATTGTGAAAAATCATTCGTTACATTTTTATCTTTTTTTTTACAAGTGGAGAAACAGCGTCTAAAGATTGTTTCATAATCAAATAAGCAGAATGGAAGATAAATTATCAGCCAATATTTTGTTGTTCTGCCCTTAAATATCAATATCGAAACATTCGGAGAAAATTGGGTGTGTCGCTTTTTCGATCCCACTAAAGTTACAATACTTCAAATTTAGCTTATCTCCATTAAAAACGGAACGATCGATATCAAAGAAAATGCAATTTCACGTAACATGAAAGTTAACTTAAGTTAACTTTGAAGTTAACCAATCCGATTTTGTTTATCAATCACATTGTAGAGAATGAATCTCTTAGGAAACTTCTTATTTACATTAAATTTTCATCTTTGTTATCCTAAGTATCCAAGTGAAGAAATTGTATTTGAAATTTTTTTCATAATCTAGCAAACCGAATGGAGAATAAAATACCAGAAAACATTGCGAATTATTGTACTTGAAATCCGAAATATTCTAAGAAAGTAACTTTTTATGAAAAAAAACATTCCTATACCAATAAAGTCAGTTTTCAAAACTTCTTTAAACTTAAAATCATCGTAAATAATTATTAAAAAATGCATTGCACAAGGTGCAAACATCCGTTGCATCATTAAGCTGCAATGGCAAAAATCCGCTGGAATGAAAACGTGACCAGTCGCGTAACTGTTCACGTCATAAATCCCGAACGTAATTTCAACCTTGCCAAGACATTAGTCCGAAAATTTCGGTCGCAGTCCGATCTCTCGATTGTGTAATCGGTAGCAGCTTCTTAACTATACTCTTAAGAGGCTTCATTGACTTGCGCCAAAGCTAATTCAATAAACTGTCCTTCGAAAGCATATTGATTTATCGTGAATTATTGGATTAACTCGAATTACGACGCTCTTCCAGTAACACTGCTGAGATGATTCACCACCCATTTCCTCATGTACATCGTGTTTTTCTGACTTATGCTGCAAGTACATATGGTCTTGTAGTTGCCCGTAAAAAAAAAATCCTAATTATATTCGCAGCAGTCGTACAAGTATTTTCCAGTATCTTTAAATCCACGCACAGTGTGTCCCTTTAGTACGGCTTGTCGTGTATATTTTCAGGGCCACAAAGAGAGGCCACAGCAGCTAGAGAATTCATACTGAGGATGTTTGTCGATTTGAATCCGGATAGCGAGAAAATAATTTATTCTCACTTCACATGCGCCACAGGTAGGCTGGTTATTTCCAGAAGTAGAGCGCTTCACAAATCGCACGCCTGATATTGCATGTATTCGCTTTTTGTTTAAATTGTCGCTTATCCTGCTCAGTGACACGTTTGATGCATGTTTGGTTTCTCGAATCTGCAGATTCCACGGTAAGTGACTAATCGGATGACGGGAATACCAATTAGCGCACGCAGTCGATCTCTCGTATCGGGGGAAAAAATTGCATGAATAAATTGTCATCTGTAAGATAGTGCAATTGCCTTTCCTTGCGAATTACGGGGCCAATTGGTATTCGTCTGTTTCATCGTAGTCGGCGATCTTCTAATAAAGTCTTTTTTCTCCCCTGACATTTTTGCATGCCGCACACGTGGATTCAATTATCAGACACGGAGAACATCAAGCTTGTGTTTTGTGCCGTTAAGGACACTATTATGCAAAGTGCACTCAAGGAATTTAATCTCGCTTAGAATGTGTTGACAAACTTTTATGCTTCGATTTTTTTGTGAAATTTCGTGTTGGCTTCTGAGGATGAGGATACGATTTTCGTTTTTTTTTTTTTTTTTTTTTTTTATATGTATACGATGCGACGAGGAATCGTTTAAATTCCGTGTTTGAGTATCGACTGCCAATTGTGAGTATTCTGCGGAATTCTAAGAGAATTTTTCAAAGCGAAACTCTTCGTCACTTCTGTTATTGTTTTGATAGTCTTATCATTGCTGCGATTATAATAATGTGAAGCAATCTACGTCTTAAGATCACTAAGGATATTATCATGCTTTGCACAAATGTTTGTCAGGTATGCTGATGCATCTGGATACTGGGATTATTTAATATCGTTAAGGTCGACATAAAAAAATTTAATGTTCGTCTGTTCCTTCAGCGAACTCCTTTTATGTGCACTACTAATATTATTCTAATAGCATGTTTGAATGATAGATTGGAGTTTATTTAACAATTGTATCGTAGTAAGTGAATACAATGATTCGAACCGATATAAAAGAATGTAATTTTATGAATAATCAACACAGTCATGTAAAATTACTGGTAATTTCATTTAATTATACTTGCATACCAATAAAATAAAATCAATTGTCTTTTTGATTTCTTTGATTCTTATTTAATACGGAGTTACTTACAAATTTCCCCAAACTTTTACCGACGATAAATGCTCTTAACTAAATGTCTGAAAATTCGTAGCAATTTTTTTAAGTTTTGAATTTTCACTGAAGAACAATGATGTTTGAGAACGCGAGTGCAAAACTTCACAATTTATTCACCGTACAGAAATTCTCAACGAATAAGAATAAAAAATTCCGTTTGAAATCTGATTTAGATGTTCCGTTGGTGTTAGCCGGTTCGAATCAATGTATTTTTTTTTGTATCATACGGATGTCTGATGAAGCTTTCCATACGTAAAGTCTACACTGTAGAAAATATTTCAGTCAAATTTTCAATAAATATACGAAAAAAAATGGAAATTCAATGTACGTGTGGTAAAATTAAGGTATTAAAGATACGACTTTATTAAAGGATTTACAAGAATTGTACATCACTAAATTTCCTATACCCATTTTTGTGAAAGAACTTTCCGCACTGTCATCATTTTACTTTAAAATAGTTTTGACAGTGTATAACTTGCGGACGACCGTTGAATAATATCTCTCTGCAAGAACGTCTAAAATGAATGCCTATTTCACAAAACCAACGAAAACATTTTAATGTCTGTTATCGATAAAGTCCCCATCCCCAATAACGTTCCTATTACCGACCTCCTCGCCGTAAAAGTCAATTTACAGATGCAGAAATGAACCAACACAATTGTCAGGGTAATGAAAAAAATTCAGGAATTAATGGTGAACACAGATATTTGAAGACGAAGTATTAATAGATTGATTTAATCTGAGATTCTTGACATTGTCTGTTACACTTCATGATCAGAGCCTATTCTTGAAAGGAAGGCTAAGATATTACGGCTTCTTCGATCTGACATAGGTCGGTGGGAAATAATTCCACATAAAAAATACTCACTTAAAAACATTTGCAATAGTCAAATTTACCGATTGTCGAAAAATCAATTAAAACAATTGAAAGTTTTTTTCGCAAAATATAGGAAATCAAGTCAAAAAATATTTTTCTATGAGAATTATTATTTAAGAAATCCTTAGCAGTTTTGTGTTTCGATTAGGCATTGTCGGGATCATGAGGCTTGAAAAAAGCGCAGTAAAAATCTTCGAAAGCTTGTAAATCCGCAACAATTGATGTTATCATGCTTCTACATCGATCAAAACTTTTGTTCGGTCGATCGATTACTAGATCACACTTGAATTGCAAAAATATTCGAGACATCAATGTGTAGAGGTGGCAGGTTTGATGTGGAATTCCTCATATATTAATGCCATCAAATGGAAGTTTTATACCCTCCACTTCGATGCTCCCTGTATCGAACGCAAAAAAAACTTGAATTAGAATAACTAGAATATGACTCTCAAATAACTAACACTCAGTGGAAATCATTATTAGGAATCGAAAGTTCATACTCTCGAAGTTTTTTATATCGAGTGCTGAAAATCTTCGAATGATTCTCCAATGACTAGAATTGAGTGGAGTTCATTTTCAAACGATGCTTTTCCCGAATGGACGCGATCGATTATTGTGTCAAAGTCATAAGGGAAGTGAAATTCGCGGTCATATACACAGCACTCCACTAGATTATCTCAATCTAACCGAATGCTGTATTTCCAATTGGCCAGCGCAATTTTTACTTCACTCACGAGTTTTACAGAATGACCTATGGCATTCAGTTGGACGAAGCATCCCTTGAAAATGATCGCCACACTGGAATGCAAACTGGAATAAAACAAGGATGCAAAGTAAAACCGTGCACATTGCTTCCTCATTATTTTTTGCTTTTTACAAATCTACCTCTATGAAGAAGTGTGCTAATCAATATCGGCTGCCTCATAGAGGAAGTTTTGTAAAAAGCGCAAAAGAATATGGAAACAGTATACTGTTCTACTTTGCATCCTTGTCTGAAATAAATAAATAAGCGCATAATACTCCACAGTACTGAAATAAATAAATAAAAACACAGAAATAAAATTTCACAGTACTCCCGCTTTTCGCAAAAACAATAATGAGAAACGATCCGGAAAACACCCTCGACTACACTTTCTTCTTTGTTTTTTTTTCCTTTTACAACATGATAGAAACTCGGAGAACCCGAGGTTTTCCCAAATTTCATTGGGAAGCAAGAATATGGCTAGTTTATACGACATAAATTGCTACTTTTCGCAATATAGACTGTACAAAAATGCTATGAAAATACAGTAACGTTCAACGTCTTAATAATTGATACCGAAATTCGCATCGGAAAAAGAAAAAAAAAAAAATGTAAATCTAAGCCTCAAAAAAACTCAACTTTCGAACTGATCTTAATCAAACCCAATAGAGATTACCGGTGTATGAAAGCTCACATCCATACCGATTTTGAGCTACATATCTAAAAAATTGAAAGAGTCATCGTGTTGACAGACATTTTAGAAAAAAATTCAAAATCGCGTAAGAATTTGACGATTATAAGGATTTTAACAACAATTTGTATAAACAAAGAGAATTGACCCCTTAATCTATGGCGAAAATCTCAGCTCAATATCCCAAGACCATCTCGAGTTATCAAGGTTTGAATGTTTCGAGCGCGACACACACACACACACACACACACACACACACACAACTATAACTTTTTTAAACGTGTACTGACATGAAAATCTCGGAGAAAAATTTCCCGTAAACAAAGCTTCCTTTGTGAGGAAGCAAGTATTTTGAAAATTAATATATGCATTGAAAGTTTATTTGCAGATACGGTATATTAAGTTTTATTTTATTAAATTAAATTTCATTTAATTTAATAAAACATACAGATACGTTGTTGAATCCCAATAATGATATTATGAACACAAAAATCATACTATAACTACAATATTTATGAAATATTTACTATACTGTAAATTAATTTTACAAAATTTTTTTGTATACTAATCAATTTTGTATAATAAATTTAATATAAGTAAATCCGTAAAAAAACATCCGATACTTTATAATAATTTTCATACTAAAATTTCTAACAGTGCATTCAGTCCTACGTATTTGAGAGTCATTTGAGGGTTTTCAGTATTCGATATAAGGAACTTCGAAGAAAAGTCTATCAATCTTCTCGTCGGCATTTATATGTTATCGATGACAGACATTGAAATTTATTTTTCTGAAATAGCCATTCGTATTAGAGAACTTTGTATATAAACTCATTCAACTGTACACAGCGGTATATATAAAATTCGGGTGCATATACCGTATATTTATTTTCAGACGCATTCGTTGTTAACAAATATATTGCCAAAATAGACTTGAAGTTTTTATGCATAAACTCGTCAATTAAATTTAATGTGCAATTCCAATATAGAATTAAGGTACTCACCCAATAAAATTGAAGGGAATTAAACAAATAGAAGTACTTGGACAGCAAAATTGGAGTACATTATTAAAATTATTGTACCAAAAATAAATCTGACATCGCACTTCTATGGTACATTTAGTATAGTTTATGCATAAAATTTTTTAGTACATGTACATTAAATCCCACTTATATTTTTTTCACAGTGTACAATATTATATTAATGATGAGCTTACAATACTGGCGTGCTATAATTTTTAAATACTAGTATCGTAGAATTCTTATACTCTTCTCGAATTTACGATAATAGTATATTTTTCAACCAAATTTTTCTTTAATTTAATACTTGGCGTCGCGACGCTACCGCGTCTCTTAATTAATATGAAATTCATATACGCGGTATATAAATCTCAGATCGTTTTGTACAATAAATTTTATAGCATCTTTATCAGTGTAGAGACTTTGCGTATGAAGCTTTATCTTGAGAGAGATGGATTTTTCGTTAGCTCTACGTTACCCATTATTTTCACTGAATAATCAGTTTCAACGAGCTCAGAATGTAGCATTATTAAATATCAAATTTATTTGCTACTTCATTCGGGTTACTTCGAAGGTGACTTACGCTTCTGTTAATCGACAACTACAGTACCGGAAATGATTTTTGTATCGATGATTAAAATAAAGGGTTGCATGCTTTGACGTAAGTGTTCAGTTCATTTGTCGCAAAATTATTTGCATTCACCCCTAAACAATGCGAGATGCATGATCTTTTCATATTGTATTTTAATTTTCGTCTGTTGTTATAGCGAACTCCTTTTGCATGCGCCAATAATATTATTTCAATAGGATATTCAAAAGATAAATCGGTTGTCAATTCAACGTTGCTATCGCGGTAAATAAATACCATGATTCAAATTATTCGTCATTTAGGTAAATTATAATTGCTCAAATGATAATAAGAGCTTTTTGAAATTCCTAACATTCTGACAAAATAATTTTTTAATTATTGTCAATAAATGTTACAAATTGAATAACTAATATTTATAGACAATTCGTGGAGTTCTAAGATCCACTAAAGAACAAAAATATTCTTATAAAAAGAATCAGCTCTTTCGTTTTAAACAGATGTTGGTGGAATATTTAACGAATTTTGGAAATCTTAAGTGAAAAAATTGTAAATTCACTGTCAGTAATCTAAATAAAAACATTCAGTAAATAAGAATGTACAATTTCCTTTCGCGATTCACAAGACGTCGATAAGTCTGAATTAATGTCTTTTTGTCGTCGAGTAATAGTGACGATCGATTTCAGAATAGCGCTATGAAATATCCAATTTATTTGCTACTCATCCGAGTTGCTTCAAAGGAGACGCATGCTTCTGCATGTTAAAACGCAACTACAGGGAATAATTTTTGTATTGATAATAAAACTGAAGGGTTGCAAGCTTTAACGTGCGTGTTTGTTTTATTATGCAAAACCATTTGGATTTTTTTCTAACTAATGTGAGACGCATGATCTTTTTATTATTGCATCCCACGTTAACAAGTTCTCGAAGCTTGCCTTTGGTAAGTTTTCATCGTAAAGCTTATAAAAATAAAACAATTACGTTTCATATATTATATTCTCCCTGTGAATTAATAGACTAACGATTATTTGTGTGCTCGACAGATACGGAGAACATTAGATTTGTCTTCGCGGCGGTGAAGGACACAATTCTCCAATCCAATTTGAAAGAATATAATCTGGTGTAGACGACATCGATGTGATAAACCAGAGTGGATTCAGCTGTATCTACAGACCTCACAGACCAGAGTACCCAGTTTACGGACTTTGTTTGAGAGCTCCACGAAGTGAGAAACAGAGCGAAGGCGGAAGAAAAAAAACCAGAAAAAAACAAAAAGATGAAAGAACGCGAAAAAACTAAATGAGAGCCCAAAAGAGAATTGAAACAAAGTACGAAGGACAAAGCTGGAAAACAATTTACAAGACTCGTGGGGTGCTGTCTGCATAAAATGTCGCTGCACGAGTGTAACAACTTTTTAGCTAGAAAAAAAAAAGAAATATGTACGATTGGGAGGAGAAAGAGGTGTAATTTCCAGCGACAAAACAAAAAAAAAACAAGGACCTAAATCTGAGCGTTATACGTTCTTTCCTAAAACTTTTCACTATCGATACCAACAAACTCATTTAGTTTCGTACACTATTTGTTGAATTTGTTACTTTTTTATAGCTTAGCTTAGTCGATCGAGCCCGGCTGATTGCGACATCGCCTGATTTTTATAATAACGAATATTAAGGGAAAAAATAACAAAAAATGATGGACAAAAAAAGCGCGACAAAAAAAGGATAAGGATTAATAATAATACAAATATACAAAGAAGAGGAGAATAAGGGCATGATTACGTCGCGTGTCATGTACTAAATCTGTCCCGAGCAGAGAGATCTCAGCTAGAGAAGGATTAGATAAAACGAAGATTAGGATGGTGGGAGTGAGGCTCGATTCAGAATACGAGAGACAGATATAACAAAAGGGGTGGAGGTGGTGACGAGGAGGACGAAAAAGCTTTTGAAATCACGAGTAGTCGGTGACACAAGTGAGAGCGATTCTAGTGCCATTTACTAGTGTGGTGTTTTTATTGCAGTCCTTCGTTAGATGCAAAGCCAAAGTGTTTTTTTTTATCTGTGCAAGAAACGACTAAGTTTTTTCTGCATGTGACTCAAATTCACGATTCATCGTATAAATATTGTTATATATAATATATAAAGACGAAAAAAAAAAATGAAACATAGAATAGGGTCGAGGATTTAAAAAAAAGCAGCAGCGTCAGCAACAACAACTAAAACAACCCAAAAAATCATCAATATTTCAATGTCGAAACAACACAACAACAAAATCAGCAGCAGCAACAAACAACAATAATAATGAAACAACAACTAAGGAATATTGAAAGAGAATTAAAGAAACTGACTAAACTTCAGACCTGAACTCCTTGAATATTACAAATATTAGGAAACTGCATCTGTTTGATGTGATTTTAGGTAATTAGAAAGAGGGAGCGAGCAGAGCACTGTCTGCTCTCTCGTTCCTCTCGTTGTCGTCGTTGGCTGCCCTGGAGGCCCGAGGGCTGCGAATATAAACGAAAATGCACACTTAACGAGCGACAACAAATCCCAATATCTTCGCTCTAAGAGCAAACGTCATTGGAAAAGTGAGGGAAAAAAAACACTATTGTAGAAGCCGTAACGTTAAAGCGGGGTTTTTCTATCGGCTTTTTCGCCAGTTTTTCATATCATTTCTTTTTTTACCCCTTTCTCTTTCCACCCTCTTTTTGTCGCTAACTTTCCACGCGCCGAATTACCGAGTTTCTTGATCATTTTCGTTGTTGTGTTTGTGTCTCTCGCCTGCAGCCCTCGTCTCCCCGAACCACGACGTCACTGCGTAGCAAGAGACATGAGCTGCCTCGAAGAAATCCTGTACGCACACAAAACATGAGACCTAAAAGATTGAAGGAAAGAATTTAAAATATTAAAAAATCGCAATCGCAGAAACAAAATCAACACACTCGGGGCGCATGTCTCTCGCTCGCTTTGTATCCACCTTACAGTGTACGTATGTATGAACTGCTCACTGCCTGCGCTCGCTCATGCTGGGCTAGCGCACTGCCCAAATGCCGGTATTCTCTCGTTCGATAAAAAAAAAAAAATAAACAAAAAACAAAAAAATAACAAAAAAAAAAAAAATACAATTGCCGTCTACACCACCTCGAAATTCACGGTTCCTCCTAGTCGAGTTAGCGAGAAAAAAAATACAGTAAATGATGAAGAAAATGGGGGAAAAAAAACGAAAGAGAAAAGGTAATGATGAAACTGAGGTGGTGTTGAACTGCTACACAACGCGTGACCTAGAGAATACTTGCACTATAAAACATTACGGCGTTGGCTGAAAAAAAAATTTGTCGCGCGAAGCCGTGCGTTTGTCGCCGAAATATCGGGCAATCCAACAAACTGAGACAAAAACACACGTTATTATATATAATATACTTGTATTGTTGCTTTGACGGATCCCCGCGAGCGCAGCACCTCTTCGCGCAGTCAATGCCGCACGCACACACCGGGCAGCATACGTCATACCTACTTCGGATGAAAACACTGAGTTTATATGGAAGAAACAAAAAATATATATATAAATACATTGGATAAAGTATATTAAGAGATAATAACAAAAAAATACTATTGAATAATAAATAATACTGCTTGGTTTTCAGTGCGAGTGAGTGAGAATCGTAAATTGACCATCATATGCGAAAATGATAAAATGTGTGAATGTGCGAATATGATGATGATTATGATGTCGCGTGTCAAAAGTCCGAGTGTTGAACGACTGGGAAGGAATATATCGGAAGGATACTGCGAGCGAATGAGCGAGGCTGAGGGTTTCAGCAAAAAAAAAACGAAAGAAAATAAATAAACGCGGATAAACGATATCGTGAGTATAGTTATACGTACGATGAGTATGATTAAGTGTAAACGCTGCGTTAGACGTTTCGAAAGCGGTGAAGCATCCATTGTGGTGTAATCGCCCAGGTGTTTATAAACTTAATGCCCGTGACACGAGGACGAGCGAGTGAATAATAATAATTAAAAAAAAGAAAAAAAAAACGCAAATTTGTGGCTATAGTTCATTTGTAAATCATTTCTTGTCAAAACAACAACAAAAAGTATACATTTTTCTGAAAGCATTATATGTTGGGTATTCTTTCTGTGTGTATAAAATGTAAACACCTACCAAACCCAAGATGAAATCAGTGTTTCTAACTTATTTATAATAAATAATATACATTAATGATAAAAATAAACGCAGTTTGTGATAGTAGTATGGAGCCCACCACCACCATTCACACGCCTCTCCTTTTTCCTTGCACTCATTGAACCTTCAGCGAAATATTTTACAGTTCCGGACGGGACTACATCATTTTGCCAAAAAATTATTATACCGAGTCGTATTTGCTGAAAGCCATATTACCGAATCGTTCCTCTGCCAACAAATTGTAATGCCGAATGTCATTTAGTCGAAGCGTCATATTTCCGAGTCGTCAGATCACCGATTCTTTAAGAAGCCGAATGTTTTTTTTTGTCGAATCGTTATTTTACTGGACGGCATTTTTCGAATATTTATTAGATTGCATTTACGGCATTTCTTAACATTATTTGAAAAATGTTATAGTTTAAAAAATGTGTGGCGCTATTCCTACATGTATTCGAGAAAATGCACGAGTACGGTATAAAAGAAATTAAGAAATTATGAAAAACTAAAAGGTCTAATTATAGTCTGGGATAGTGGCTCGCCCCGATTTCGAGAGACGCAGTTTCGAAGATCTGACTTCGGAAAAATGGCGGTTCGGCAACATGACGATTCGGCAAAATAATTTTTCGGCTATTCAACGATTCGGAGAAATGGCGGACATCAGAAGTTAAGATTACGCTGGGGCCGAGTTAAAGTTCCGAATGGTAAATACACGAGGGTCTAAAGTTCCGAAATTTAATATCTCACCTACATTTTTAACGAACTGTATTTTAGCGAATTTCGTCAAAAATGTAGGTGAGACATTAAATTTCGAAATTTTAGACCTTCGAGTATTTACCATTCGCAACTTTGTCTCCGAGAGGCGAGGGAATCAGGGTTGAAGTTCCGAATAGTAAATGCGCGAAAGTCTGAAATTCCGAAATTTACGTGCACATCACCTCAAGGGGATTTTGAAGTAGATTTTTCTACCGATTTTGGTTGGTAAAAATAGGCGATTTCGTAGTACACACTATTTATCGAAAATATGCTACAAATATACGTCAAATTTTGCAGGGATGTAATAAAAACATTCATGCTTGGGTGTCCTACGAAATCGCCTATATTTACTGACCAAC
This sequence comes from Tromatobia lineatoria, assembly GCA_949699805.1. Lineage (NCBI taxonomy): Eukaryota > Metazoa > Arthropoda > Insecta > Hymenoptera > Ichneumonidae > Tromatobia > Tromatobia lineatoria. The sequence continues at coordinate 5,561,728 of OX453035.1, read as the reverse complement.
GGTAAAAATCAGTCGGTAAAAAAATCTGCTCCAGCATCCCGTTAAGGGGATGTATTACAGACGCGTTAATTGCTCTGATGGTAACAAATCGCTTTCCCTATTTTCTCCGGCGTGGTCGACGCTTCAACCAAAAGCAAATTAGGTTTTCGTACTGAATATATAGAAGAATGAAAACCTAATTTGCTTTTGCTAGTCAGATCAACCGATGTGGAGAAAATAGGGAAGGTGACTTGTTACCGGCCGACCACTGAACCATATACCCTTAAGGTGAGTTGAAACATGTAGCACGACATAAGACGTCGGGAGCGATAGTTACCAATTTTTCCTGAATCCGGGATTAAAAGGGTAATATTATTTTGGAAAAAAGGAATACGTCACCAGACGAGAAATTGAATTACGCTTCCGCCGAAATATTTATGCCTCTCGAATCATGTACGGTTCCTTCATTCTATTGCTTATAGTTTTTATTACTGACTCAGTGGGTTTCGCTTTGCCTGAAAGTGATGTCAGCCTAACTAAGTCGCCGTGAGTGCGACAGAGACGACGCCGTTGGCCATCGCAGTGGAGCGAGAGAGATCGACAAAAACGTGTAGCACATCACGTTAACGGGATGCAGGACAGGATTTTCTTATCGACTGTGGTAGATAAAAAAGTACGGTTTCGTAGTTTACAAACTACACTATTATTATCTGAAACTGCACAGGGTTATAATATCAGGATAGGCACATTTGCATCGACCCGGAATTTTGTGTGAAAACGTTTGGAAAATGAAGAAAATCGTAACATTGTAAACCTACCAAAAAGCAATATGGCCGCTTGAACTGTCAACACCAACGTTTTCGTACTATATAAACATTTATAGTAATCACATTCGTTAAACTCGGTTGTCCATTTATTGGCTTTTTTTTGCATAATCTACGAACGTCGAAACATCAATTACGCAATTAATGCCACACAAAACTGTAACGACGCTTACACGTGGTTCAATCGGACAAAAAACTCTTCCAAGCGGGCAGACTGCGTAAACGTAGTTACGAATTTGTGTGGATTCCTTTTGTGTAATTGTTGTTTCGACGCTCATGAATTATGCAAAAAACGCTAAAGAATGGACGTATACGAATGTATACATTCGAGTTTAACGTATGTCAGTTCCAGAATCTTTTATATCTTACCGAACAGGTGATGCTGTCGAACCCTGGGGACAATTTTGATTTCGGGATGTGAAGAGAATATACGTTTTTTTCCATTTATTGTCGGTTATCATCCAATATTCGAATGTACGTCCATTCGTATACATTGATATTACCATCGTGTACAATTTGAAGCATATGTGTGTAACGTATTAACTGAGAATATGGTGACTACGAAAAGGCGCGTTTTTACCGACCAAAGTCGGTAATCAAATCTACTCCTGCATCCCCTTAAGAGGCAGGGATACATCGGAAGCTATTTCCTCCCGAACAGTACGGCAGATGGGGTTTGTATTTTGAGGCAATACGCGGGACCATTGGAGAATTGGGCTAAGTTTCTGGCTCCTCATTCGATATAGCCTTTTTTTAAAGATTAATTTTAAAAAAATAGTGCAAGAGAGGGAGAGCTATGTTAGAAAGAAACAGACCTATAGGCGTTTAGCATTGGACGACGAAATATCTGGCGGTCTATCACTGCGTCTTAAGGGAATGTGGTACAGACGTAACAAAGCGCTTTCTCTATTTCCTCCGAGATGACCGACGCTTCGACTAAAAGCAGGTTAGGTTTTCGTACTGAATGCACAGAAGAATGGAAACCTAATTTCCTGTTGCTAGTCCGATCAACCGTTGTGAAGAAAATAGAGAAGGCGGCTTGTTACCGACCGACCATTGAACCACATACCCTTCACGTAGGGCTAGTCCCCAAGTCGGTACAAACCAAACTCTGCAAAAACTGTTGTACCGACCGATTTCGACTGACGTACTGACCCGATTAAAACGCCACCAGATGGAATTAGCGGCAGAAAACTAGTCCTCAAATGCGATACTGATTGAAATTGGCCGCGGAGCAGTGGTGCTCAACTTATTTCTTAGAGTGGAAATGGACGCGCAATTTCCCGGCGTTACAGTACATTGCTCGTAACTTGGCAGAGATTTTGAGTTGGATGTTCGGAACTTTGGAAAATATCGGGAATGTACTTCAACATGTAATGTCTCGGTCTCTGGGATTGTGATTCGCTTATATATCAAGATACGCCGCAGCGTCTTGAGACAAGTACATTTACCTCTCTTTTCTTACCGAGCGACATTTTCTTTACCGACCGACAAGACGCTGCCGCAGTATCTTTTACTTCGAGCAACTCATTTTAGCCACTTTTTTTCAGGTTAATAGGTTATATCAATGAAAGGGTAGCGTTTTTAAGCTTTTTCCAGGTTTGATGAAATATTGCATGCAAAAAAATTTCGTTTGACACCAAAATGGCCTCCGCAGTTTTCCCCAGTGCACTGATATCGTAATTTGTATCTCGAAATAGTTTTGAAATATTCCAAAAAATTCAGTCCTTTTTCGCAACTTCGTGATTCTAATATCTTTCGCAAGGGCGTGATCTCAACCAACCGGTGTCCGCACCGGTATATATATTTATATATAGATATATTTATTCGCTGATCGTCTGAAATAAAATGTGATTTTAGGTATTCATTAAATTGAATTATTATAATATTATTTATATGCCAATAAGAGATGGACTATTGTTTTCGGTGTCCAGGTCGATCTCTCCGTAGTTTCAAACGTCCAGGTCGGTCTCTCTATAGTTCCAAGTGTCCAGATCGTTTACTCCATAGTTTTCGATGTTCAGGTCGATGGCTCCGTAGTTTTTGGTGTCCCGATCGACCTCTACAATTTCAGATGTCCAGGTCGACCTCTCTATAGGTTTCGGTGTCCAGTTCGATGTCTCCATAGTACTCGTTATCCAGGTCGACGTCTTCGTAGTATTCGTTGTCCAGATCAACGTCTTCGTAGTATTCGTTGTCCAGGTCAACGTCTTCGTAGATTTCACCGAAAGATGTTTTGCTTGATAAAATTAAACTGTAACAGAAACTCTGCCATTGCCCCAAGTCCGGATGAGAAAGGAGAAGGGTTTAGCTTGAACAATTTTTGTACAATAGATTTTGTTTTTTTAATCTATCCAAAAACTTTGCAAAAAGTAATGAGATCCCTCCAAAAAAACACCATGTGTAACAAAACTTGAGACAAGTACATTTACGTTAGTGGAACCCAATACTTCCCCCAAAAATTGTGTCTCAAAAAATTGAGCTATAAACTATGTATAGGAACAAAACGTCGTGAAATAAATAAACTAAAAACATCTACAGCATGTCAAGTACATGTTGTTCATCATTGATATTGTAAAAGAAATATGAATATATAACCAGGTAGAAGAAAGAGAGCTCCACGTTATGGGTTGATCCCCCCGAAATATTAATTTGTTGTCGTGTCGCCCATGCTCGTGACAATAGACAACAGTTCGATCGCCCAATATCGATCTAAGATCGTTCTCTTTCTCTCTGGGGACGTCCAGCCGTCTACATGGAACAATACATCTGACTGACGGGATGAGTGAGAGTTTCCAAAAAACAATCCTTACGATCGAGCGAGGCCAGATTATCAACAACAAAATACTTGGACAGTGTCTATCCTACTCGAGTTGTGCAAGCCCCAGAGATCTTCTTTCGAAAGAGCCAACGTGAAAGTCTCTTCAACAAGCCTCTCGAAGATGAGTAATTCACGACTGTTGTAAAATCGAAACGCGTGCACGTATAGAGAATTATATCTGAATGCAATGAGTGAACAAAGATTTGTATGTGTGATGTAGGAATGTCATGATAAAAATATTTCTATGCAAGCCGACAAATATCATTGAAAACATTCATGGTCAAATGTAATTTAACACACCATAAATATAAATATAGTATCCAATATGCCGTACTCAATAATTATCGAGAATCCAATCTTATTGGTACTTGTAATTTTCTATTTTATAATCTCCTTTAGATGCTAATATGAACGTTCTATGATGATGGACCATGTGCAATACTTCGCAAACTCGTCAAGTACTTTGAATTATCTTTTTTTATTATGAAAATTTTCCAATTTTTTTCCAATTTATTTTTCGAATTTTGTAGCATACATTTTTTTAAATTCCAAGTGCAAGGTTTTATACATAGTTTATAGCTCACTTTTTTGAGACACAGAGACAAGATGAGCAAGACATTTATTATTTATTTTGGCTTCCTCATAGAGGGAGATTCGTTAAAAATTTGAATTTAAAAATATCCTCTTTACAGCTATCTTCAAATTTTATATGAGGAAGCAATGTACAAAGTTCTACTTTGCATCTTTTTTTTTCTCTTTAATAATCCACATTGTGGACAGCTGTGAAACACCGTTGTAACATCCTCACATCGCATTTTCATTAAGCACAAATTTTTAGCTTACTCTTTTGACTTTTGCGGAAGTTGTGAGCGAAAATGTAGATTTATTAGAAAATGAAATATGCCATAAAATCCGAACGACTTTACCGATCAGCATCAAATTTCGTACGTAATAGGGCTGTATGGTATTTTTCAACTTTAGAACAATTTCGGTTCATTTGTTGAGATTCGACGTGATTTAGAGAAATTTTTTTTTTTTCGAAAAATTCAGAATTCTACAAAATCGGAACCTATTTACCGATTTCGCTGAAATTCAATACCGAATATCATTTAACGTGCTTTTATGTATAAAGAATTATTTAGCTGAATTGGCGATCTCTTACGAAAGTTAGAGTGATCGGGGCATGTTTTTGAAAAATTAAAAATTCTATAAAATCTGTATACATTGATTACATTTAATTAAAAATCACGCCAATTACAGAGGAGTCAATACTCTAATTGCGTGCCACATTTGAGCTCGACCCATTGTGCCCTTCGTGAGTTATGGACAATTGAATTATCGGTGCCTGGAACATACACACGCACACATGCACAACACACACATACATACAGACATATTTTCTAGACGTCGAGAAAAGTGCTCGACGTTTTAGGTGATTCTGTGTATGTTAACATGATCTCGAAAAAAAAAATTTCCCGAAAACAAAGCTCCCTCTATGAGGAAGCAGAAATAAGTCCATATTGCCATTTCACCTCACTACGGTATGGAAAGTGATATTTTCCACGGAAAACGTGCTCCCCACACATTGAGAAGTAATATGCTATTCCTCTTCTTTAAAAATCAGTAGGTAAAACATCTGGATTTGTTTTCGATATAAATATGTTTGTCGATTTATTTATTTTCCGGCTGGCTGTCGGATTAACTGAGATTCCCGCTTAAGGTTATTTCGAGTAAAGCTCTTTTACATTTTCGTGTAAGGTCACTCAATAAAAATTGTGAAAGCCCTGCAGAGCGGACAGAGTTGATGACTAGTGTAATTAAATGACAAGGTCTTGAGTCTTAAATAATTTGCCCGTAACTCCAGTTCATTATGAGGCAGAGACCAGGGAGAGGCATCAGAAAAAAGAGAACGGCAGAGTGAAAACATTGATAAAAAAATATAAACTGATTTTCATGATAGAAAGTTTTTATGCACATCTGGTATATTCCCTGGTAACGCACAAATATTGGAAAATGCTTTTAAAGTGGAGACAGATAGGTAGCGACAAACATATAGACAGAGACGAAGGCAGGTAGAGGTTTAAATTATTTTTTGCTTCTTTATATAGATTGGAAGCTTTCATTTTCCTTTACTCGTCCAACAATTCGATTAAGTGGAAAATGTTCACGTGCAAGAAAATTCAATAATTACCTTTTAAAAATAAATTGCGCAGCCTACGCTACGCATACCAGAATTTCCTTCTGGTGCTGGGAAATATTTTTTCTTGAACAAGTGGGGAGTTTTTTCAGTGTAACGGTGACAAATCATCTCGTACTAATATCGCATTTTAAAAAAATTATAAAATTATAACCACTACGGAACCTCGATTCTCGCGCTGGTGGTTTTGTCGGTGGCTTGACAGTGATACAATGCAAAAACCATAACGCGAGAGAAACATCGCAGCGACCGAGTCATGAGTATGGGGTGCAAGATTATTGTTTACGGTGATTTGGTAGGGGTTTCGCTAAGGTTTATCGTTGCTTTTTCAAAAATAACCACTGCGGCGGAATCACCACGAAATCGTAGTAAATTTCATCGTGACTGAACTTGCTAAGACATAAGTCGATGTCTATAGACCCGAGCAGAATGTGCGGTCGGGCTGACGTCAGGTCCTTATAAGAGACTGCCTTGTTTATCATCAGGTTCTGATACGGTACCTTATCAGGCCCTGATCAGTAATGTAACGCAGTGACCCTATAAGGTACTGAAGAGGTAGCCGGATAGGGCCCTGGTGTCCAGCCTGACGCGGCCCTGACATAATTTTTGCAACCCTGCTGCTCCCTCATTCTAACGTGATAGGGCCTATAAAAGTTGCACTATTGAAAGCCTACTAATACAATGAAGAAATCAAATAAGAAATATTAATTGGTCCTTATTCGATCGACTAATCCTGTACGTTTAATTAAAGTATTGCGTCTTCCTTATTCATGATGGTATATATTAATCGCTGAAAACACCTCCTCTTTCCACATCGACGAGAATCGAACCTGAAACCGTTCGGATGGAACTGTTGCACTGCGCCTTAGGCCACTCGGCCATTCGGATCATATGATTAAACTATTTTTTTGTCTACTTGAGTGACTATTATGGAATATACAAAAAAAAATGTAATGTAGTCAGCACTTTACAAATTTATATTATTGCGTCTAACACGTGCTAAAAATAAAAAGATATTCGATAAATTTTCACGATAATCGAATATATCGGACAGGGTTCATTGTATCATTATTACCATATTTTTATGTTTTTGATACAGGTGCTTGTTTCATTTTTTGCGCGAATTAGTTCGACAGTGCTAGAATGGACGATCACCGGGCCGACTACTCAGATAAGTGGCCGTTACGCTGACTCTTTCAGTTCTTGGTTAGGTGACTGCGTAGCTTATTCTGGCGGCCTACATTTGGATAGATAACCACTTAGCTGACGTTAATCGTCACGCTAGAGGTTTTATCGTACATAAGCATACATTCGTGTACATATAATATTAAATGGAATACTGATGATCAGAATATTGGAATGAGTATAAAACGATTCGCCTTTATTATTCATAATACTCAATGTTATAGTGCTTTAGCTTTTCTTCGGATGATGGGTTAAGCGACGTCATTTTGGTCGTTTCGATTATTTGGTCAAGTGACGTTATTTATCTATGTCCTTCAACTGTGTCACGCCGTTTTTGCCAAATCGACAATATAACCATTTTTCCGTCGCGGTGACTGTTCCAAGACGGTTTTAAAAGTTTGAACATTTTTTCGTCGTAATAAGTGTTTCGAATTTTCTCATTATTTCTGGGAATTACTGTTTTCTAACTTTTTCTTAATTTTTCTATTATTCCGTCGTGGTGACCGTTTTGCAACTGTTTTTCAATTTTTCTTCTATTTTATCGTGGGGACTGTCACAAAACAAATTTCTCAGCTTGTAATCAATTCTTCGTGATCCCAAAATTTCAAAGTAAAAGACCGAGACAATTTGCTGGCTGTTCTCTTTTCACTGGGGAAATACATAGACCAACACTAAGAAGCATTACCTTCGGATAGCAGCTCTTCCTCTCTGCACATAAAGCGCGGCAGAGTTTGAAATGTCTCCGCAGTTTTATAAACACTTTGGCTTTAATTCGCTTGCGAGAAATGCTTCCCCATTTGCCATCTACCAGTATTATATGAATTGCTGACGCGCAGTTCATCTGTGCTTCGCATAATGCCGCTAGATGGCGAATGACCAAAGCGTTTCTCGCAAGCTGATTGAAGCAGTCATAAAAATATGAAGACATTTTAGACTCGAGTCCTTAAGAGCTGTCATCCAGCTGTTATGCTTCTTGCTGATAATCTATATATTTATTCGGTGAAAAAAACAGATTGCTGTTTTCACTTGACCCAAAAATTTTGGCAACTCGAAAAATTTACGAAACTCGAACATTCATTCTAAAACAGTCATACGACGAAATGGTACGGGAATTGCAAATAAAACGTCGAAGAACCGTCCCAACGACAAATAAAAGGAAAATTTAAAAATAGTTGCAAGACGGTCACCACGATGAAATAATTGGAAGATTGAGGAAGAGATGCAAAACTTACCTCCATGAAATAATAGAAAAGTTAACAAACAGTTACTACGTCAAAAAAAATGAATGTTAAAAAAACGCCTTGGAAAAGTGACCACCTCGTTATAATAGATATATCGAGTAAACGTCGCAAAACCGTTAAAACAACGATCGCCATTTGTCCAAAGCGTCGTAACACAGTTTTAGGACGTAGATAAATAACGTCGAGTTGTTCGATCGTCTTCAGGAACGACATGGTCAAGCCAACCATATAGGGCCCTGAAGCAGTAAAACCAGCCCTCTACAGGGAGAAAAATTTCCAACTGATAAAGACCTGATCAGGTTAGCAGGCTTTCCTATCTGTACCTTATCAGGGCCTCATCGGGTTCGCCGGATCGGGCATGTCCTGGCCACACCCGGACAGGACTTGATAAGGTATCAGGCAGCCTGACCCCAATTTCTGCTCGGGGAATTGGGCACAAAAAGGCCTCAGTGCCTTAACATTGCACAAGAACATTTATTTATTTTCTAAACATCATACATATCCAACGGTCTCAATATATCTACAATTTAGCGGGAGCATACGTTTTCATCATATAAAGTTAAAAGTACTATGGTACTATCGCAATTGAAAAAAAAAGAATATTGTCAATGGACCATTGGCTGAGGTCCCATTTTACAATTTATCAATATCAAAAACCCATTTATTGACATTTTCAACAATGTCATCCTGCCGGAGACAATAGTGAATTTATAAATTTCGTATAAGTTTCTCTTTTGGCTGAAAATTCTTGAATCTCGATGATTTAAAAACGTACATTTTTGAAAAAGTTGTTGATTTTCATACTAAATTACTCAATGGTCTAAAGAGCGAAAAGCGTTGTCGAGAGAAAACGTCCGGATGGTATATGTGTGTGTATGTATGCGGCGGGCTTCGAAAATTCAAAACGCTGTATCCCGAAAATAGCTTCAACAATCAAGCTGATATTTGTTACCTTAATTAATTTGGACCATTGTCTTAGTTCCAGAACGATTTGCACGCATGTCAGTCAGTTGTAGGCAGACATGGGTCATTACTCTGACAACAATCATTAACATAACCTAGATATCGCGCATCGTCGGCATCACTAGCGATGAGCAGCAAAAAAAAAATTCCTTACCGACGCTTCAAACAAGATGGACGTGAACTTTTTTGGATCTCCAATTTTTTTATCATGTATTTTCAAGTTTAGATTGGTTATCAGAAATCAAGTCTTAAGAAACTGAGTACTCAGTTTTATGAAAATGAAGTCACTTTTTGTATAATAGCCGCCATATTGGATTCGAAAAGGCTCTCTATTTCGTGTTTAACACAAATTATATAACTTATTGCCATTTATACCGCCATATTGGATTTTCCATGTTAAATCCCTGAATTCAGACTCGAGTTCTCTAATCAGTAGCTTCAAAAACCCTTGTGTACGAAATTTGATCCAAATCTCACAACCAAACATTTCTTTCCGTGCAGTACTAGTATCGTAGAATTCAGCTTCATTCGATTCGGCCGTTTTTTTTAAGAATCATAAGAAAAATAGTGCGAGAGAGACAGAGCTATATACGAGAGACATGGACCTATAGGCGTTTAACATTAGGCGACGAAATTTCCGGCGGTGTATCGCATGCCGTTAATGGGGCCCTCTTCATTAGCTCAACCATAAAAACCTGCGGATCCGGAAGAGAATCCGAAAAAAACTCTTCAATTTTTTTATTTCTTTTTTATAACCGTATATTTATGCGGAAAAGAAAAAAAAAGGGAAAAAACTGCGTGCGCCCATTGATCGATTACTCGAATAGCACATGCCTAGCCTAGAGGACTATGTGGCTCGAATGTGCAGGAGTCCTTGAAATTTTGGCGCAGAACCGAATGTACAGAGTCCTTTCGCGCGGAATTCGGTCTCCCCCTTCCCACTTGCCCCTCTACCACTCCTAATAGCCGCGTGTCTTGTAAGGTCGAGCAGCCCTCGCTGCTTGGGCTGGGCCTGCGCGAGCGAGGGGCGGCAGAGGTCGTTTGGGGGGGAAGCTACGCATAGTAGTTTCCACCACGGTGACCGAAAGGAATCTTTACTCTGGTAATAGGGTGGGGGACGAGCGTAGCGCACGCGCGGCCCAACATGATATAGCTTCAACACACGGGGACGTTCGACGCGAGCGGCTATCGAATGTTAGCGCAATCGCTAGAAGCGCGTCATACCTGCAAGACTTCTGTAGCTTTTTCGCTCTACCACGATAACGTGGAGACCCCCAGTGCGGCTACACCCTCAAGCAACTGAGTTTCGGAAACTTCCCTCGGTTTTAATCGTGTCGTCGACTCACACGCCACAAAGCGTCAAAAATCGGCCAATTTCTTCATTCAACTAGAGAAAATGAGTCTACTACTCGAGGAAGACGAAGTCGACGAGTAAGCATAATTCATCAACAGTTCTTTCATGCTTAGTTTATAAATGTTTATCGAATATTCGACGCCTTATTTGATGTTACGAAATTTGGGGCGGAACGTGTAAGAATGTTCTTGGGAGCGGTTCAATGCTTATACTACATTTTTTTAGGTCTTTATTGATTTTGATATTATTTTTTCATAAAGACGGTAGAAGAAATTCTGTAAATTCAAATTTTCTGTAAAGAAATCTTAATTTTCATTCAGACTTCAAAAAATTTATGGAGGGTTATTTCATTATGTTTTGTGCTAAATTGGCCGATTATTAGTCAGTACGTAAAGTGATATTTTGCTTCTGGTTCCATAGCATTAATTCAAAATTATTGCAACAGCGAATATGTTTTCTTGAAACCTTACGAAAGTTTTTTTTTATTGAAAATAATAATTCTTGCTGATGAGGTGCGCTATTATTATTATTCTTTTGGTCAAATTCACACGGTACCGAGTTAACATTTTGTTATCGTTTCTTTTGATAAGTACTATAATGTCCCAATTACTATTAAATTTGTGAACAGAATATGGGTTAATTTAAAATGAACCTTGGGAAGCCATCGAAATTTGTAATTTATTTCTGTATACAATTTCCCAGATAGCCATTAGGGTTAACGATGAGACCACACAAGTATCACGAAATGACACGTCGTGATGGCACAGTACCGTTAGTTGATTTGAAATGTGAGCCCAATACGTCGTGTCACTGCTAAACGTGTTGATAACGTGTGGGCACGGTGTTTAATCGGCACGGCGGGCCGTTTCCTCTGTAAGTAACTATCTGCACCGTGCCGACACGGTACGTAACACGAGACGACACGTTTTTCTTTTTGGGTTGTCATAAAGTCGGTAAAAATTTTCCTACTTCAAGTGCATTATTTTCCATAACCATTTATTATAATCATTAGTTGCTATCTTTCCTAACCCAGACATGAAATTTTTATCAACGTTATTGCGTCTGAAATCATTAAATATGAAATGTATTTTAACATAATCGAAATCACCAAAATTTTTTTTGCGCGTTCGTTTTCTATATCGATGTGAATTTAAATTTCATAGTCAATCGGCTTAAAACACCGAGTTCACGTGTTTATGACTTTTTACAGGCTTACTCACTCATGTTCTGATTACTCTCAGTTAATCTCTTAGCCATTCAGAGGTATTTATTTTATCTGATTTATTGGAAACCTCATTGAAGTTGTTTGGACCACGTTGCACAATAATAACAAAATATTTATCCATCGTATATCAGATGTAAGCTTCGTATGACATAACTCGTGTATAAGCTGGATAATGAGGGGGTTCCTACGTCTGCGATAACGTGTTTCGTCGATTCTGCCGAAAACTTCATATGTGCGCTGTATTTATAACGGTCCAAGGACAAAAGGAAAGACGCAAATTATTGTAATTGTTTCTCGGGTTGCGTATAGCGTTGATTACGTGAAAGTTCCTGTCACATGGTCATTAAGATGTAACAAAAGTCTTTCACTGTCCATCAACCGCATTCACAATCTGAAATTTCTAACAACAATACGCAGTACGAGCCACGAAATAAGCGCGTAAATTAATGTATAATATAATTTCTCTATCACTGTTGCTAAATGAATATGAACATTCGAATTATATTTATACATTTGATTTTTTTAATGTATCAATTTATAAACCCTATGCAATATATACGATATTTATAGATGAATGATAGATGTATAATTTATTCATTCATAAAATCCTTTACGGATCATTTTCGGTTAATTTGATTTTTATTTTTTTTATTTTGAAAAATGCGCAGAATATATTAAATTTTGGATATGCGTTTTGCAAAAAAATCTTGGGTGTAGTAGATGGTTTTATGCCAAACACATATCCAAAAATCGTAATTTTGCGCACATTAAAAAAAAAAAAAAAAATCACAATAAAGAAAAAAATCTGAAATAATTCGCATGCACTCAAATAAATTAACATATTATTTTCATTAGAAAAAAAGTTAGGTTGACTGATTGATTGTTGAACAATAGTTTATTTCACCAATTTGTTAATAACATGTTGAGATTATTATTATGCGAAATCAATCTTTTTAGCACGTTCTATATGCATTATTTTTTATTTGAAAAATCGTTTTATCCCATCGGGAAGTGATCGAAATTGTCTCTGAAACTAACTTTTGGCGGGACTGTACGTATCATGCATCCTTAAAGGAATACACTATTTTTCGTGGTAATAAATTTGAATATCTAACAAAAAATTAGAAGAGTAATTCCAAATGGCATTTGAATGTTTGTAATTACGGAAAAAAATAGGAGACGAAAAGTGGCCGAGTTAGTGTAGCATACCTCATATATTTTATGCAGATTTTCTTTCATAACATCTAAATACAGCAATGAATGGGGGAATGTCAGCTTTTTTACTGTAATCACTCCGAGCATGATGGGTGAACTTTTTTTTTTTTTTTACCAAAAAACGCACTCATAGTTTCGTTGTATCATAACGTTTGCAAAGTCGCAGAATCGAGAGACCCGTGTCACTACCCGAGTCGAAATTTGAACCCTTCTTGTGACCTAAAATAACTGAAATCTACGCGCATAGTCTAGGGGGTAAAGAAGGCAGTCTGCATGATACAGGGAGGGTAATGCGCATAGATGATTATGTGAATTTCACCCTACCACACCAAGAGAAAAAGTTTCCTTGATTCAAAGAAATTTTTTTGAAATCCCAACCTAAGAAACATTTCATAAAAATCAAGGAAATAATATACTTGATCTAATATTATGTTTTCTTTAAATGATGAGAAATTCAATAAAATGTAGAGACATTGAATTAAGGAATTTTTCCCTTGAAATAAAGAACTCTCTTTCTTTGTTTTCAAAGAACCTAACCTATAAAGTCGCGTGCCGCAAAACGGCAGACGATAGGTTACAAAATCACTCTCCATGCCAGACGACGTTTCTGTAAGTTCTTATTGATTAATTTTACACTTCGAATACTTCCGCGTACTCGCTGCGACCGGCTCCCGCGAGAAACATTGAAACGCAACGATCCAACCAGTATCGACGACTGAGGCGGCGCGACAGACGCGCTCGCGCCAACCAGTGGCGGACCTGATGCCGTCAAGGAAATCGTTTCTTTAAATCAAAGACACCGTTTCCTTGAATCAATGTGAAAACTTTTTCTCCTGGTACGGATTCTGCAAATGGTAGAAAGTAGACATCTCGACTCAACGGAGGGTCACGGAGGGTGATGCAGACCCTGAAAAACCTTCATAGAACCTCCCAGACCCTCCGTTAAGTCTACCGCAGAACTTCTCCGACCCTCCATTGAGCCTACAGCGTAATCTCCCAGGCTCTCCGTTGAGGGCCATCGTCCATGTGTCATGGCTAAACAAGAGAATTAATTTGTGGTGACCAAATATACGGTAACTATATGTTTACATACGTCGCTTCACTAGATACATTTTATGCTTTCCACTCTATTCTATACATACATATGTGTACCTATGTCTTCTGAATTAATCGTAACTTATATTACATTACTTACGACAAGTAGATGTTACACTCTGTGAGCTTTCATCAAAACACCTTATTTTCTATGTTTGTAGCTTAATTGGGGTTATCTCGATTCCAATAGGTTACATAGGCTCAACGGGGATTCTACGTCATACCTCATTTAGGGTGAATAGGTCGTAGGAGCGTCTATGGATAGGGTGAATAGGCCGTCAGAGGCTCTATGCGGAGTGTGTTTTATGCCAGTCTGTTGTATTTTTATTTTTGATGGAAGTTTGGCAAATCGTAACTCGGGGTCTGAGTCTAATGATGCCGAAGATACCGTTGTTATCGATCTTCCTCTATAGGAAAATCAAACATCTGGAATGTTTTCAACATCATCTTTTAAGTATATACGTACTCAGCCAAAGTCAAAGAAGAATAATGGCGGCAAATAACGGTTGAACCTCCAAGCAGAGTCACTGTCGGCTGAACGGAGGGTGAAAACAGCGTCGGTTCTTGCTTCGTCAAAGGATTTGGGATTCTCGGAGGTCTAACCGAGGGTTAAAATTTTGACTCGTGCAAAAATACAAATATACGTAATTGCTCTAAACAGGAGGAAAAAATCGTCTATGCCCTCTAATAGAATCATAGAATTTCCAACAGAATCACATAACCACGACTTCCACGTTGTAAACGTTGGTCGGTGATGATGTAACACGGCTTCCAATAATTGCTGATGCGATGCAGCTTGAAAACAGTACCGATCGCAAATGTTTATCGTTAGTTACCGTCCATTGGTCCATTGTTGTGTCAAATCCCATTCAAATTCTATCAATCCGTATCATTCCCTGTATCATATTTCTTCCTGGGGCGGGTATAAATCAGAAATTCCGCATATGATTGAGCCTTTCAACTACGAATGTCGCTTGGAAGTCACTAAACGTCAGTTGTAACTCTCGCTGTTGGAAGAGAGTAGCACAGGTTCACTTTAGGACGAAGCACTGACAGGCTAAAAGAAGAAACTCTCACTGTTAAACTCCAATAAGAAGTATTTTAGAAAATCAATCGTCCCTCTGCAACATTAGGCAGTAGAACAATACTTTTCAATTTGCCTGGAATCAAAAAAAATATTTTTCATAAAAAGTTCATCTACTATAGCTTTATGTACTGTCTTAATGTTTTTTCTTGTGTCCGTCTTTATGTACGGTTTAACTTACGGTGTTTCGTAATACGTCGAATCGATGATACTGCGGTTTCCCTTTTATTTTTATTTTCGACGGAGCGCGCGTATACGCTAGTTATATAAAAAATGTATGTACATACATATTTATCATATTATATGAAAAATGTATACACATTTCATGTTAAATTCAAAGTGTCTTAACATTTTTCCGGAAACTGACAAGTCAGTCGCAACGCTTAGTACTAAATTTCAACATGAAATATTTTATGATCATTTGTACCTCTGCACCGTTCGGCAGTAAAAAACGCTTTTCAATTTTCCTGAATTTTTTAAAATATGTCATAAAAATTGTATTCACCACAGATTTGAATGTACTGTCGGTGTCAGTAATGTGGCAGTATCAGAAACTGAATGGTTAACCTTACGGTGTTTCGTAATACGTCGAATCGATGACACCGCGGTTTCCTTTTTATTTTTCGTTGCTTTTCGGAGGTGCGATAAACTGGGAGTCGTTGCGGAAGCACGTTCAGGGCCGGCAAAGAGACCGAGCAACACGTGCAATAGCTTTTCAGGTACAATGTGTGCACCACGTAGAAGCGACACTCACACACAACTAGCGTTATTTCCCGTTAGCAACGGGGACCCTCGATCGATTTTGCTCTATTAATAAGGCCTTTATACTGGCTGTGTATAACACGCATGTTGTCGCGAGAAGTAAATCAACCCTGCCTAAGAACTATTTTCCTACTTTTATACTTAGTCTGAAAAAGCGTTAGTACCGTTCGATAGCGACGACCAAATTTTTTGGCCACTAAATATGTGGAAATTACCGTCAGTTCACCTAGTAAAAACAAAATTGAGATTTCCCAAATTATAGCAGAAATATTCCACTCAAAGTCGGAAAATAATGTCTACTAATTTCGAATGCGTATTTTACGAAAATATATCCATCATTTTAACGAAACGAAATTGTGGCCTTGCTTTGACACTCGTTGAAAAAAAGGGTAGATTGTTTCAAATTTCCGATTCTCTCCTATCTAAGCGTAACAAATGCACTGCATTAATGTTTCAAGCCTGATACTTTGAATTTGATTAACAAGAATATATACATTTCAGAATAACGGTACACTGTAAAAAATGCTAGTCAATTAAATATATTTATACAAAGAGATATAAGACTTACAAATTACGAATATGAATTCCATTTTAATATACTTTTATTGGAAATTTGATAATCGTATATGAATTCTACGATGCCGGTATTTGAAAATTACAATACTTGTGCATCGATTGAACTGTTAATAGACCCGTGAACGAAACTTAATATATATGTTTCAGGCACTTCATAACCAAGCTAAAATATAATGCACATTTGTATAGTAAATGTAGGATTCCAGTTTTTGAAGTTTTCTGACCATCGTTTAGATGAAAATGCACCCGTGCTTCTGAAAAATATTAATAAATGTACTTTCTTCAAGTAGATGAAATTTTTTAATTCTGTAGATTAATTAGGAAATAATATTCACCGACAGGTATAGGAAATTAAAAAGTGGACCCCTTTTCGTCTGCTGCGGAACCCAGCTCCACTCCGCTAGATGGCGAACGACCTCAAACGTTTCTCGCAAGTGATTGTTCCACTCCATGTATAAGGTCGGGCAATCGTAAGTCACTGGCTGTCAATGTACTGACGTGGGGTTTTCGTACTGTTGCTCATGAAGCGCTCATTAGTAACTGAGTAAAAATAAAACCACCTGTATCGGCTAGGATTACCGAAGTTACCTTGTGCCCTTATTCAAATGCAATGCAGTGCTGCATTAGTACGAGTGGCTGCGGACAATACTCTCAAGAGCCTCTATGAAGGAAAGAAGTGACGGGCAACGTAAAAGCTTGGATAAGACATACTCAGGAAGATTCCAATTAAAAAATAAGAGTTTGAAAAATCAAAAGCCAAGTGTTTTGTACTATTTAAAACCGATCGCTTATTTTCACTATAACAATATTGTATTTGTCAATGACGAATGTATCTAAAAATTAATATACGGTATATGCATCGAAGCTTTATATACCGGTATATTAATTTTCAATCGAACATTTTTTACAGTGCAGGACACTTCTAATTCAATCTAAAAGATGTATAATTTTTTTTTACAATATGGAAAATATAATTTTTCAAACGTAACTAGCATCTGCGTTCCGCGTGCTTTTCTAGTTAATGTAATATTAGTTATTAATTTTTTTGGCAACTTGACATTTCTCTTTAAAATGAATTATTGAATGATGGAAACGAAACCAAACTTACCCCGAAGACCCTAAATAAAGAAATTTGTGTATCGTAAAATCTCCACACAAGTGTGACATCTGTCTTTTGATTTACGATATACTGTACATCTTCGGGTATTCTTATTTTTTAATCATTTACTCAAATTACTGTAGTCGCTTTCTATAATATTTGCGAATTGAATTGAATGTATCAGCTTATGCATGAAAACCTTCAATCGCGCAAATTAGCTCACATCTTTTTTTACCATTGTTTCCTGCCTGACACTCTATTTCTCTGCCCTTCTCTGGCCTCTGCTTCATGATGAACTTAAACCAGGGATCATTTTTTCTAGATCCTACGAGCTTTATATTTAAATACTCTCGGCGCCTGAGATGTTTTTCTTGCTCCACAAACAACTTAACTAAACCCTGATGCTTTATTCCATAGCAGCACACTTTCAAACGATTCGATCTGCCGGGAATTCGGAATTTTTTTAAAGATTCCTTATTCGAAAAAAAAGTAGCAATGCCTTACCTAAAACAACCTTAAGGAAACCCAGTCACCTAAAAAAGTTATAAGAACAATAATTTTGTATATAGTATACTTGGTTAACAAATATTACGTATAAATCTCCCTAAGTACATACCAAGGATTATAACTCTGCAATTTTGTAAGTATTCCAAAATCGTGTGAGGAAAAAATATAATTTTTAACTCGTCATGTCGTTCAGACCAAACCAGGGAACGAATTGTAATGTTTGATGTCTTATTTTATATGTCAAGAGCTTTATTAGAAACTTACTAGATAATTGGTTACAGTATATCCAATTTTCACTGCATCGGAGATTGCTACATAAATTTGTCCATAAGTTACATAAGCTTTTTTCGTATCAAATCAATTATTTAAAAATGGCAGATATTTTAAAATCAATTTGTTCATTTTAACTTAATGTGATAACCCCCAGATCAAACACTCTTATATGTCTAATGATCAAGGCTCCATTATTAACATAAAAAAGTAACTTCTTTCACAGAATTCAATGACCTCAATTTTTTCAAATATGGAGTAAAAAGTCATAAACTTCCCCATAAGGACCGCTAAATCAAAATTGATGTTTCTACAGTCGAGAGACATTTAAATCACAATCGTTATGACCAGTAAAGATGAAATATTTTTATCAATTTTTTTTCGTAATAATAATTATACTCAATAAAAAAATAAACGTAGATTGGGTGTTGGAAAAAAAAATTTCATTTTTGTGTGTCTCCAAATTTGATCAATCTTTATTGAATGTACTAACGGAATTTTGGTAAAGAAAAAGCAACTCATAAAAAAATAACCGTTGAGTCATTCGAGTAAAATATCCTACGAACTTTCGCTCGATGAACTTGAACTGATAGTAAAAACAGTATATAGGGCGATAAATAAAGGCACTAAAAATATGGTAAAGCATTGTCACGAGAATCGGGATGGAACTGGTCGCTCCGTGCGAATTTCAATATCAAGATGAACCCAGTTTCGCGCAGTTCGTTTTCAGACCACCGAGTTGAACTATTGCAGTAGAACGCAATAGCATATCTACCACTGTATGGCTTCAGTATGCATAAACGTCCAATAGGTATTTCATAGTGCTCTGATAATCTGAAATGAACCTGAAAATAAGTAAAGAAAACGATACACAGCACCGAAACATTCCTGAAGCATTCTCAAAATATTCCTTTGGAATAATGCAACAGTGCTGTAATATTTTGAAAGGAATTGAAATATTTCTGAAATATTGCAATGGGGGCACCAAACGAGCCAACAAGTATATCTTAATAAGAATGCTATGCAATATTCTGTGAATTATATTTATCATATTGAATATGTGTTTTGGGTTGCAAATTTTCAACTAGTACTAGTGGATGTTTTCGGGATGAAGTTACGATGAGTAATTGCAAAAAGTATTGCTTTAAAAATATATGGATATACTCCTTGACCAACTTTGTTCGAGAAATGAGCGCTAGAGTTAAATCTACCTATGTATTGAACCTGTTGAACGACATGATGAATGATACGCTAACCAATGGACTATCGATTACTTGTATAGATAGTTTACCTTTATCACTCATGAGTTCTGTCGATCAAGAATGACGAGTGTAACAAAAAATTCAACATCCTCACGGAAAACTTCAGGTTTATAACAAACTTGTAAAAAAAATTCTAACTTTAACGGGGAATTTGAACTTTACAAACAAAGGGTTTGAACATTTTTATACTTTTAGTGGAATGTATGAACGCAATTTTTTGTATTCGTGTATTGTTACTTTTTAAAAAAGTGCGGAAAATTTATGTTTGAGGCGAGACATTCAGAGGCTGTTAATTAATTATTTTTTCGAAGATTCTGAAATCGGAGCTTCTCTTCGTGCGGCAAATATTTCGTCCATGCAAAACTTATATTCAGTTGAAAATATTTTCGAAAAGATTTCACACGCTTATTACGATGAATTGAACATTTTGTTATGTCAATCATGAGTATGCTCGAGAGGATAATAGTCGTACAGCTCGTCACTGTCAGGAAAATCTAGAATTTTTTATTTATTAATTCGTCGATTAAATTTGATGTAAAATTGTGGTATAGAGTTAAGATTCTTTTGCAATAAAGTTTGAGTAAATGTCAAATATTGAAGTACTTTTCCAGTTAACTTACCGCAAATTATGAGAAGTACGATACCAAAAATAAATTTAACATTGTATAGTAAATTTAGTTTACCAGTTTATGAATAAAAACTTCCAGTACATGTACATTACATTTCAAGTAAATTTGTTTCGTCAGTGTTATGCCATTTAGATAACCACAACTAAGGTGAATGACCCAATCAATGACCTTATAAGCCCAACGCGATGTTGTTGAGGCAAGAAAGTGAATGGAAATAGCAAATTGATTAAAATGAAAGATATTGCAGTGAAATTTAGAGTTTTTATCAAATCTAACGAATATTACTTATCTACTTTTTTATATTATTTTGAAGCATACTATTATTAAAAAATACGCCGTCATGCAAAAGACCCGATTGGTGTCCTAGGATTTTCTTGTATGGCCTATTTTATATCCTATTAAAGACCCAAATACTGACGCATGTCGTCTTACATCTTTACCCGATTAGTGACTAAATAACAAGATCCTGTCAGATATTTTATAGATTACGGACAATCCTAATATACGTCCCAAAAGGTGTTTTACAGAAATAATGCATTTTTAATAATTGTTTTATGCAATTCTTATAACAATAACATAACAAGGTTATTCATCGATGTTTCAATCTGATCGAGCGGTCAGTCCGGTCGAGTTGCGGACACAAATCGCAACAACCCAGCGTTTCGGTGAACCTTTTTTGATCCATATATTTCCGGAGTAAAAGTAATTATTCAGAGGCAAGAAAACGGCTGGCGATGGCTCACTTCTGTCGAGTCTGCAGATAACATTTTTTAAATTGACGGTCATTGAAAATTTATTTTCGGCGCTTCTCATATCACGTTATGCAAAAATCAAAGAATATAAACAAAAATTTTGATGTGTATTGGGCGTCAAGAGAATTTTTTATCGTAAATAATATGAAGAACGGACACCAATTGGGTCACGGCCAGTAATTGGGTCATTAACCTTACTAAGTCGTTGCTAGTGTATAGTCGGTAGCGTGTGTGCGTTTTTAGGTACTTAGTTAGGTCGTAAGTGTATACCCCGGATTCCAGATGATATAATATGTCTGAAAAAAATGCCCGGGTAATAATAATACATATTTTTTATTGTTCTTAAGCCTGTTGGAAATTTCGAACACATATGTTCTTTGATTTCAAGATATAGCTTATGCAATATTACGTCTATAACGTGGATTATTTTTTTTTTGAATATTCGAATTTTTCGGTGCGTGTACATTTTAATTTACAGTTCAAAGTTATTGATATTCTCGTAACATTGACATTATTTTCATAAGTCATAATTAACAAGTTTCAATACATTTGTGTTTAAAATTGAAAGCACGGTAATTGCATAAAAACTTCCTTTTCGAGCAACTTAATTTTCAACCAGATTTTTTTTTACGGCGCAGCCCAACTATACACAATCAGTTTTTGCAAGATTAGTC
The DNA here is from genome assembly GCA_949699805.1 of Tromatobia lineatoria. NCBI lineage: Eukaryota > Metazoa > Arthropoda > Insecta > Hymenoptera > Ichneumonidae > Tromatobia > Tromatobia lineatoria. The sequence continues at coordinate 5,540,014 of OX453035.1, read as the reverse complement.
AGCATAACCAATCCAATCATTGGGCCTTCCATTTGGACCGTCGCCATTACCATTTGAACGGTTGACACTACCATTTGACTTGTAAGGGTAAAGGTTTGTGCCAACTCATTTTTTGGTTACGGCAGCTAAGTCTTTTTTTCAGTTTACCGCGTTTCCTACTATATCCTAATGCGTCTTCCGATTTTCTTATGTAAAATTTTTTATGATACATTTTCTACCATTCTTCAAAGTTATAAACATACTGATCAGCCAATCGCTACATAAACACTGTTCTTTAGTAGAGTTTTCTTGATTTTCCATTGCAATTCAGAATGAATGAAATTCTCATAAAAAAAAAAAAATCTTCTACGTAGGATAAAGATAATAAAATCGTGAGGAATCTAGTCGAATAGGAATTCCATGAATCAATAATCGATAATCAACTCAAGGAAAATACGACAACTCAGGAGCTATCCGTCGAATCAGAATTTTTTATTTCGTGCGTCTTCTTTTCTATACCTCGGATTGACAAATCTGGTCTAGAAAGTTTACGGTTGGCATGGTAACGGCGATTTCTCGGTGATAATCTTTCCAAAGGGCGTTGCCGAACAGAAATTGCCGTCGGGCTGACGTCAGGTCCTTATGAGGTACTGCCTTACTTGTCATCAGGTCCTGATAAGGTACCTTTCAAGGTCTAATCAATAATGTAACGCAGTGGCCCTATAAGATTCTGACGGGGTAGCCCGACAGGGTTCAACTGACCAAGCACATCGTAGCCCCGATATAATTCTATCAACCTCGCTTTTCGCTTATTGTAAGTTGATAGGATCTATAACGACCATATCGGCTTGGAATCAGCTGTCAAGCTATCTATAAAGAGCCTACTAATAATTTAAAAAAATTAATAAAAAATATTTGTCCTTATTCAATCAAGTCTGTTAAAAATTAATAAAAAATATTAATTTGTCCTTATTCAATCAATGAAAGGCTATTGCAGCAAAATGGACCGAGCAAACTAAGACTAGCTGCAACAACAAAATTATTTTTCTCCGTGTGACATACAAGTCCAACCGGAATTCCAACCGTCGCGCAGAAGATCGCCCAGTCGGTTGCAGGGTTGTGCAGAGGTGTGCATAGTTGTGCCAACCGGAATATCATCCGTCGTAAGAAATGGCAACTGGATCCATCTAGTGGCCATAAAGCCGAGTTTCCGCGAGGCAAAAGTAAGGGGGTCCACCTTATCATCATCGCTGTGGCGGATGCATCCGAAATTATAGCCCGCTAGATAGTGAATGAGCCGAAATATTTCTCGCGAGTGATTGTTCGGCGTTCCATGTCCAAGTAAAGGCTATCGTAAGACGCGGAACACCCATTTGCCGGCGTGGCTCATTTTTACTGTCGTTTAGACTCTATGTTTGTACTCTAGTGCATACAGTACGCTAGGGTACAGAAAAATTTCCAGCAGGAGCGTGATTTCAATCATGATTATACTGAAAAAAATGTGGCTTGACCTGCTAGAAAACCTGGTTGGACTTGAGTTTGCACAACCCAGTGATCAACCGGTTGGTGCTTCTTACGACGGTTGAAATTCCGGTTCGACCTGGGTCTAATTAGTTGCTGTGCTTGTGACGGTTAAAATTCCGGTTGGATATGCGCTTGCACAACCCAAGGACTAACCGGTCGTTGCTTCTTGTACCCGTTGACATCACGGTTGGCAGAACACTGCACAGCCCTGAGAATAACTGGGTTATGCTTTTTGCGACGGTTGATATTCCGGTTAGACTTGTGTTTCAACAACTTGCGGACCAACCAACTCGCGAGCTGCGTGCTTTTAGGAGGTCTTTTAGTTTTGCGGTCTGCTTGACGGTTGGTTTTGTGGCTCATTCTGACCGGGTTGGTAATACATTTTTTTTTTTTTTTTTTTTTCGGGTGTCCGATCTGTTAGTGTTGGACCAACGGTAAAAGATGTGAAATCAGGCCAGCCCTTTCCAGGCATGGAATACTTCCAACTAATAAGGACCTGCTCGTGTTAGCATCAGGCTCGCCCTGTCAGATTCGTCTCAGGGGGCCCAACCCGTGACTCACTAGGCCTTCACCAGGGCTACATCCAATACCGAACGGGGCCAGATAAGGTATCAGGCAGCTTGAACCCAGTTTTTGCTCAGGGCACCAGCTCACGCTGGAGAATCTTTGGAGGCTCTGGCGTTTAAAGAGCGAGAAATACTTACAGATCAACGAGAGCGCTGTTGGTTCGTCCAGTTTTTGAGCTGGTTATCTATGAGGTCTTTCAATTGAACCGAACCCACTTTCTGGCCGAAATTTTTCGATTTTTTCGAAACTCGACAACCTTCTAGCATTACTTCGATAGAAGTCATGCACTAATTTCAAGATTTTCAACTATTTTTTCCACTTGGCTACACAGAAAAAAGATTTTTTAGTTTCAGAAAATCTTTAAGAAAAAAAAATTGCTTTCTTCTTGAATGCTTCAGAGCTGTGGGAAGGTACGAAATTTTGATGCATTCACTTACTAACACTATTCGATAGAATTAAGATATTTCGCAACACGATAGAAAACAGAAGGAAATCAATACATTTGAGGTACTTGTGAATTTCTGTTCATAGGAAAATTAGCGTCATTTTCAAACAAATAAAAATGAAAACCAACTTGAAATTTATTGAATAGCTTTACGAAGATCCATGAAATTTGGAAAATTCTTTCGTTCGATTAAATTGCTTTACTGCTAGGAAAAGTAATATTTAAAGAATTTAGGTAAAACAAATAATAACCTTTTTTTGTCAAAACACCCGTTTTTCTGGGAAGCACGGAAAATTCCCGCTTGGAATACTCTAAGAAGAAAATCATTTATTAATATTTCCGCACCTTTTAACACCTTCAAAGCATTAGAAAAGTCGAAATTTTAAAAAAATCTTAATTTCCGTGTAGTACAGTAGAAAAAATAGGTAAAAATCCGTAAAGTGGTGTATGGCGTTTTTTTGAGGTAATGATAAAAGATAGTCGAGTTCCGGGAGAATGAAAAAATATAAGGCAGGACTTGGGTTCGGTTGAGCTGGAATACCTACTATACTACCCGTGATGGTGTGATCGTGTCATACCTGGTGGCAATGACTAGCGATACCCTCATATTGTTTTCGGGAATTCGATTATGCCGACCGATCGAACTCTCCCTTCACACCCTCGCCGCATATCCTTCTATCAGCACTTCCAGGCTCTACGTTGCATTCCACGTGCATTTAAGTATGAGCTATAAAGCTGCAATACCGTTATTAAAGAGGAATCGTCGGTAGAGTTGGGTCAATTGCGTTCAAAGATTTAAAGATGCTGCAAAGTAGAACATCGCAAATTTGTTCCTTATTATTTTCATTTTTTATTTTACAAAGCTGCCTCTCTGAGGAAGTATGTGATTCGTGATTTTGTCTACCTTATATTATCACAGAGGTTATTTCTTACAGAGGAAGCTCTGTAAGAAAAAACAAAAACAAAAATAATGAGCAAGCGATTTGCAAAGTTCCACCTTGGAGTTTTCGGTTTAATGGTAACATTTTTAGAAATTCGCGCCATATGTCGAATTGTGACGAAACTGTTTACCTATCATTGCTGAACAGTACCGATTTTATGTATAAAACTTGCGTTCGCTATCTTTTGTTTTCGTAAGTTAATGCGACAATGTGAATTTTTTGGAAATCCCAAAACTCTATAAAATTGTCATTTCCGATTTCGGTCAAACTCAATATCAAATGACATTAAGAGTTTCTGCTTTTATAAAGAATTATTGAGTACAATATCGTTATTTCTACGAGAGCTAGAGTGCGCACGTCGTTTTTTAAAACATGTAAAGAGCCATAAAATCCAAATTTCTGCATACATAAAAAAAAATACGGCAGTCAAAGATACGGACTGCTGCTTCATTTGAGTGCCACATTTTAGTTCAATCGGTTGAACGCTCCTTGAATTATATCTGATTAAAATGTCGACGTACTGCACACGCGGAAAAACAATTTAGATTATGCTTAAAATCTATGGGTTATATCATTCCGAGTATTTTGGAAATGAAATTGGTAATTTTAGTTCAATCTTGACAAGCGATAGCTCATTTTACTTCTTGATACCTGCTGTATACATATTTCGCGAAGATTCGTAAGCATATTCACCGTTTGCATATGACTACTATTTATTAATCAAAGAAAAGCAAATTTACGAAATAACATTAGTTTTTCTCCTAATTGGGAAAGAAAATGATCAAAATTACTCGGTGGATCTATAAGACGTTTTTTAATGAATGGAATGAGTTATTGCGATTCAAGATAAAATTGCCCCAAGTTGAAGTTTAGACCCTTCTCAAAACTGAATGTAGTGTATACGCAGGGTACACGAAGGTTCCTCCATTCCTTTGACTCTGCTCAAAACCTCCGAAAATGGCAGATATTACCCAATTGGAGTAAACCAAGACTACTGTGGACTGAAACTATTATGTTTGAACCTCCAAGTAGGTTGTACAGAGTGAGATGAGGTTTTTAGACCCTTGCATAGACTCCCAACAGTGGCATATTTTACCCATTTTCATTTAACGAAGGGCTTAAATTTCAACTCGAGTGTAGTTAAAAATGTGTCTTTAAAAAAATGCGATTGATATGACCCACTAGTAATTAAAGTAAACTGCTTTATTTGTCCCCAAATGAATAGCTCTACATTTTTTCATACATTTATTAAGACCACTGTAATTCACATTTGTCTTCCTTCATACTAGTTTTCCTTTGGAAAAATGTGAAAAGAATTTTTTAAATCTTGGTACGCGATTGACCTGATTGTACTATACTGCATTGTGAAGCAGACTTTATGCAAGTAATTGCTTTATCAAAATTTCGTAACCTTTGCTGCTTTGCGAATTTCCCCGGACTAATCTTCAAATTGGAATTGATAGAGATGATTGAAAAAAAGCTGTTCCTCCAATATAGTAGATTCACTACGTTGACAGATAAAAGACTTCGAGATATAAGCACCTTAGCCTAGGCTTTAAAACGCTGGCTTATTCCGGAACCTAAAAGCAGAAAATACTTTATAGGGTTTCACGCATCTCATCTGTCTGCTATCTGTGAAGTGACGACCCGCTTTTTCATTCGTATAATCACTTCAACCGCTTATCGTAGTTTGGAAAAAAAAATATTACTGAAAAACCACGGAAATTTTTATCACCTAACTTGCAAAAACACAAATCTTATATGAACACTACGTCTTCGATGGAAGGGAAACATGTCAAAATCTCGCGCGTGATGGCTGGTACTTGTAGGTGCAACGAAGGTAAAAATGGGATACTGCCCGTATATATGGAACAAAAACAAAAACAAAAACAAAATCAATTCAATTTATTAATAGATATCTCACTTGTTTGGCAATGTGATATAATACGACTTTTTTTCTTTATATGAATGAAAAAGTATGTATTCTTGATGTTTAGATTTTTTTTAGTCATTTCACTACAGCCATGTAAAAAAAGTTATGTGTACGAAATAAAAAGTAGAAATTAGAATTAATTTAGTGCACGTGAATATTCTTCCCAAGAACAATTTACAATATGTTTTTCTAGAATATGAGCTTACTGATTCTTTCAAAATTTTTGAAAGTGATTTCTTTCTCAGCGATACAAGAAAAATGTATAAGCAGATGAGAGAAAGTTTTCTCATCTGACTGTGGTGAGGAAATTTCATTACATAGAGATGGGGAAAAATGTATCCAGGTATGTTGTGTCCAAATGATTGATGCAGATAAGCTGCGAGGCGAGGGACTTGTAATTTATCGCTTGGTGCGGCCTATCATCATAGTTTTTTTCAGGATTTTGACGAAGTAGAGTCACGTCCAGAAAATCTAGTTATTTCGTAAAAGGTGAAAGCAGAGGTTCAGGAAAAATGAGGTTAATCCCTGGAGCAAAAAGGTTGGCAGAAAATGGCAAGGGCCGCCAAAACAAGCAAAAAAATGCTGGAGGGTCACTTGTTAGCTGTTTTATCGATCAGTTTGGGTAAACATAGGACTGAGGGCTGAAATTTCCACATTGATTATCGATTGTGTTCAGATAAAAGCGGCTTTGGTAATCGAACTATATATACTAGCATACAGCTCAACATTAATTTGTTGATATCAAACAAAGTTAATATTCTTTTTTTTTGTAAATTCAATTAAGCGCAGCTTCGAAAAAGGATGCGGTGCTGGCCTATTTTTAATTGAATTACATTTAAATTCAATTAGCACATCAATGAATAAAAAAAATGGTGTTTGTTCCATTCAAACAACAGAATGCCAAAATTGCAATCCTGAAATATGCAATGTTCCCCGCGTAGCTCCGGTTTAGATTATTCTAAGTCTCCGAATATCCGCTTAGATCCGGAGTATTGTTTTCATGATAACTATCATCGTTGTAAATGGTAAACGTCGCCATGTCAAATGTCGCCATTGACCAACGTCCCCATGGCAATCATTACAAGGCAATCATCACTACAGCAAACGTCGTCATGGCAAATATCGCTACAGCAAACAATGCCATGGCCGATGTTGCCATAGCAACTATTGCCATGGCCAACATCGCTATAGAAAACGACGCTACGGCAAAAGTCGCTATGACGACGTCACTACGACAAATGTCGCTATGACGACGTCACTACGACAAATGTCGCTGTGACTCATGTCGCTATGACGACGTCATTATGACAAATGTTACTGTGATAAAGGTTGTCATAGTGAACATCACGATCATAAACATTGCTATCGTTGTCATGATACATATTGCCACGACTAACGACGTCATGATCAACGTCGCCATGGTAATCGTATCCATCGTGAACATCGTCGCAGATAATTATTCACTTTTGACGTCTGTAGTGAATACAGTAGGTCCTTCTGTTACTAGATGATTTTATCATACATTACACCGAGAGAAAACATTTCATTGATTCACGGCAATATTCGCCAATGAAAACAAATGCTTGAGCGTTAATACTATCATTTCCTTGAATGACATAAAACTCAATGAAAAGTAGTGACATTTAATCGAAGAAATCGGCGCTGTTCTTTTCACTGTTTTCATTAAAGTGGCTGCAGGCTTTCCTCCTCCACAGCTCAGAATTTTCAGACCTTTTTTTTCCTAAAGTACTCGACAGATAAAGTTCAAATTTGGAGAGAACGTACTCAAGCACGGCAGAAATGAGCTCCAGAATGGAGTCTTTAAAAGTCGAAGCCGTTTGTTCAGGAAAACCGGAAAACAAAAAAGTGAGGTTAGGCCCGAGAGAGATCCTACAGGTATTTAACATTGGGCAATGAAATTACCAACACTTGCTGCCATCAAGTATATCTTTTCAATGAATCAAAGAGACCCCTTCTTTAAATCAATGAAATTGTTCCTTTATTATATGTATGGTCACTAACCGAATGTTTCTTGACAGACAATGAAATATTCACTTTTGAATTTAAGTGCACCATTTTATTGAAATCAATGAAATATTTTTTTGATATCAATGAAAACAAAATCACCCTACCAATTTTTTTGGCCTCAATAAAATTTTCTCTCTCGGTGTAATATGATGAAGCTGGATTCCGATGATGATAATTGACATTCACGAAAACGGTCTTTTTCTAATAGCGGTATGTAGTTACATGGGTCGTTACGGCGAACAATTTATTCATGCTGCTTTTAATAAGAGAATTGTCGGGTCAAGCGAAAATAAAGCAATATGAACTTAGCATAGCACTATCTCTCTGTATTCGCCAATGGATGCGGTATATAGCATGCGCATCTGCATAAAATTGGACTCAAGCGCCATTAATCGGATCAACCTCGCAGCAATTAGAGTAAGTTAATTCTGTCTGTCCGTTGCGATCCGCTGTCCGCTTCTGTTTCTATGATCTGTAGCCGAATGTGAAATCGATGTATTCCGTGCAAAAATGCAACCGGGTGAATGTGAAAGAATATAGGAACTTATGAGATTTTCTCAGAGTCTCTACACAACAGATTCCATACTTGTGCCCTCTAAAACCTATAAAGGCTTCTGCAATATCATTTTAGGCTCAAAATAGGCCATCCAGATCGGACTCTAGTCAGGAAATCTCAATCAGAAGAAGTGAGATTTTAATTTTGATGAAAAAAATAGCCTTGGAAACATCTGAAAAAATTCTCTGAAGTTCTCACGTATAGGAGGGATTCTTCGTCAATTCGGCCACTTTTTTTTCGAAACTTTCTGATAAGTCGTATAATTGGACACATTTTAGTACCACTTAAAAGTACTCTATCTCAATTTTTTAAGATTTTGAAATTCAATATTACGGAAAATGGGGTGTTTCTTTAAAGTCAATATATTTTGAAAAATTTAAGTCATAGAAAAAAATTGTTTCATCATAAAAGTTGGAGTTTTATGTGAACTTTTTAATGAAATGTTTCAAACAATTTTGCGACCCTATAATATTACTTTTTTGCTAAAAAATATAAAGATTATTTTTTTAACCAAAAAAGCAACTTTTTTTTTTACTGAAAATATTACAGAATCTCTGTTTTCAAGATGGGTGGGGCACCGATTTTGACAATAACGTTTGAAGAAAAACGCGAGCAAAGTTTTGCGCGCAAAGCTAAGAAAACGACCGGTGACTTCGATAAAACGTTCAATTTCTACATCAAAATTTCATCCAACATTGTTGACAGTATGGACTATTGGAAAATTGATTTTTTTCAAATTATCCTACATGCAGGCCCTTAAAGAGGTTAGGGCGTTTCAACGTAGTCAAAATCAGTCCTCACGTTTTGAAAAAGTGGTGCTTTGAAATTTAAGTCAGCTATAACTCAAGAATCATTGAACTCATTTAGCTGGCATTTGGCAAACAAGTGAAAGCTTTTTAAATTAAAAAGGTCGTGATTGATCGAACTATCGTAGAATGTAATTCGTAAGTGCAGGTATTAATTTAAATGTAAATTTCTGAAAAATGTGCATTATTGCATGAACCTCGTCATAATATGAACTGGGGAATCTTAATTTTCCACATGAACGAAATAATATTCAGTTATGCCAGATCAACAATGAAGCTTCATTTTTGTTTAATTTTAGTTTTAATTAATTTAATTTAGTAAAGATTGGTAGAACTTTCAATTACGCGAGAATTTTGATTTTGATTTATTAATGACTGCAATTTAGCGAAGTTTGAGTTCCTTAAATTTATTTAACACAAGGGTGCAAGGTTCTACTCTAAATTTTTGTTGTTTTGCCTAAGAACAAATTAAACCAATTAATCAATTCTTTATCACTTTGGTGGTCAGTTCTTAGTCTAACCGAAAATAACTTGCTGCGCATAAAGATAAAACAAACCATCTGTTGATAAACATAGATTTGCAATTGATCATTGTGAATAAATATTCTGAACTAAAAACTCCATGTTTCATCGTCGATAAGCAAACTGAGGAGATTCAATCTAATAATTGCGGATTTTAACTATTGAGCAAAATTATCTGTTAACTTTTGAATAAATTATTAGTGCTCAAGCGGAGGATAAGCAAACGAAGGTCCGGGTTCTTAATAATTTTATTAATGTTATTATTTTCTTGTCGGAGTCATGATATAAAAGATAGCAATAAATATGAATATGATTCTGTGCATAAATTTTACTACGACTTATTAAGCACAAAAAATTAAGCTTGTTTTAATATGCTGACTTAGTTTTGCTGTAAAAAATGGTATTGATGCAATATATCGTTTACGAAATCAATTTTCTGTAATCATTTTTGCAAAGATTTATGCATTAATCGGCAGTGAAGATGTTCATGGAAATCCTTCACTATTAATTATATCAATCTAGGTTTATTACGCACATGTGTTATAATAGAGTCTACTTTGTTGTAATGTTATTAAACTTATTGTTATGAGCATAAGACTTAACAGTTTATCAATTGTGAAAGACCTTTCGGTTATTTCTATCACTAGTTGTAAGTTGTCATTCAATATTGAATTTGCAGACCATTAAATATGATCACGAGAAAAGTTCCATCAAGATTTCATGCAAGATTTTGAATATTGATTCATGTCAATGGAACAGGTTTGATAAAGACGATTCATGATTGATGAAGGAAATTTTTGGAGAAACATGCGAGATTGACTTGCAGTATCCAGATAAAGCGAAATCCAACAGGATATCAAGATTTTGGTAAACATGAATTATATCTTGGATGATATCGTGTAAGATATCCAAAACAAGGTGTCGAATGAGATATCGAATCTGCGAATCTCTTTATTTACAGTGAAACCTCTTGTAGCGTTCCTAATAGGGAGACAATCTGGAGTACCGATCACAAATCGGAATCGTCTGTAGATGGGTCGATTGCTGTCCGATATAAGATTTCGTAAACAAAATCGCGAGGACAACATAGATAAATAACGAGGAAGCAATGTGCAAGGTTCTACTATGCATCTTCGTTTTAATCAGATAAATATACATGTTGTGAATTCGCTTTTTCTATTTCGTTATTATTAGAGCTTTTCCGAAAGTAAATGTGATAGCGTATAATTTTTTATAACAATTCAATATTCCATGAAACCATACATTTCAAAACGTTCGTCACTAAATTATAATTTAGTGACGAATGAAAAAAAGTGGCTGAATTGACAGAGAATGCTTCATATGTGTATACACATATGAATTGTATACAATGCTTCATATGTGTATACACATATGTGGCTGAATTGACAGAGAATGCTTCATATGTGTATACACATATGAATTGTATACAATTCATATGTGTATACTCTGTCAATTCAGCCACTTTTTTTTCGACCCCCTCTGATCTGTTTCATACTTGGATATTTCAAAGGACTATTAAAAATTACACTATGTGAATTTTTTCAGATTTTTTTAAACATTATTTCAGAAAATACTTTTTTTTTCATTCAAGAGCTAATATTTCGAAAATTTAACGTTACAAAAAAAATGTCTTTACATAAAAGTTGTCTTTTTTGTTAGCTTTCGAGCGGAATATATGAAATGATTTTCACGATCCAGCGTGTATGATGTTTTACCGAAAAACGGAAGAATTATTTTTTAATTCGAAAACGGATATTTTTTCAGGGCTGAGAAAAAAATTTACGTAGGATCCAAACCGCTTTACAGATTATCACCAAATTTTGTAGGTATCAGCGCTGAGGGTTATTGTTTCAGCGTAAAAAATTACAGTTCATTTTTTCAAAATTCACCTGAATTAGGGGAAATTGTAAATTTTTCAAAAAATTCAAAATGTCATGAAAACTAAAACGCCTTGCAGATTTCGCCCAAATTCAACCAAAGGCCGCATCAATTTCTACCACTTTAATACGAAGTTTCAGCCTGATAGCTGAAAATTTGTTCGACTTAAAGCGTTTACGGACATTTTGCAAAATTTAAAATTTTTTATGAAAATTCAATTTTTCAATCGATTTTTCTGAAATTTATACAAATTAAATATTAAGAATTGCTGTACATGTTTTATAAATTTGAGCTGATTCGGTCATATAGTTCGAAAGTTACCATTGAATGAATTTTTGGGTATTCATCACATACCCACACGCACACACGCACGCACGCACGCACACACACGCGCGGACGCAAATCCGGACAATTTGTCTAAACCACTTTTCTGGGCGTTTTGTAGCATTCTCATAAAATTCTCGAAATATTTTTTTTTCACGATAACAAAGCTTTCTGTATGAGAAAGCAAATTTTCTATATGGCTGACAAAAAAACAAAAAATTCCAGATTTAGACGAAACTTCGGGCTCCAACGTTTTTGGCGACGCTGATTGCGAATTTGAATCCCTAAGTAAAAAATTTAAATTGGCGAATTGAAAATAACGTCAACTATTATAATAAAATTGCAACGGACTGAAATATTCCGAAAATTTTTCGAAATATGCTTCAATAATTTTAATGCCAGTACTTACCATAAGTCAGAGCCTTAACGATCGTTGCCATGTTCAAATTATATTTTATAACAATGAGAGGAATTTGAAAATTTATCCCTTGGGCCTCCAAATATCGCAAATATTTTAAAGGTCAGAAACAAAAACACAAGCAATATGAAAACGTAATTATAAGATTCATTAATGTTAGTTCAATTATTTTAATAACTTCAATGCCAATGTTTACGCATGAGCGGCTGTTGTAGGTATAAAACGCCGGATCAATAAGCAATAACATCCTAAATTGCTGATCAGATTGATATCTACGTAACGAACACATGTATTTTGATACGATACGAAGTTCGCATGTTGATCCAAAAGATTATGTCGAATTTTACTTAATGATTCTGTAACTGGTAAACTCATTCAATAGACGCCGGAAATTTTTGTATTGTATCTGCTGGATACTCTGCGCCAATTCCAGCTTTATTTGTATATACGATTATTATTATTCATAATCTGATCAACAGCGCCTGGTCATCTCTGATAACATTATCAATTACTGCGTCGTCTTTAAAAAATCGTCCTATAAATGTTATTTAGACGACCATGTCTTAAAAAAATCATGAGTCTTTAATGATGCTACAATCAAGAAATATTGAACTAATAAAATATCAAAGATACTTTAAAAACTTTGCATATTGCTTTCTCATTATTTTCAACGTGTTACAAATTTTCCTACACAAGGAAGTATTATCAATAATTTTGGCTTCCTTATAGAGAAAGCTTTATAAAAAGTTTGAAACAATGAGGACACGATGCATGCATAAATTAGAAATTTACAGTTCATCTGAAATCTTTTCAAATTAGTGAGTGACCCCTCAATCTTTCCTAATTTCGATTTTTCTCTTCGCTAATTTTTTGTGCCGGAAATTAGCTTTTTCTTAAAATTCCGGGAAGAGTTGTGTTACCAGGGGGGGGGGGGGGGGGGGGGCTATTACATTTAGGTGTTGTTCTGCGAAAAGTTTGCTTAAAGTTTTGGTCCTGTTCATGGTAGGCTCTACGCCTGTTTCTGCATACAGAAGAGCATTCAAGGGGTTTCACAGATGGTTGGTAGGGTGTCTAATTTTCGTGAGGCGGCGTAGAGCAGTAGTTTCGGTAGTTCTTATATTTTTAATTGCTGGGTTATTACAGTTTAAAAAAATGGGGTGGTCGTATTCTAATAGCGGTCTACAGAGGCTTTTATATACTTTTTTGGCATGATTCGTAGCGATGAGTTTTGTTTTAGTGTTTTTTCGGAAATGGGCAGCCCGGGCAATGGTTTTGGTCTTTATAGTTTTGGTGCGTTGATTTAAGTTTAACTTCCGTTCTATTATTATTCCTAGATTGGAGATGTTGTGGTTAAATATGATGAGTTTGGATTTTATTGGGTTCGGTTCGAGTCGCCACTTGTTGAACCATACTGTGCAGTTGTTGGTAAGCCCTTGAAGAGATTGTATTGCCGATGTCGTGTTTCTGTTATGTGCAATAAGTACAGCATCGTCTGCGTATTGTAGTAGATCGTTGTTTTTGTCGATTTCGTTCTCGTTTGGTATATTGAAATTGTAAATATCTTGACAGTAAATATTGTAGAGTAGTGGCGAGAGTGGTGAACCCTGTGTTACTCCTTGTTCAGGGAAAAAACCTTCGAGCGATGTGGTTTGCAACTTTCACTTTGAGAGATCGTCTTGTTAAAAAGTTATGTATGAACCGCAGGAGATAATCTGGGCAGTTGAGTTTCCAGATCTTGTACAGTAGACCTCTGTGCCACACACTGTCAAATGCTTTGTTTATGTCCATGAATGGAGCTGCCATGTGTCTGTTTGCTATTTTTGTCGTTTGAGTATTGGCTGTCAGTATCGTGACCGTGAGAGGGTGAATAGTTGATTTGCGATTGTTATAACCGAATTGGTAAGGTGGTATCTTCTTTCCTATAGCCGCTTCAAAACGGCTTTTGATTATTTTTTAGTATATTTTTCCGAGAGTTGGTAGTAGAGTGATCGGACGGTAGTTTTCTGGTAAGCTGATGTTTGTGTTGGGCCTCGGTAGGGTGATGATTGTACCAGTTTTCCAATCCTCCAGGAAGTAATTGTATTCGATGCAGTAGTTGTACAGTTTAAATATAAAATAGAGGATCAGCCTGTCAAGATTTTGAATAATTATCATAGTGATTTTGTCGTGGCCTGCCGCTGAGTTTTTCCCTGTCCTTATTATCCCCAATAGTTCTGTCTCGGTGATTGCTTCGTAATCGTGGTGTTGAATCTCGGCCTTAGTGAAGAACTTGTTGTACCATGTATCTACTATTATCTGGTTCCTGTCGTCGAATTGGACCTCTTCAGACTTGCTGAAAGTTTCTTTAAAGTGTTGCCGAAAGTCTCTGCTTTTCCCAGGTTGTTCTGCATATGGATGCCGTCGATTATTGGGTCTGCCTAATCGCTATTCAATGAATTACTATTCGATGATTTGTTTTCGACGAATTTTCCGCAAATCCAGAATATCGACCTCTTCGCCCTGTAAGATCAGTTTCAACTGAAATTTGAAGCTTGAGGTGAATTCTGGAGCCATAGTCTGTCGTGAAGTTTAATTATAAGTGAAATTTTATTCAACCGTTGAACGGATGTTTCCAATTTGTTTGTAATCACGAAAAAAATAATGAATTAGATCGAATCTTTGAGAGAAAAATAAAAAAATTTATCAGCTTTGTTTAAAAACTTTAGAAACTTGTCAAATTTGACCGTAAATCAGGGAAAATTCAACGAATCATCAAAAAACTTAAACCGACAGAAAAAAATTGCATTTGGATTTGCACGAGGGCACACGGTAACTTCGGCAATCCTACCCAATACAGGTGGCTAAATTTTTACTGAGTTACTATTGAGCCCCTCATAAACAACAGTACGAAAACCCTACGTCAGTACATCGACCGCTGATAACATACGATAGTCCGTACTTATACACGGAGCGGTGAACAATCACTTACGAGAAACGTTTCGTGTTATTCGCCATCTAGCGGAGTTGAGCCGAGTCCCCCGTGACGGAAGAAAGAGGGTTGACTTTTTAATTTCTTTTTAATTAATGTAAAGGATTTGAAACTTTTATATACTTGGGGACATTACGTTTATTAATATTTTTCAGAAGCACTGGTGCATGTTCTTTTAAACGAAGGTCAGACAATTTCAGGAACTGGAATCCTATATTACTATGGAAATGTGCATTCAATTTTAGCTTGGTTATGAACTGTATATTAAGTTCCGTTCACGGCTCTATTAACAGCTCAATCGATGCACACGTACTGTAATTTTCGAATACCGGTATAGTGGAATTCATATACGATTATGAAATTTACAATAAAAGTATATTAAAATGGAATTCATATACCCGATTCGTAAACCTCATATCCCTCTATATGTTAAATTCACTTGCATTTTTAACAGTGCAGCACGCCGTGTAGTCCTTGTGTACTGCACGACGTGCTAGAACGGTGCTGGCACAAGGCCGGATTCAGCACGTCGCGCCGTGTCATTATGTTCGGTCGTACGTAACTCATGCGTCACTCTGCACGTTTTTCTTTCCAGGATTTCATTGAAATCAATGAAAAAAAAGGAAGGCAATTCACCCATTTCTCTCGGTGCAAGATAAACCCGTTTGAATGGTAAATTGAAAAATTTCAATATCTCATCAAATTTCTTTTTTATCTCATTGAAATGTGGTGAAGTTTTCACAATAATGAAAACCGATATATTGAATTTTTTAAATGAAAACAAAAAAAATGATGGTGGCAGAATTTCGGTGGAATGGCTCATATATCATAATTGAAAATGGAAATTGGATTTGTTCTCTCGCCATTAACGGTTACCGCTTACTGATAACTTCTAACCTTCTAATGTGCAATTCAAAATATGGACTGTAATGGGGACATGCCTGATCAGAATTGAGTACAGCTGGTCGATAGAGGGGACCTTTTGAAAATTTTTATTAGTAGCAGTAAACGTGATTTATTGACAATTCATACATAATAATACCGTCTGTACAGGATTAAATATAATCCTTAGAATAATGTTTTTTCCCTTATTTTTATACATTACCAAGTGGCTAACGACCGAGGTCCTTCATCCTGAGTTTCTTATTTATTTTCCTTTAACTGACGAAACATTTCAATCAATGGATAAAATCAAATTATCTCCAATGAGGATTAGATACTGCACACTGAGCTAGCGAATATTATTGCGTAAATAATGTTCATTAAGTCACAGATACAATGTCCCTATCGTACCTGCCTTATAGACGTCGAGAATAATGGCATTTACCTCACGATGCATCCTTTTTGATGCTGAATTTTTACCTTAACGATGTATGATAGGTACAGTCCCGCCAAAAATGAGTTTTAGAGACAATTTCGATCACTTCCCGATGGGATAAGAATCGGAAAGAAATAATGCATATTAAACGTGCTGGAAAGATTGATTTCGCATAATAATAATTCCAAAATTTTATTATCAAATTGGTGAAAAAAAAACAATTGTTCAACAAATAAACAGTCAATTTAACTTTTTTTTAAATGAAAATGATATGTTAATTTTTTTAAATGCGTATGATTTTTTTATATGGAACAACGCGGAATATTATAAATTTTGTATATGCGTCTTGCAGAAAAATCTTGAGTGCAGTAGATTCTTTTATGACGAACACATACCCAAAATTCGTTATTGTGCGCACATATTTGATAATAAAAAAATCAAAATCAAAATAAAGAAAAAAAACCTGAAAAAATTTATCCGCATTCAAATAAATTAACATATCATTTTCATTAGAAAACAAAGTTAGGTTGACTGATTGTTTCCTGAACAATTTTTTTTTTTCAGAAATTTGTTAATAACATTTTGGAATTATTACTATGCAAAATTTGTCTTTTCAGCACATTTTTTTATCCCATCGGGAAGTAATCGAAATTTTTGCTGAAGCTCACGATTGGCGGGATTGTTCCTATCATACATCTTTAATTCAGATTTTTCATATTCTAATCGGATAAAACTTTTAGATGGGAATGTACTCGCGATATATACCTTGAGCACCCAATAAGCTTTTCAAGTGTCTAGGTCAATTTGGCAAAGTACCACATCAAGTTGGCTAGCCTAGAATTGTCCAAATTATGGCAGACTGCCAAGACTAGCAAAAACCGATATTCTCCTGAGTCTCTGTGATATTTCCGATCAGTCGAGTCCTCGTCGTCGCGGGAATCAAACCTCTCCACTTTCACTGTACTTCGCAACCAGCAATTTTTTCGTAATAGTAACATTTATCGCCTCTCGTCAGTTCAACGGAATTTCTCGTAAGAAGATTGAGCAAGGGAAATCATCGCACACTAAAAACCCATAATGATTCCTCTAGACGCTGAGGAATTTCAACAATGCTGCTGCGGCTACGAAAACAGCAGCACGAAAGCAAGAGACGAATCTCAGGAGACCTTGGTACAACTACAAAAGATCACGTGTCTTATGAAGAAAGTGATGAAAAGTTTTGTTGTCAAAGTCGACTCTAAATATCGTATTTAAGGGGACCTAGTCACCGAAAACAGTAGTAATAAAAAAAAATCTCTAGATGATATTCGTTTTAAAAAAAAACCTTAAACTTTTAAAAACATTAAGTACATATCAAGTATTAAAAATCTGAAATTCGGTAAAGACATACAATGCTCCAAATTAGTGTGAAGTTAAAAGGAAATTTTGTCACTTGTCATAGTTTTAAGACCAAACTGGTGAACAATTGTTTGTGTTTAATATTTTATTTTATCTGTCGAAGAGTGCATTCTAGTGTGTGAGAAAGAATTTCTATTTCGGCCTTTATGACAAAGCTATGATTTTAGATGTGTAAACATTTTTTCTTCATTTAATAATCGCCAGGTAATTAGTTCCAGTAAATCAAATTTCCACTGCATTCAGGATTGCTGCACTCATACTAGAATGCACTCTTTGTGAGATATAATGAAACATCGAACACTACCTTTTTCTCACCGATTTCATCTAGAAGCTATAACAAGTTGAAAATATAAGGTTTTACCTCACACTATTTATGGAAAATTTATGTTAGTATTTTAATGTTAACGAAACACGATATACTGAAACTACACCGTGAGAAAAATACATTATTGATGCAACAATACCATATTTTTTACCATGCAGTATAGTCTCCAGGAGGAACGCTTATGACAAAAAATAATAACTGCAAATATAGTAATAGCTTGATTAATCAGATGCATCAGTATATAGTACCAATCGATATAATTGTTCTTCCTGGGAATTATATCGGTATAGTTGGTCCTACTAGGTTCTACTAGATTCTTCTCCCAGTGCAAATTTTGTACCTACACGAAATAATATTCACGGATACTATATGTCAGAGATAGTGGAGATTTACAAGAGGGTTCGATTTATACGGGAATTTGAAATTTTCAATATTATATCTTGACGACTGAGATCAAAAACTTTAGTTATTAAAATTTATTTAAAATAAGAATACATAGTGAAACCTTCCATATTGATTCTTTTCCTCTTTTAACTTTTCACAGAGCTCCCTCTATGAGAAAGCCAAAAGTAATAAGCATACTTTCTTATAGAGGCCCGCGCAAAAAAAAGTATTAAAAGAGTATTAAAAAAGTATTAAGAGACTCGCTTATTAAACTTTTTAATACTCAGTTTAATACATTTTTTCGAGACTTGATTATTAAAAAAAGTATTAAGCATAAAAAAAAGTATTAAATCGTATTTTTGGAAAAAATTGAATACTCAGTTGATACTTTCGGTCAGAGATTCAAGTATTAAAAGAAGTATCAAATGAGTATTAAAACTAGTATTAAATCGTATTTTCAATTACGATTTTAATACTCAATTCAATATATTTTTCTGTGATTTGAGTATTAAAAAGGGTATCAATTGATACAGGTATTCGTATCATTGATAAAATTGATATTGATAAAAAACAACAACGGGAACTTGTAAGTCCCTGTTGTTGTTTTTTCCCCCCTCAAGTAACCATATCTCGGAAACTTTAAGTTACTAAAAAAAATGTCTCCACACAAAAGTTGTAGTTTTGTGTTAGCCTTTGAATGGGACATTCGAAATAATTGCAAGAAAAGAACTAGAGTAGCACGAATCGAGGTCCTAGAGTAAACAAAATGCAATAACACCAAAATGAGATAGATTTTGTATCGTGAAGTGTTATTTTTTTTTACCCTAAAATCTTGAATCATGGGAAACATTTTCCAATGGGAAACATTTTCCCATTTGAATAACATGGGAGTTTTGGCACAATTACTTTGAATTTTTTTTCCGAGCCTCACAAAAGCGGGAAAAATCCAAATACTGCACGAATTGTACGTCAAGTAGTTGTACTTAGTACAAAAATTTCAATAACCATCTCATCATTATATTCAACACCCTTTAGCCACTTAAGTCATTTGAAGCCGGTGAGAGCCTTCTTTTAGAACTGACTTCGAGCTCTTTTCATCCGGTTACTTGACGTGAAAAATAATTCGAAATAGCTTAAGGGTTCTACCCTAATTAGACGGGCAAAGAAAGGCTATTTAAAATTTTTTTTTTACCAGTATAAATCATAAAAATGGATATAAAAAGTGTGAGGCCTAAAAAATACACTATTAAAATACACAAAAAAAAATGATATCAATTTTACTCAGTTTTCGTACAGTAAAATGGGGGAGACAACAGGTCAAAAAAAAAGGGTGTGCGCTGTTGATAAAATCTCTGGAATGGATGATTAGAAAAAAAAAAAGGTTTTAGATTCAGTAGGTAAACGGCTATAGCGTATATCATACGATTTTTTATTTTAAAAAAATGACAAAATGGCGGCCATTTTTCCAAAAACTACGAAAAAGCACGTTTTTATTCATAGTTTTTGCAACAAAAATAAAATAGTTACAATCAAAATTTCAAAATTCGTATAATATGCGCTATAGATATAGTTATAAAGAACGTGTGGTAAAATTTTGGTAAGGGTCGGTTGAATAGTTTCGGAGATTGTCAACAATTATCAACAAGCCGTCCAAAAACGTCATTTTGAGAAAAACGAGTTTAAAGTTTACTGTGCGTATAGTAGCGCGCTCAGGTAGCTAATTACACGTCGTTCAAAAGTACACTTGGACTGCTCGGATCTTTATAAAATTTTATTATAATACTTTTAAATATGTATGCTTTCGAAAAATGCAATTAAAAAATCGATTTTTTCTAAAATTCTGATTCGGGCCCCTTAATTAGACCTAATTAGACCCCTTAACGTTATCGTTATCGATGTCGTTATCGTTATCGATAACGTTAAGGGGTCTAATTAAGTTTTAAGGTCATGTCTTAAGGGTTGCTCTTTTTGATAGTGCCATTAAGAAATTTCGAAAATTTTTTTTTTTATCACAGAAAAATGGTTTTTTTAAAAAAGTATTATGCTTTCTTAAACTTTTTTTTTCATGCTTAGTGACTTTACAGGATCTTACACCTAATGATAGAAGTGTCGTTGATTCACGGAAATCATTGCCAATGAAATGAAATACTTGAGTTCCAATACAATTATATCTTTAAATGATCTCAAACTCAGTAAAGGATAGGATCTGATAAAATGCAGTTTCACATAAATAAACATTTAAACAATCACCTGTAGTAGATTCATTATTTTTTATATTTTTCAATAATTTTCTAAATCAAAGAAGCTTAAAAACTCTTAGAAGAAAAATCTTCCCCACTTCGACTATAAGCTACATAATTTTGTTATTAAACAAAGTATTTTTCAGAATTTTTTCAGATTTTTAAATTATGGCATTCGATATGTCGCTTTAAAAATATATTTAAAAAAAAATTGCGATAAAAAAAATTAATTTTTTTTTGCGTACTTGCTAGTCTAACTAAGGCTAGATAAAATTATAATCTAAATCGGAGGGTTCGACGTCAAAACCTGGTCGAAACGCGGTGAATTGCCCCGTATTCATTCACGCCAATTACAGAGGAGTCAATACTCTAACTGCGTGCCGAATTTGGGCTCAATCCATTGTGCCTTTCGTAAGTTATGGACAATTGAATTTTCGGTGGAACGAATGAATGAATTTCCTGGAACGAACACACACACGCACACGCGCGCGCGCGCGCGCGCACACACACACACACACACACACACACACACACACACATCTTCTTAAGTACTTTTCTCGATGTTTTAGGTGATTCTGAGTATGTTAACATGAAAATCTCGAAAAAAAAATTTCACGAAAACAAAGCTTCCTCTAGGAGGAAGCTAATTTGATAAAAACCGTGATAGCCTCTAACAAATGGAACAGTTGCATAAAAAATAGGGGATGAAATCCGCGAGTTCGAGGGCCAGACCCAGGTCGAGTTGGTAGAAAATGTCCCATACTCACCGCATACTGCGACTGTATGCGTCGCATTACGAGTGGTAAACGCGAGAGAGCCTTGTATTGGCAGCCCGTAGAAGCCTGTGCCTGAGAATCTGGTGGGGTGTCCACCACTTGGTCTCGACTATAAAGGTCTCGACGCATAAGCAACCGGATCTATTCCAAGAGCGACTTTCGCAGAGTTTTGCTCGGAGTCATTCAATGAACGACCAATTTTTCTCGTCAATAATTAAAGCCCCACGTCTATAAGTTTTACATCAAGAAATACGCGAGTTTCATCGGCGAGCTTACATTTACTAAAAAAAGTCAAATATAATAAAAATATATATAAATATATATATATACTAATATATTTGAAAAAAAAGTGAACTCTGACGGTTGTGTCGTGACAATTAAAGAATTTTTCTATTTTCTATTTATTATTTATTCGTGAAAAAGATTAAAGTTTAAGCGACGTGAAAATGCCAACGTGCAGGACGTGCAAGCGCCAAGAGGAACTCGAGGTCGACAGCAATCACGACTGCCAGCTGAAACTTCCGGCGGAACGAGCCGCAAAGTGTTGCTGCTCTCGCGATCACGAGAACGAAGTCAGGTACACGCGACTATAGACGTAGATTACAGAACTCTGTACCTATATGTACGTATTATACATACATATATATACATATGGATATATAATACTTGTGAAGGTATTTTGTAACCGTAACGTATAATGAAGGTGTAGCTGGTCTCTTCAAGTACAGCGAACTTGAACATACAGCATGTAACTAACTTTGTCGAATCTCGAAGTTTACTTTTTTAAATACCGCGTCTTCATAAGCTGATACAGAGATTGCGTATGCAATGTTTTGAATGTTCAAGGCTTTTTGTGTCAATCTCAATCGTCGCAATAACATATGAGAACTGGTCATAAAAACGTCATATCTGTAGAATTAAAATTAGATCAATGATATATGAGCGTGGATTTGTCGTCAACTATTCGTTATAGAAAAACGATAAATATCGTCATCCGTTCTTGATTATCATTAACCAGGGTTATTGACTCAAATAGGAATGAATATAAGCATTGCTAGATAGACGTATGCAAAATATAATAGAAGGAAGTGGTGCGAATAACATATTTGTCACGAATTTTTCGTCAAAGAAAAATAATCAATTTCATCACCCATTTTTAATTATACTTAACTAGAGTTGTTGACTTAAATGAAAAAAAAAACATAAACATACCTAAATGGATGTATGCAAAATATAATAGAAATCAATTGTGAGAATAATATATTGGTCACCAATTTTCCTTTATGACAAAATAATGAATTTCGTAAGCCTAAGTAGTAAGTACGTATTAAAGTAGGATGTTAAGTATTAAAAATAAGCATAGCTAAATAGATATATGCAAAATGTAATATAGTACGAAGTCGTCACAATAACATATGAGATCTTGTCATATCCGCACGATTTCAATTGGGTCATTGTTCCTATACATTTCAATTCGACACAATTTTTTTGTGATTAATGTAAATTTCTTCATAGAAGAATGATACATACCGTCGATCGTTGTTGATTGGGGACTTTTCAGATGGTTCAAACGATTATTCTTCTAAGAATTGAAAATACATAACATTCTCCAAACGAAACATTTTACCCAAATTTTCTGTAAAAGAAAAAGAAATAAATTTAATGGATTACAAATAAATGCGATTGTACATCGCTATTCAATCAGAAATTGTTCCTGTAATATCATCCGAGCCGATTGTTTCTTCGCTTCAAACTTAATTTTATAACGATCTCACGTTATTATAATAAAAATCACCATAGTTCATTATTCCAGACAGTGATGCAAGCCGACAGCTCTGAAAATTGATAACACTTTTTTTTGTAATGAGTTGAATATAAAATGTTCGGTTGTGATGTAGCCTTTAAATTTTATCACCGTAATGTTATAACATTTAACTTCTTTTTTTAAAACCCAATATTGCATTTTCTTCAATTATACGTTGTTTCTGTCAATATACAATTTTGAAGTAATTAATTTTTTATTTAAAAAATTTGTTAATATGAATGAAATTCCAATTATAAAATTGTCATGATTATTCATAAAATTGTTAATATCGAAGGTCAATGATTATGTCACGCATATACTGCACAGATTTTTACTTACATCTATAAAGCAAAACTATGAATAATTGCTTCTTTCAAATGGCCATGAAGTTCGAGGAAATTACCATAATTGTCAATTACAATAGTGAAGTTGGTAGATTTTCTCAATGAAGTAATGATATTATGCATTGGATCTCTTGCGCGTCATAAACATGAAACAACATATTTGCTTCCAGTATCGATACCTAGATCTCGTAAAACCGCTTCATGAATGAATCGTTACGACCTACTGCATAAATTTGCCACAAATTCACGTGGCGTTCGTATACCTCGTCCCATTCCGTCTAGTCGTTGATGGAATAATTGATTGCATTAAGGTAAACGAGGAAAGTCAGTTGATATACGTATTCGGCAATCTTCATCTCATTGATGTCAAAAGTTTCAACTAACTCAACCTCGATTAGAGTGGTATCACGAATATTCGCGTTGCTGTATATATTAACCGTTAAAAAAACCGCAAATTAGAACTTTGAAAATATAGCTTCCTCATTATTTTTAAAGAGTCAAAAACAATCAGGAGTTAATTGCAAAGTTCTACTTTGTAGCTTTTTTAAATAAAAATAGAAATTTTGCACAATCGAAAGCACATAACAATTTATGACAAAACTGTGCACCTATCATGCTGAAAAGTCCTGATTCGATTTATACAATTTATACAATTTATACAATTTGAATTGAATTTCATCAACATTTTTTTATTATAATAAAAATGACAAATTATAGTCTTTGGAGCAATTTGTCACTTCGTATTCTTCGCTTCGTTCGAGTTTGGAAACTGATTACCGCCTAAGCCGAATATAATTTTATCAACTTATATTTTTCGGCTGAATAGGGTAGAAGTACCATGTGTGGCCATTATCTTGATCAATTTGTGACCATACCTATTGCATGTAAATGACAGCGCTGGCCACAAATGGTGTTAACAGTTTTGAACATAACTTATTAAGCAATAAGGCATTCTAAGCATTGAATATTCAATGTTAAGTTTGCTTTGATTATTGTAGAATAAACTCATTTAGTAATTTCTATAGATTAAAGTAATAATGAATTGATCTATACATTTTTTGTGTGGCCACTAATGGTACAGTGGTCACAGATGGTGCGTCTACCCTATTTAGATCATTATACAAACAAATGAATAATAAATTTACCACGAAAACAATCTCAAAAAATATATTGAAACAAAATAAATAATTTCTAGTGTTACTTCTAATGACACATTAAATATTATTTAAATTCGTTACAGCTATTTGTCAGTTTGTCTGGTGTACGTCCGTGTTTCGAGTCGAACAGCCACCGAGGGCAAATAAAATCAAATGAAATAATTTTTTTTTTTTTACATCTCCGAAAAGCTCCGCAGGGTTATGTGAGACCAAATCGTATTTTCCACCCGGTCTCGTCTTCGAGCATTTGTCTCAAGAGGCGAGGAAACCTCGGGCTCAATGTGCAGAAAATGCCGTGGGGCTGCTTTCGTGGATTCGCAGTATCATTCTCGTTCGTTTCGATGTGTCACGCTAGCGCGCGCTACTCTTGAAGTACGACATTGTGGAGGTACAACGAATGGAGGCGAACTCGCTGGCAAGCGCTGTATCATACAGCTATCCCGTCGAGACTCGTTTTTTCCATCTCTGGCACAATGATCGAAGAGTGGTGCGGCTGTGAACGGCACACACCTGCCTGTAGGGATACAGTGTCTATAGGACATCTTTTCCCCGCGGCTGCTTTTCAATCTCTTATGAAACCGTCTCACCAAGTAACAATAAACCGCAAAAAAAGCGGGTTCGGAGAGGCGGGCTCAACGTCTATTCCTGACGATCTGAAAATTACTAATATATTACGCGAATTTTTTTTCTATCTTCTTTGTTGATTGGTAAATTTTTTTTTAATAGGTTTTTGCTTCCATTGATAAAGCGTTGGATTCGAGAAGTATATTTTACGCAACTCCGTGCGGGAAGTGCTTACTTCTCACATGCTCCGCATCGCTTCGTGCGAGAAATCGCCCTTATCGCACTAGTGAAATAAAATTGTATACGAAACTGGCGCGAGAAACTTTTTCTCAATTCGTTTGATTGCAACACGAGCGGAAGGTGAGTGTTGCAAGCTCAAGCCGAAGGTGAGGAAGTTTTATCGCACTCGTATCGTAATGTAGTATCATTCCGTGCCGTGTAAGATAAGCGGCTTATTTAGATGCTCTGCGTGCGCAGAACACACTTTCCACATCTTGTAAAATAAAATTTTGTTCGATGCTCGTGCGAATATACATTGTGGGACAAGGGTCGAAAGTTGGCGATCGCGACGAGTGCGAGGATTGCCGCCCGAGCGAAGCCAGGGCTGCAATGATACGAGTCGCAAATGGCAATTTCGGACCGTGTTGCACACTATACTTTTTGTAATAAGTGCATAGATAGTAGTTTGATTGGTATTTTTGCGGGACGAACCGTGAAAAGTGAGGTTACAAACTTCCGACTTTAGGGTTGAAAGTTAAACAGCAGGGATAAAAGTAACGAAATCGCGAATGGCGCTTGCGCCAACTGATCGTTACAACTAGCTATGACAATTGCTACGAACCTGGCCACTTCCAAAACTGCCATGAAAAGCACCGCTGTTCATGTACGCGTTACAAAATAGTATATTACGGTACGCGTGCGATAAAACTATTTCTGACGAGGGTGAGTTTGCAATCAAACGAGTTGAGAAAAAGTTTCTCCCACGAGTCTCATCTGCAATTTTATTTCACGAGTGCGGTAAGTGCGATTTCTCGCACGCGCAGCATATGAGAAGTAGGCGCTTCTCGCACGGAGTTGCATAAAAATCTATTCCTACTCGTGTGATAATAACACTCGCACTTGTTAGAAAAACTTTATTCGCCCTTGTATCGCAATGTACTATTTTTTTTTAATTTGTCATGTCAGAACACTCAGAATAGTCCAAAACATCGAGAAAAGCGTTTTTGAGGGAAAAAAAATTGTGTATATGGGGTATTTCATACCAACCCGACTTGGGTTTGACTCTCGACCTTACAGATTTCATCCCATATTTTCTATTTCCTTTGTACCATCTGTAAAAAGGAACCACAATTTTTATTAGATTCGTTTTAACAATTCATATCCTAACGGTTATTTATAACGAACATATTGAAGACTGGAAATAAAGAATCTGACAAAATTCTCATAAATCTTGTAGTAGATATCAATATTTTTAAGCCTACACCCAAAGTTTCCTAGACTTCGCTTGTATTTTCTTTCGATTTTTTTTTTTCGAAACGATAATTGAAGAAAGTAGAATGTGTCAAAGTTCCTGTCACGGATCGTTATTGCTCGAACCTTCTCTATATGTCAGGATTTCATAGAATTTGTTCAGGTTTTTTCGGTTTTATATTTGTTCACTAATAAAAGTTAGTTGCTCTAACTTTAGTTAAGCTTGTGCTTCTTCTTCTTGACCATTTACTCCTGTTTTTGAAATTGAATTAAGCTAAAATCGGAAAAGCGTTTTGAATTTGATGAAAATTATATACATAAACGGAATATTATACAGTAATGCTGGATACATAATTTCGTGAAGATCGGTATGGGGATTCAGATTATTAAGGGATGCGAATTTTTCGATATTATTTCTTGACGAAGTTTTCAAGACTACTATGCTTGAAATGTGCCGAAAAAAAGGATCCAATCAACCTTGCATATTGCTTTCTCACTTTTTTTCATTCCTCTCGAAGCTTTCTTTACGAAAAAGCCGACACCGATAAAAATACTTTCTTTGGTATGAAACATTGTAAAAGGATGTAGATTTCAATTTCGTCCTTTAGAGAAATAATCGAAATAATGAAGCAACTCCAAGGATCTACTTTTTTAAAGATTGGATCATCATTGATACTGATTTTTCGCAATATCTGTTTTCTTGTAATTCACGTGCATCTGCGTCATGTTATCAATTTAGAGTTGTACTGTTTTTCTAGAGTTGTATTTAAGTCGCCGTTACTTATTGGCATCGTATCACACAACGTCATACGAATTCGATTCATCTATACATATATGTCATTTCAAAATATATAAGCGATTTGATTGCATCTCATTTTGTCATTCTTTTCAGATACAGAGATGGCTCTGTTCGTCTGAGGAATCCCAACATTGAGCTGATGGACCAGGACATCCTTTACCATCTGGCGCTCGGCAGCGGATCTCATGACCTCGTCGAGATGTTTGGCGACGTCAAGGTATATTTCTTGCATAAATATAATAGTAAAATCTATAAAAATGAAGAACAAGTATTTATGTAAAACATCTCATTCAAAATGAGAAGTGTGTTTGTCTACGTTGTCAAAAAACATTACTTCCTCTATTTTTCGCTTTTTACCTGTATGCAGAAGTATGTTAACCAATTTTAGCTTCCTCACAGAGAAAGCTTTGTGAGCGAAAAATAATGACAAAGCAGAGTAAGAGGTTCTACTTTCCATTCGTTTTAATTGAACAGATAAAAAAAACGAAGTTTCAGCGAAATTTTAGTCTTCGAGAAATATTAAACAAAAAATCACATTCCCGTAAATGGCGCGTTTTCCTACCGATCTTGATTGTATTGTAGCATCACTGAACATCATTTTATATACTTCAAAATTTCATGCTAGATGAATCATATTTTGCAAATGCTTATGCAATAACGTTAATGTTTTGGAAATTTAAATATCTATGAAACCCGGAACTTTTTATTCAATTTTTATGTAGAGTAATCTATGACTCAACAGCGTCTTGTGCAAGTGAGGCCATAAATTAAGTATTCAAAATGCGATGGGTGTCGTAAATGAAAAGTACCCGAATCATTGTGAGTCCAGTATCAATCCTATGAGTCTAAATCCAAATGTCGAAATCCTATTCATTTTATATAATTCGCTAAGGTTCTTGGTATAAAACTGCTTACCTCTCACTTCTAAATTCGCTTATGAAACGATACAAATAGTTCGCAAATGTCGAAAAAAAAGGGATACCGAAAGAGACCAGAATGAAGAAGATCATTAAAATAATTATGTATATCATGTATAAAGCTCATTGATAAGGAATCGACAATCTGTTGTTGATTTAAACAAATAATCGAAGAGAGGGGTTGAGATTTCAAAAGCGAATGGACGTTGAATGAAAAGAAGCATTGAAAAAAATGTTTCATTATTTTATAATAAGTAAAGCGTTTAATGAATGTATAAAAATGCAAGGCAAACTTTGATGCAAAGTATTCCATGAGTCACTGGTAGCTCATGATATATTTTTAAAAAAATAAAAATTTCTGTACATACTCAAAGTATTATGTGAGCCACCGGTGACTTCTGTAACTGTAAAACCAATTCAACTCAGCACAATCAGCAAGGAATTATACAATTTAAGTGATACTCTAAAGAATGGAAATTCAGGAAAATTTTAAGTTGCGCATGTCTTAGCACTCACTGGACTAGAAGACGAAAGGAGATTCAACTTTTTTATAAACCATCATAAACAAGATGAATGCATAAATAGTGAAAATAATTCTAGGCTCAATTTCCTTTTAAAT
Source organism: Tromatobia lineatoria (assembly GCA_949699805.1). Taxonomy (NCBI): domain Eukaryota; kingdom Metazoa; phylum Arthropoda; class Insecta; order Hymenoptera; family Ichneumonidae; genus Tromatobia; species Tromatobia lineatoria. Next base: position 5,510,989 of record OX453035.1, on the reverse strand, counting down.
TTTATAGTGACCTATACATATCACATAAATGTGATTTTACTGATGTTTTACGAGATTTTTATGTTGTATGTAGGTGACAAATGGAAAAATCTGAATCGAACCTTTAAGAAGATACATAAAAAAATTGAATTTTATTCGATCAAAAAAATTGGTAGCGCCTTCAAATTTTTATGTGTACGCACTTATCATTTGAAGGGTCTGTTTTTAAAGTATTTAGCACTGCTTTCTGAGTTGATAACCAACAAAAAAATTAAAGTAATGGAAATAAGTAACATGTATTTTGAAGCCTCCTCGTCGATCGAATACTGAATAAAATGATAAATGGAGTTGTATCCCTCTTTTACCAAATTCAACTTGAACTAAACCAAATTTAACTTAATGACATTGCCGATAATGAGATATATGTATGATATATGTATTTTTTTAAATATTTCAAATTGCGATAACTTTTGAACTATGCACGGTCCCAAAAAAAAGACTAAAAATTGAGGATTTTCATACACAATTGGCAACAATTTTTTCGATGCCACTTTCCGAAGTCCTTTTTGCAAAAAAAAAATATTTTCGTTAATTTTGTCGTAAAATATAGTCTAAAATTACACAATTAATTCTGAATTAATTATTTTCATTGTGGGCCATTAGAAAACGCACATTTCCGTTTTTTCAAGATATCGATACGATTAATCGTTCCCGAGATATCATAGGTTAAATGAAAAATGAACAATTTGTAAAAAAAATTAAAATTTGGTGTATCTATTATAACCACTGAACCTGATTTTTGGACATGTTTCGATTTTTTTTTGGTTGACTGAAGTCATGTGGAATGCCTCATTTGTGAATGTACTTTCGCGGTGGGTTAAAATAGGGACATTTACCTTTAGACTGTACCGACAGTTTCCAAATATCGAGGGTAGACACTCACGGAACTTTGAAGTGATCTCTCATCTCGATTCCACGAGGAATCGCAAAGCTCGACCCGATTAAAGAGTCAAAGTCGGCGAGCACGTTGAAGGCTGAAAACTTTGTTGGTTTGCTCAAGCCGCAGTATGATATTTGAAGGAGATGGTCCGCTTGCTCTGGGAGCTAAGAGCAGAATAAGGAAGAATGTCGAGAAGCTCTGAGCTTGTCTACTAAAACTAACGAAACTTGTGCTTTAACCTTGCAGTTCGTATGCATGGGCGGCACGCCGAAACGAATGGAACAGTTCGCCTACTACATCATGGAAGAAATAGGTCATAAGTTGCCGGCTGGCACGACGCTGCTCGACATCAGCCAGTACTCCTATCGCTATTCCATGTATAAAGTCGGACCGGTGCTCTCTATCAGTGTAAGTATATATGCACAATACTCCATTGCCTTGGAAAAGTTGTGTTGCTCTGCGGTACAATGGTACCTCGAGCAACATCCGAGTAACGCACGTCACTATTCGCAACTCGAGAACAGCTTATATTCTCCATATTTCAATTTTACGTTATACTACGACGGGACATATTTCCGTTATAAAAAAATAATCAACAAAGACGACTTGATAATTGAATAAATTTCTACAAAAATTATGAACATTGATAAATAAATTAATTCTTGAGTATTGCGTCCTGAGCTAACGAGACGTTGAAAATGACAGTCGGAATTTCTGCATCTGCGAAAATGAACTTTGTCAAAGTATAGCGCCGCCACACTAGTTAAAAAGAAGGACTAGGGACTTTTCATTTCTTTTTAAATTTCCCGATAGCCAATATTTTTGAAAACAAAATTGTGTGAAATTAAGACCATCTCTGCAAATTGAAAACTTTGTCACGCTAAATCTTGACCAGGTCAGCCCCTAGAAAAAAAAATATATATATATATCTGCCTTTTCTGTTCCTTTTTCGATTATCTAGTGGTGGGTTTCCTCGGATTTTTTGTAAGGGCAGAGTAATATATTTTTTTTTTACATTTTTAAGCTTTGTCCGGCGATATTTTGGTCAGATCAACTCCTAGAAAAAAAAAGAATCCTTTTCGGTTTTTTTTTTTTCGATTTTCTAGTAGTGGGTTACCCCGGATTTTTTGTTTTTGTTTTCTAGGTAGTTAATAAAAAATTTGCCCTCAAAACTCAGGACTACTTTTTTTTTGCATTCTTATCGGCCATGTTGAGTTACTATTTGGAAATTACGACTTTTTACTCGAAATTTATTAATCTCAAATGAAAATAAAATAAAAAAGAAGATATTTTAAAATTTTAATTTTTAACAAATCTACCTCTATGAGGAAGACATTTATTATTGATTTTGACTTCCTCATAGAGGTAGATCTGTTAAAAATTGAAATTTTAAACTATCCTCTTTACAGCTGTCTTCAAATTTTATATGAGGAAGCAATGTGCAAAGTTCTACTTTGCATCTTTTTTTTTCTCTTTAATAATTCACATTGTGGGCAGCTATGAAACACTGTTGTAACACCCTCACATCGCATTTTCATTAAGCACAAATTTTTATCTTACTCTCTTAACTTTAGCGGAAGTTGGGAGCAAAAATGTACTTTTATTGAAAAATTTTAAAGGCCATAAAATCTGAACGACTTAACAGGATTATCACCAAATTTCGGACGTAACAGGTCCGTATGGTATTTTTCGACTGTAGCACATTTCGGTTCATTTGTTGAGATTCGACGTGATTTAAGTCTATAAAACCTCAACCGCTTTATCGATTTCGCTGAAATTCAATACCAAACATCATTTAACGTGTCTTTTTTCATAAAGAGGTATTTAGCTTAATTGGTGAACTTTTACGAAAGTTAGAGCGATCACGATATTTTTATTGAAAAATTAAAAATTCTATAAAATCTGTATACATTGATACATGTAATTAAAAATCACCTCAATTACAGAGGACTCAAAACACACACGCACACACACACACACACACACACACACACACACACACACACACACACACACACACACACACACACACACACACACACACACACACACACACGCACACGCACACGCACACGCACACGCACACGCACACGCACACGCACACGCACACGCACACGCACACGCACGCACACACACACACACACACACACACACACACACACACACACACACACACACACACACACACACACACACACACACACACACACACACACACACACACACACACACACACACACACACACACACACACAGAGACATATTTTGTCGACCACTTTTCTCGACGTTTTAGGTGATTCTGAGTATGTTAGCATGAAAATCTCAAAAAAAAATTTTTAACGCAAGCAAAGCTTCCTTTAGGAGGAAGCAAAACAAAGCTTGCTCTATGAAATAAGAGAATGATTAACAATTGATTGCGAAAAAATTATTTACAAACATAAATCTTGAAGTAAATGATCCAACTTTGATCAGTTACTATATCTTTCTTAACAATGACCGGTTTCTCTGTATACTTCTACAAGGAATTAATTACTACTATCACGAAGGATCGATCAGTCCAAGTTCTTTGATTGAGCTCAAAGCGAAAGGAGAGTTGCGAACGATGGTATTTACATGCCAAGGGGCTCACCTTTCGAGGGATGTAATTAACGATCCGTCGAACGGTCGATCCATTCTGGTGTGACGAAACGTGATAATACGGTGACTGATCGTATTTCCCATCGATCAGCTTTTGCTTACAAAATCTCATCCCTTTCTTAGAATGGCTCCCGAATACGAGATACGAATGCGCGAGCATCATCTCATTTCTCTTGAAAACGAAAACAAAAGATAGATAACAAGTGTAATGCGAGCTGATCATACTATAAGTCGCGACCGTGACGGTGAATATACAAACCGCCGCGTTTAAAAACAACGTGGATCATACGATTAGCCCATTATGAATCTCAGCTACGATCGAGAATTTTAAATAGATGCCATTGGTCGTTACATCATTCTCCTTATCAATTACACAGTAATCGGTACTATCTGTCCGCTGCTGCAGCATTGAACGTCATTTGCCGATACGACAATAAAATAGGAAATGCGTCTCATTTATGAACTATGCATGTTATATAAATGGGGCATTCCATGCCAATTCGATTTGGGTCTGACTATAGGACCGTCGGATTTTATCCTTGATTTTTTATTTTATTGAAGATCTTTGAGAATTAACCACAATTTTCATTAAATTATTTTTTTTTAAATGCATGTTGTTATAATTATTCATGACGAAGATATTGAGTGGTTGAACTTGAAAATCTGACATAATTCTTACAAGTCCTGTATCATATATTGCTATTTTTGGGCTAAGACCCAAAGTGATCCGGACCTCGTTTCTATTTTATTTTACGACATTTTCCTGTTAAAAGAAAATCAATAGAAGTTGATTGTGTAAAAATCATTTCGCTGCAGACTAATACTTGAATATTTCTAAATATGTCAGGACTTCGGAAAATTTTTATTTAAATTATGATTGGAAAAGAACTATTCAAAAAAATTTGCTTTGAAAACCTTAAACAATTCTTCGAAGTCCTGACATATATAGAGGAATAGCTTATCGTAAAAGGAATTGTACGCATCTAATTTTTTTAAATTTCTGATATAAAATAAATTCCCAAAAAAATAGCAGCGACTTCCTTCGCGGAACTTTAAAAAAATGATTCGCACATCTTTCTGAATATGAAAAACACAAATCTCAAAGCAAATTTTCGAAGTCTGAAACAAATTATAAGTTTTCAGAAAAAAATACATCATTTTTGTAATATATAAAAAAATAGGCGACTCGGAAATTCGTTGTTTATTTAATTTTTTGATTAATTTTTTAATAACAATTTCGAATTATTATCATGCGAAATGACCTTCATATGCATGAATTTTGTAGAATTTTATACGATTGACAAGTATTCGCAATTTTTTTCATTTCCCTCAAACTTATGCGCAATGAATATTAAGCGACAAAACTAACATTTCATCAGATGTTCGTTATAAATAACCATAAGTACATAAATTGTTTTAAAAAAAAATGTAATGAAAATTGTGCTTGCTTCTTGGGATGGACCAATAATTTAAAAAATTATAAATAAAATTGGGGAGTTGGTTGATATGGTCAAGTTGGTATAGAATGCCCCATATGAACTACTCAGCCGCATTCTGCCAACTTTTAGTAGCATGCAGATTATACTAAATGAAAATTACCGTGAACATTTGAACTAAAATACATTTTTTGCTATCGAGCTAATTCTTCGCATAAAATTAAACATAGTGATACGACCTTTTGTATTGAATTAAGGTAAAAACGGTAAAGTAGGTCCAATTTCGCAGAAACCGACAACATTTTTTGATATTCCTACTCGGCCTCGAGTCGCTATCGCTCTTGATTCATAATAATATCATTATTTTCTAAACGCTCTAACTCGACAGTGGATACATCCACTGAAATAAAAACTGTTGTATAAAATTTTCATAGAATATTTTAATGTTTGGTACTCAATTTACTCAACATGGATCGCATGGATCAGAGTACATTATTTATCGGTTTATATTTTTCAATTTTTATTGCAGCTATTTCCTACTTGTTTAAGAAAATGATCTGAAACTTCGAATTGTTGATTCTCGTTATGGTCGGAGTACAATAAGACTTTGATATATTTGAAATTCACGCCATTTTTTATCTCAATAAAAATGAAAAATAAAAATCAATTAAAGAGAAATGAACGCGTAAAATAGGTTAACCCCAGGACTTTATAACCAATTGAGGTTTTTTTACTCGTTTTAATATATTGAACTATTGTTCTGTAACTTGATACGTCTTTTCATTTACACTAAAAACAAAATAGGATCGTCGTCCAGATTTTTGATCAGAAATATTTTATACAACAAGGAAAAAATTTTTCCACCTAGTTGTATAAAATATGTATGTCCCGATAATTCATATTTATGTGTTGCTTAGTTACAATTTCATAGAAATGTTCCATTAATGACAAATCGTTGGGTAAAGAGACGGAAAAATATTCATAAAATTCTTACGGGAGGATCTTGCAACTTTTACTTAACGATATGGAGCTTTTTTTCGAACGGCGTAGTAAATTGATTTTTTGTGGCTTTTCAGCACGGAATGGGAATTCCATCAGTGGGCATTCTGCTTCACGAGGTCATAAAGCTGATGTATCACGCCAAAGTGAGAGATCCAATATTCTTCAGAATCGGAACGTGCGGAGGAATCGGTCTCGAGGGAGGTACCGTTGTTATTTCCGAAGAGGCTGTCGACGGAATGCTCAAATCATACCTCGAGACAGTAAGTCATCCCCTGGGCTCAGAAATAACTCAAAATTCATTAAAATTTAGTTAAAGAAAAAAACATTCGACCCAAATTGATGGTCTGTTCTATTACATGAATAAATAATTGCAGCAAATGAAAAAAAAAGTGCTAAATAATATAATTTTCCTCTGATTCGCATATTCATTAATTACAATAATAACAAAAGTTGTACGCATGAATGAATCGGCATGTATAATTCTGAGTCACTTAATTTACTTGTAATTAAATGGATGCAATATATAATATTAATATATTAGTTCATTTATAAAAATAGTTTGAATTAATATGGTGTCACCAAAATCCTTGAATAATATTTAACTTTCCACGTTCTTTCAATTCACGCTTTCTTTCTTACGATTTGTTTATTTCCGGAAGAGGACGTTGATCGATAAATCAATTTTGCAATACTTTTTATCAAATAAACAAATAAATTTAAAAGAAAAGTCCTCACTTAATTGACCTAAATATGATGAATTTCTATTTCTCAACTGTACAAGGACAAATCCGACTAAAAATTGTTGCAAGGCCGCAGCTTTTGCATAACTTATCTAAATGGAGATTGTAGATGAGAGTGCTAAATTTGTAAGATTCCGGTATTTTTACAATTAAATTTGAAATATATTAAATGTGATGAAAAAGTACTGAAAAAACCAAATCGTTTTGGGGTTTCACAAAACTTTAATTTTCGATTGAACAATGAACACACCATGCGATTGGGTGCTACGAGTTTTTTTAAAATGAAGAAATGTAGCATTTTTTGGTGTTTTAAAAAAATGTCAAGCGTCCAGAGGTAGTGCGAAATATTTTTTTTGTCGATAACACTTCTTTTGCAATGAATTTCAAGAAAAAAAATGTACCTTGTTTAACACATCCAACCCGCACTTTGTACAATAACTCACATGCAGTGTGTTGTCTACAGTAAAAGTGTGTAGCGCTAATGATTGTTTTTTCTTTGAATAAGTCATTCATTAATTCAATTTGCAGCCAGTTCTGGGTAAACTCGTCCGCAGACCAGCTAAGCTAGACCGTCAGTTAACGAGGGATCTTAAGGCTTTGGCGCATCCGGAGGATCCGTACGATACGGTCGTAGGCAAGACCATGTGCACCCATGATTTTTACGAAGGCCAAGGTCGTCTCGACGGTGCATTTTGTGATTTTACTGAGAACGAGAAGATGGATTATCTCAGCAAGATTCACAAATACGGGGTCGTGAACATCGAAATGGAGAGCCTGGCGTTCGGTGCACTTACGCATCATGCAGGCATCACCTCAGCTGTAGTCTGTGTGGCTCTTCTTGACAGACTCAAGGGCGACCAGGTCCGTGACAATTAACGCATTTGCACTGAGATAATTGCAAGTCAGAGCGTTTTGCTTCCTATAGATTCATGATTTCACTGAATGTTCACTCTGTAATAACTCAATGTTCGATTATAAGTTGCTGAAGGATGAACATCCCAGCAAACACAAAAATCGGTTTCGTTGCTGCTCTGTTACAATTTCCCACTCAGCAATGTAACTGTTATGTAACAACAGTGTTATGTATTAAGATGGATTTCCGTTTAAGATGGAAATACATTATGTCCTATGCAAGCAAAATCCCTTGAGGTTCTTGAAAAATTATAAAACGACTTAATATGGACAAATATTTGTATATTCCACGAGTCATCGGTGACTCATGATATTTAAGAGGCAAAACGATTATGTCCCCCAAAAAAGCACAATTACTTGAATTACTTAAAAAATTATTGAACGACTGAAGAGGATGCGGGAGTAGATTTTATTACCGACATTGGTCGGTACAAACGCTGCTTTTCGTAGTTACTATTATTTTCAGTTGATACGCTATACACATGCTCCAAATTGTATACGATGGTAATATTATAGTGTATACGAGTGGACGTATATTTGAATATTGGATGATAACCGACGATGAATGGAAAAAAACGTATATTTTCTAAACATCTTGAAATCAAAATGGCCGCCAGGGTTTGACAGCATCACCTGTTTGGTGAGATATAAAAGATTCTGAAACTTACATACGTTAAAGTCGAATGTATCGTCCATTCTTTAGCGTTTTTTGGATAATTCATGAGCGTCGAAACAATAATTACACAAAAAGAATCCACACAAACTTGTAACTACGTTTACGCAGTCTGTCCGCTTGGAAGGGTTTTTGTCCGATTGAACTGCGTAAACGTAGTAACAGTTTTGTGTGGATGGCTTTTATTGTGTAATTGATGTTTCGAAAAACGCCAAAGAATGGTCGTACAATCGAGTTCAACGAATGTGATTTCTATAAATGTTTATATAGTACGAAAGAGTTGGTGTTGACAGTTCGAGGGGCCATATTGCTTTTTGGTAGGTTAACAATGTTACGATTTTCTTCATTTCCCAAGCGTTTTCACCCAAAATTCGAGTGGATGCAAATGTGCCTATTCTGATATTATAACCCTGTGCAATTTGAGACAATAATAACGTTGTTTGTAAGCTACGAAAACGTACTTTTTTATCGACCACAGAGTCGGTAAGAAAATCCAGTCCTGCATCCCTTTAAAATGGAGAAACATTTGCACCATTATACAAGTCAGCGGTGACGCGTAGGATAACAGAATCATCAATTGAGGATGTATGATACATACAGTCCCGCCGAAAGTGAGTTTCAGAGACAATTTCGATCACTTCCCGATGGGATAAGAATCGGAAAGAAATAATGCATATTAAACGTGCTGGAAAGATTGATTTTCCATAATAATAATCCCAAAATGTTATTAACACATTGGTGAAAAAAACAATTCTTCAACAAACAATTAGCCAACCTAACTTTATCTCTAATGAAAATGATATGTTGATTTATTTCAATGTATACGACTTTTTTTCATATATTTTTCTTTATTTTGATTTTGATTTTTATGATTTTGAAAAATACGCAGAATATAACAAATTTTGGATATGCGTTTTGCAAAAAAAATCTTGAGTGTAGCAGATGGTTTTATGCCGAAAACATATCCAAAATTCGTTATTTCGCGCACATTTTTCAAAAAAAAAAAATCAAAATCAAAATAAAGAAAAAAATCTGAAAAAATTCTTATGCACTCAAATAAATTAACATATCATTTCTATTAGAAAAAAAATTAGGTTGACTAATTGTTTGTTGAACAATTGTATTTTTCACCAATTTGTTAATACCATTTTGGAATTATGATAATGCGAAATCAATCTTTTTACAACGTTCTATATGCATTATTTTTTTCCGATTTTTATCCCATCGGGAAGCGATCGATATCGTCGCTGAAACTCAAATTTGGCGGGACTGTACGTTTCATACATTCTTAACAGATGTAGAAGATTATAAATGTTGTAACTAATCTCTGTGTCGTAGGTAATGGCCCCCAAGGAAGTTTTGAACGAGTGGCAAATGAGACCGCAGCAATTGGTCGCTCGTTACATCACGAGGTATCTCCAGCGAAAAGGTCGTCTCTCGCTCGAGGGTCACGGGTCAATGTGCGTCAAGAGCCCGCGACGATTCAAGCTTGTGCAGCAGGAATCCGAGAATTACGACTAAACTCGCTCGTCGCTTCAATAATTATTTATTTTATCCGCTATTTATTTGTTTATCTCGCCGACATGAGGTGGACTCTCGTCAGCACCGTCGGTTTGAAAAAACTTCGAAATTGCGAAGAAAAATGCCGCGAAGAAGTGGAGTCAAAGTTAGTCGAGCTCTGCTGAAATATTTTGCCTATGTCGATGTTAAATTTCGTTGCATCAGCTAACGCAACGTTCCGTTAGCGAGCGTCATCCGTTAAAATGAATAAAAATAATGCCACCGGTAAATCGAGTCTTCCTAAGTTCCGTTTAATGAAAAGACGCGTTTTGGTGTTGGAAAATTTTTCGTAGTCAGTTTTAAACAAAACTGACTCAAGAAAAAAAAAGAAAGACAAAAATAGTCATAACAACTACGTCATCTAGAACGCACCAGCCATTTTTTTTAAGTCTTGCCGCCTCGATCTGTGCAATATGCTCAAGTACAAAAAAAAAACAAAATAAAAAAAAGAAGCGCTGACTACACCGAATTTCGGACACAAACAAAAATCTTGAAATATTAACCGCGACCAGTTTCGGCACAACAACATATCTACACGGTTATATTTTACCAAAAGTATCAGCAGAGTTGAAATCATCTCATTACTGTCGAATTTTATCCATCTATTTATTTGTAATCAATTACAATCAACGAAAAATGCTACAAAAAGGCTAATGCGAAAATCGATGTTCCTTCATTTTCTTCATTACTCGAAAGTTTTTTTTTTACCTTATTTCCAATGGACAATTTGTTTTCATCTTTTGATAAAAAATGTATTTATTATTTGCTGATACAATATGAAATTTGAAAAATTTCCACACCGCATTGTCTTGGAAATGATTTATACAATTTATATGTGAATCGGGTGAATGCAAAAATAATGGGATGCTTACAACGCTGAGATCAGATACATTTATTTCTAAGGCTAATCCTGTCGAGCACAATCGTTCGATCATCGTTCGACGACGACCAAACACCCAAATAAATACGCGAGTCACTCGCCTTTGAAATTTTTCGTCTCCGTCGATTTAAAAACAGATTGAAAACCATTCTAGTAACGCGGAAGATAATATTGCGAGCGCGAAGCATTTCGCGGAGGCCTATGTGAATTTTGGACGCAGACCGCGTTTACTATTCGTTATTAAATTCGTTCGATCGATGATATTATTATATTATATCGTTACGATCCGTTCAGTGATACATATTAGCAAAAATATATATATATATATATGCGATAAGCGTTGATATCAGCTTCGGCGAGTTAGAAACGATCACTGGCTACATGATAAATAGAAGGAAACGAAAAAGGCACGCATCGAGATTACTCGAACCGTTATTGTATTCACATTCCAAAATAATTCAGGGAGCGTTTGTTCGTTGGTGCTAATAGCACTCGAATCGCACATATTATTTAACTTGGGTAGTTTAATGAAGATTTCACTAATTACCGAAGAATACTTGTCGAAAATGTTGTCTCAAATCGACGAAACAACGTCTCGTTTGATTCCAGTATTAGTTCTTCTTCATTTCAACAATCGAAGAACGATTTGAAAAATGTATTTACATCTTTGGCGTAATTTTATTACACTTTTGGGTTTCACGAAACCATTTTGATATTTTTTTTCAATAAGAACTCTTCAACGATCCAAAGTTGGTGGGTTTTGTATTTGTACCTTAAGAAATTATTTGGCATATCGAAAATAATGATTCAGTAAACGAAAAATCGAGCAATCGAGTTACAAATTTATAAAACAATGTCAAGCTCGTTTAAAATGGAAGTCTAAAAAAATGTACGAATAATAATTTTACATTTAATTATGAATAAAGGTTTAGTCTTAAGGATGGTAATGGAATATCAGTTTAGTGTCGATTTTGAACCGCATTTTTCGTGAAAACAAATGAAAAAAGTTTAAAAAAAAAACAAAAATGTAGCAAGCACTTGTACATTCATGGTGTCAAAGGTACTCGTTGTGAGACACCGTGTTTAAACATAAAAAAGAACACACAAACACACATAGATATTGTTAATATTAAGAAAAAATTTTCGAATTGTATTCTGGATCAGCTTTTTATAAAGTTAAACGTATAAATATTCAGTCGGTAAAGAATGTGTCGGTGGAGTGAACTCGAGTGAATAATCATGGAAATGTTAACGGATGAATTCGGGAAGAATTCTACCGTTAATATTTTTGCGTCTCGCTTCAATCTTCGAAGCGTTGCTTATTTTTTTGTGGAATATCAGATGCTTGTACAACTAATTTCTGTATATTTTCTAATCTTTCAGTTTTGGTTACATCCATGTTGATAGTTAACCTTTCGAGTAATGCTACATAATGATATTTTGTCAATCAATATTTGATGTAAAAATATATGTTTTTTTGTCCGTAGTGACTGTAAAATTCGGTTTCGTGTCCAAATGTTACGTTGTCATTGCCTGATCATTCATTCTTAAGGCACCACTAATAATCTAGTCGATTATTTTGATATACATTGAGGTTGTTCACAGAAAACTAAAGTTTTGGTGCCAATGACTCGTTCATCACATCCTTTTTTTAAATCTTTTCATATATTTCAGAAATTCAGTTCTCTTCGAGTTATAAGTTTTTTTTTCAACAGGTAAATGAATTTAAAAAATTGAGATGTCCCAAATTTTTGCAGCAAATAGCAAAAATCAAACTAAAAACGTTTCTGTCGCCCGCTTAAAAAACGGATATTTTGTCTGTTCGTGCGACAAGCAGTTTTTGCATTATTCGATAATACATATAACTGACGTTATTCTTATTAAAATCTCTTTCAGTAAAGTTTGAGTTATTGACGATGATCAATCAGCAAATTTACTTAAACTCCTCCCCATTTTCATCATTCTCTATTTTAACCTGTTGCTACTAGAATTCCACTCAAGTTCACGACTATCGTTCTATTTAAGAAGGACCGACCGTTTCATTCTTTTTAAGGAGGATCCTGCTGTAGAAAATCCAAAAAAGCTTTCTTTCGAGAATTTTTTTTTAAGGAAAAAAGCAACTTAGCTCGGCGTACTTTGGATTATATTTTCATATGTATTCGACGTGTGAAAATAATTTATTTATTTTTTGTAGATTTCAGTAATAAAATCCAAATCAATAAGTCCTTTCCGTGTGCGCTTTGCCACTGCAGTTTCCAATTGGCGAGAAAGATGCAGTTCGTAATTTGTATCTGAAACAAAAAAAAACAAGAAGAATTATGAATTTTCATATTTCTTTCCTCTGGGTAAACTAAGATGATAAAGTATAAGTAGTAGTAAGTGTATTTATTAACAATACATGAACATATTTTTTTTACACGTTTCTTTTGTTTATGCAGTTTATTAATTATATCCGTACTGTTAATGTAGGCCATCGACCGTAGTCCTTCAGCCCCGGTTTTTTCGTTCGCTCGTGTTTTACATTACTTAATATTAATAAAATAATAAATAGTTCCTATACAGACATAACTTTTGTGGGCTGATTAATGTTGAGTTGTTAACATGGTTTTCCTCTTGTACAGTAATTCTTTCTAATTGTTGGTGAATTGTGTGTGTAGGATATTTGTGTCTGCGGGTTAAGTTTTGCCTGGGTCTTATGCATAAATGTTGATAAAGTATAAATAATCTTGAAATTACAATTTATTTCTGAATTGAAGAAAAGGGTTCCTTAACAACAACAAAAATCACTTTATCGCGCAGTAAAAATAAGGTGAAATCTATTTTTTAAATAATTCTCTTAAGTTCACTCAGACGAAAAATATATGAAAAATTAAAATTTCTTTTGTTGTGAACACGAATTAGGGACTGCATTTTTCTTTGATCTGCATTTTATTATTATTCATACTTTGAAAAAATAATTTTTACACTTTCAATACATAAGAAAATATACCCCAAAGTTTGCCGGGCTAAGTTGTTTTTTCCCTGCCAAATAAAACCCTCGGGAAAAAACTTTGTTTTGGATCTCCTAAAGCAGGATTTCCCCTTAAAGGAACGGAAGCCAATTAACGATGACGTTCTTGATATATACAAAAAAAAGTGTTAAGGGTCATGGAAACTGGTGCTTGTCGAGCAATGTTTATGTTTATCCATTATGACACCGCAAACTTGCACTATATCGTGTTTGTTATCGTAGCTAGCAATGTTGTATGATTGTATATATATATTATATATATGTATATACGATTGCAGTTGTTCGAAGTCGTTCCTCCGACATGCAATGATCGTCCCTCAGCGGCATCAGGTGCACGTCGTATGTAAATGATATATATAAATTATTAAATATTATATATATATACATATATATATGAATTAATGTATCAGAGAGCGAAACAGTTAGAAGATCGCTGTGAAACCTATATTTCAAATTGTTTACTGCATTTTGTTCATATTGCAAATAGCATAATAATAAAAATAATATTCGAGCGTGAACTAAACTGTCAAAGATTATTACAAAATCAAATTGCTATAACTTGCCATCATGATAAATGTACAAGTTAATGTGAACGAAATTTATAAAGTTTATAAGCACTTTTTCGTCTGACAAATTTGTATGTTTTGCAGGGGTTACAACTACCGATTACCGTTCAATTTTCTGTATTTGCTCATTTGTTTCAGTATCGGTTGAATGCGATAATGGTTTTTAGTATATTCTAACATATTAATGAGAAAATGGATAATGAACGAGGTGTTAATCAGAAAAAAGTTGTTATGTAGGTCTGTTGGATATAATCATAAAATGGAACTAATGGTCATCATTCATTATCCATGGTCGATGAACAGTGGCAAAATTAATTACCCATTACTTAAATTATCAGATTATTTATCAATTATTTATTTGATAAAAGTATTTTCATTTCGTTTTAATGAAATATTCACACTTTTTTTTACCGATATGGCAGGATATTCTGAAAAATATGACCAAATTCATATCAATATCAACCAAATTTACAATTAATGAAACAACTGTGAAATTTTTAATAGAATTATTGGCCCTTTTATTTTTTCGAAAATATCAATCGTTTTAAAATATTGTTTTATATCACCGTGACGAATTTGCGGTGATTGATGCACAAATATCTTATCATTATACTGATTTTCTTTGCTACGAAAAAATTGTTCACAGCGTAATCGGCGAACGTTCAGATAAAATTTCATAGCGGAGAAAATAGAATCGTGTAAGTTAATGTTGTAATTATTTATAGAGCCGCGAAAACCCGAGGGCGTATTTAAAAAAACCTTTATCAACGGTTACTCACGATGGAAAAATATTTTTCGATCCCTCACAGTTCCAACCGCCCTAATCACTCACTATAACAATATCAATAATAATGATAATAATAATAATAATAACAACAACGTCCCGGAAATTCGTTTTATTTTATCCCGTAAACAACGACATATCTGTGATGCGTACTGTTAAATTACGACGAGTTTTAAAATGAGAGAATTCTATTAATGCTATAAAAAACCAGGCGTTAAATGACTGTGAAAAAATAAGAATAGAAAAAAAAGAAGCAGAAATACATAAATTTCGCCTCTACACGCCTATCGTAAGTCGTCGTTTTACGCTATCGAAAATGACGAAATAACAACAAGAAAATTCTCTTCTCTTTGTGTACAACTGTAATTACTGAATTTCGCTATACACTCGTAGCTATCGATTAACCTGTCGACTTAAACTTGAATCTATTGTACCCATATGTCTATAACTACTGTGCAATCCGACTATTGTCATCGATGTCCTGTGACTCGAATTTCGCTCGAAATTTAAAACGGCTACTGTGGTCTTCTCGTATTGTACGTAAGTTCGTTAGAAAAACAGAATAAAAAATTGAAGTGGAGCTACTTGCACCCACGCAGCCTTTGTGGGCTAATTTATTTGAACTTACGTGATGTTAATCTTGTCCTTTCAGAATCTGATGCTGGCTTTATGCCATGTCCAACATGGTTAAATATGACATTGTTGATTGTACGTTATGTTATAAAAGGACAATAAAGGAAGCTAACTAATACACCAAAAATAGCATTGAACATGGATTGATTTTTTTTTTCATACAACGTTTTTTTAATTATCTTCTTAAGACAAAAAAATGTACGTTTTACTTATTATTGTTCTGCATGTAATAAATGATACTCATAAATGAACTGAGAATCTCAAGCAAATTTATTGATCTCGGCAGATCATTTACCTACAAATGGTAGGAATGATTTGAACATTATCATCCCTTCGTAATTTCATTTGGAAAGTATAGATTAAATCGTTGTTTACCTTTTTTTTATTTACAAAAAAACAAAGTTAATTTTAAATTGTTTTGAGATGTTATGTTTATATTTAATCGATGATGGAAATATATCCCATAATATTACTTGAATATTGCAGGAATATTGCGAATATTCCATAGCACGGGAATGTTTTTATAATCGTCCAGTCGAAAGTTTTCATTAATTAATGAAAAAAATGTTTGCATTACTGAACGATCTTGAGACTTATTTTCCATCAAGAGCAGTTACGCCGTCCATCTACCACGGAGTTTAAATTTAGCAGATATTATTGGGTGAAATCAGCAATTGTAAGTTACTATAAGAACCGATAAAATTGATTAACTGTCGTAATGTGATATATTCGGAATCACTTATTTATTCTCACAATTATATAAGTTATTAATTAAATACACCTTCTTGTTTCGCGCTCACGTTTTGTAAACATTTTTTACCACTTCTGGCAAAATAAAATTTTATACGTTGAACACTTGCTAAGCAAACGATGATGATCTTGAATCAGAAGTCTTGATATCGGGTGATATCAAGACCTTAGTTCGTACCATAGTTCGTACTATTGTTTTCTATCAATATATTGAAAGTTATGGTTATCGTGAAGTCAGCTGAAAGGGACAAAACTCAATGGAAATCATACTTTTGGTCGCCTGAAAATCGATAATAGGGGACAGATTGAATAAACAAAATCCGTAAGGTGAATGGCCCATTTAATGACCTTCTAAGCCCAGCGCGATGTCGTTGGGGCAAGAACGTGGATAGAAATAGCATATCTTCATAAAACGAAAGATATCGCAGTGAAGCTAAGTGTTTATGTCAAGTTTAGCGAATGTTACCTATCTTCTTTCATCATTTTGAGGCACTATTATTTAAATATACGCCGTCATGTAAAAGACCCGATTAGTGTCCTACGATTTTCTCGTAAGGCCGATTTTATGCCCTATCAAAGACCTAAACACTGACCTATGCCGTCTTATGTCTATACCCTATTAGTGACTAAATTACAAGATCTATAAAATAATCTATAAAATATTCTGTCAGATATTTTATAGATTACGGATAATCCTATGAGTCCGAAAAGGTGTTTTACAGAAATAATGCATTTTAAATAATTGTTTTATGTAATTCTAACAAGCATAAAATAGCGAGGTTACACATCCATGTATCAGTCCGATCAAGTTGCGGACACAAATCGCAACAACCCAGCGTTTTGGTGAACCTTTTTCTGACCGATATATTTTTGGGAGTAGGAGTAATTATTTGTTCGTTTTGCACATGCTAACTTTTTCTATGGTTCTTAATAATACTCTATGAATGAACTTTGTCCCCTCAATACATTTTTAAAACATTAAAAATTATATTCTTCAGATGGGTAAGTACTTACCGACAGAGACAAGATAACTTCTGGCGATGGCTCACTTCTGTCGAGTCCGCAGATAACATTTTTTAAATCGACGATTATTGAAAATTTATTTTCGGCGCTACTCAAATCGCATAATGCAAAAATCAAAGAATGTAAACAAAAAGTTTGATATGTATTGGGCATCAAGAGAATTTTTCCCCGTCAATAATATGAAAAACGGACCCTAAATGGGCTACGGTCAGTAATTGGGTCGTTGACCTTACTTAACCATTCATTGGACAACATACTACGTTTTATAGTAACCTTTATACTACAGTGTGCGAGAAGTGCCTACTTCGAATCGCTTGCGTGCGTGAAACAGGCACTTCTCGCACTAGTGGCATAAAATTGTATACGATACTCGTGCGAGAATTGTTTCCTGATCTCGTGTGATCACAACACTCGCCGTCAGCGCGTGCTGCAAACTCACACTCGTCGCGAAAAAGTTTCATCGCACTAATATCGTAATGTACTATTATGTCCTCCCTCGTAAAAATATGATATAGAGACTGATACAGATCGATGTAATTTGAATGGGATTTAATCGTGTGTTATCATCTCTATCTATTCGGATTTTCATGAATTTATAAAAATTGAATCGTTGTTATTAGTTTTCTTTCGTTTTCGTTTTCTATGGGTTCAATACGATTGATACGTTATCAGTAAGAATGGTTCCCCAACGGAATTAAAATATTTTATATTGAATTTACGTTTGGTCACTTATAAATTTCTATCCGCTTGTAATGAATCATTTGCAATTAAAGAGGCATGAACGAAATGATCCTATAATTTTCTATCGTCTTACAATTATAGAAAGTATATCGGAATAAATCGTATGAGTTCGGACTGAAAGAATCATCATAATCTATCGTACAACCCTGATATAAATGAAACACTTTTCTATCAGTTTCTTTTAATATGAAACTTTCTTACAAGAACAGATTAATAATTTACAACGTTGAAGCCATTTTTCAAAATAAAAAAATTGCAAAGAGAATTATTGATAAATTATATGCATTCAGGAAAGTGAGTGAATTCATTTCCTAAGACGGAAAATTACGTTTTTCGAAAACTAGGCAAACTTTTTTTGAAAGTGATAAAAAAAAAAATGTTCGACCTTTTATTATCCGAAATAAACGCTCTTATTAGCAGCTTTGCTATAGTTAATTGTTCTCTCATCGCAAAGTATTCAAATTCGAATGAAATAAAACTTTCGGTAAAGAATGTGTAAGTGAGGAATTTTTAGAGAGTTACCATGAATAATTCAGTGAGAAAAATGCTAAAAAACTGCTCATTTTGCTTTGTTACTTATATGTTCGTGAAGTAGCATATATATCATTGATACATTTTACCATATAAGAACGAATTGGGATGGAGTAGTCAGGTGGGACATCAGGGAACATGAAAGTTAAGCAGCTTGGGCCGCGGTCACTACAAAGATGGATGACTGAAACAAATTATGATTATCGGTCGATTTCTTTTTATGTTTTTTTTATTCTTGGAATATTACTTCATGGGTGCATACGGCGTAGTATCGTATACTTTTATTAATAAATTTAATACAAAAATCATATCAATTATGATAATATTAAAGGATATGAAGGGAACACATAGGATTTCGATCGTAAATTTATGATAGTACTTCGTAAACTCACGAACTAAAGTCCGTATTCGGAACGATAGAATTTTTTTAAATCGTTTTCTAGTAATTATTTTTACCACCACTATTTTTTCGATGTCAGGTTTAAAGCTACTGTTGTTCAAACATGAAGTTTTTCAGCGAGCACGTGCTTTCGAATGTTTAATCAACATGTATGGAGTGTACAATTAATTCTATGATGACTTCGATTTAAAAAAAACCGTGATGAAAACATACCTCAGCTGGAAATTGGAGTTTGTCGACTTAATTCGAATGTAAGGAGCATCAAGATGAGAGAATCAGGATAAAATAGAACAAATAAACGATCTTGTAAATCTCAGGACGCAGAGAATTTGCTTTTATTCGCCAGGATCAATATACAAAGAAATATACTATTCAGGAGTAGACATGGTAATTGTTTCCGGTCGATATCACCGCTTACTGCTATAATGCGAGTGATTGTTATGTTAATTCTTTATAGCGTGAACGATGAGAAGTTTCATTTTGGAATCGTGCCCCGTAATCGTTATAGTCAAATGTCTCTATTGGAGCCATACGAAGCTCGACTCCGTACTCGTTGTATCGAGCTATTTTCGTTATCAGTTAATTACAAAAATCGTCGAAAAGACGGTGGATGGATAGGGCGTTGGAGACTGTATTTGCGAGGACCGTTATGTGAGTATTAATTGCAATCATATTGATTCGATCAGCAGATCGCTGTCGATTAATCCTACGAATATAATCTCTTGTCCCGTTCTTCTCTAATCGTAAATCTTTTGGTTACACTCAATCATATATAACTTATACAAAATGCGCACTGGAATTAGGACTTTGTCCTGAGGATATTGATGATAAATATCCCCGCATGACAAACTGCATGCGCATTTTTTTTTTTCCTGCACTGTCACATAATCGTAAAACGTGGAATCGAGTACTTGAATAATATCGTTGGTCGCGTCGGATTTATGCACTAAGCGCCAGCTGACAAATTTTTTTAACGATAACTATATAGTAATAATAATCATAATAATCATAATAATAATAATCATAGTAAGAATAGGAATAATATCGCTTTAATCGTACCAGCGGCGTCGCTATAAGCTAATTTATTTTCCAAATCTTCGTTACTTTTTTTCTTCGGTCGAGGAGTTGATCGTTTATAGAAAAAATTCTAAAGATATCATATTTTTCGCCCCGTAAAAAGCGCCGAGGGAGACTTGACACTTCTATTGGGGGGAGGCCTTGAAATTATCTGTATCCTCTGAATGACTCGACATTTTTTTCCCTCATAGACGAACGAAGGAGAAAATTTTACGCATTATTACTAAATTACAAACGTTTTACGGACTGTCCCGTTATTTCGTGTTTTATTTCATTATTAATGTATATATATATATATATATATATATGTTACTCATATATTTATTGAGGGTTCGAGGTGTTCCTTGACTCGCCGCCAGCTCGTCAACGTCTTTGTTTTCGTCGTCTGTTTCATATCAAATGGCGAAATACATCAATATCGTATCTAAACTTAATCAGCCTCTTTTAATCGATAACTATATAAAAAAGTGACGTGGTCTCTTCGTCTTCATATTCTTTTTCTTGACTATCGTATTAAGTGTATACACGTAATATGTATAACTCTTCTCTGATACGTCTCTTCATACACGTTTAACATCATCTTCTCCTCTATTTTCTGTCGTCGTCCATCACGCACGATACCAAGATTTTTTGGACGTGCCTTTTGGCAGCGCACATTGATCGCGGGTTTTTTGTCCCTTTTTTTAAATCACTTCTTGGCTCGTGCCGTCGTCTGGAATTCCTTTAACCTTTTACTCCTTCAAGGGCAAAAGGGAGGGATACCTTAACTTGTACTGTCTTGAAAACATAACTCTTAACAACTATAAACGTACTAAAGTTACTATCACAAACTCGTCTAAACTGAACCAACAATAAAAATGCTTTTGAAATCTTTCGATCGGTTTTCAGCGCAAGATTTATTTTACTTTATTAAAATTCGTGTTGCTGTTGTTCCGTGTGTGCATTGTTCTGTGAGGATTCGCAAGCATATTGGAAAACGAGACAGCAATTAATATCACCAGCGAACTTCAAGCTGTTTGCGGCAACGTGCGACTAGCTTTATTGGGAATATGCACAGAATTTTCTTTTTAAGGCCAATTCATACAACTGAAATTTAGCGAAAAAATATTTATTCCTTTGTTCGTTTTTTTTCTTTTTCTTTTTCTTTTCCTTCAATACTGGAAGATCGCCAAAAGAGAACGATCTTCTTTGGATCTTTTCGCAGGCTTGATAACCTCAAGATTTCGTAATTTCGATAATTCACGTGTGAATAATAATGGTTTTTCATCGCTTCTCCCGTGACTCCCTAATTGATCTCTAACGATATTCTCTTTTGGCACACACTTCAATCACGGCCAACAATTTATCGTCGAAGAAACGAATTTATATATGTTTTTTGTTTTGTCTTAACTTTTCTCGGGGCTGTCGCTCGTAAACCGTTCATGGAGGGACTCGAATATTTCCGAATATTTACGATCAAGCACAATATTGATTTCCTTCGACGCTTAGTTTATCACTACTGATTGAGCTACATACGAGTATGTTACGAATACTAGACGATTATAACTCGTATAATATATATTGTCCAATATGCCAGAACCGACGATTCTAAACAGCGCCAAAAATCATTCCATTCTGACTATCATCTCGCGAGGCCAGCGGAGACAATTCTTCCACAAGATTTCAAGCACTTTTCTTTTAATTCTTATTTCCATTCGATCCTAGAACAGCACAGCAGAAAAAAGATTGGACGAAGCAGAGCAAAGATACTACGATAAAATTAAAGTGCCGTAATCAATTTTATATGGATGCTTTTTTGCTGCAGGAAGAACTTTACTCTGCATTTTTTTCTCTGGATTTTTTCTCGCCATCTTAATCCTAGAACAGCACTTGGGAAAAAAGATTGGACCAAGCGGAGAAAAGATTGTACGATAAAGTTATAACCTTGATAAATTTTATATCGATGCTTTTTTGCAAGAAGAAATTTACTCTCTGCATTTATTTCTTTCACATCATCACTTAATTTTGCAAATAACACGTTGGAAAAGAATTGGACCACGCAGAGAAGAAATCATACGATGAAATTATAGTGTCTTGATAAACTCCATATCGGGACTCGTTTGCCGGAAAAAATAATACGAGGACTTGGAATTCATTGCTCCGGAATAGAGATTAAACCTTGACGTAGATTTAAAAAAATATAGCTTCAAGAAAGGTATTGAATAAGCAGTGATGGCGAGTTCAACAATATTTCAAATAAGCGAATGTTTGCATGATAAATTCAGTAAGGTTCACAATAAAACAGAGTAGGACTTTTTGCAATAGAGAAAAGTAAAAATTTATGTGGTTATTATCGGAGTTTTATTTCTATTTTGCTACTGCTCATTCTAAGAACCTGCAAAATCGTTTTCTATCCCCATCGGAAACCGTTGAATCAGTTTGGTAAATAAAACTTTGTGAGCGATTGTAATTCTATCCTAGAGGAAGAAAAGTAATTGTCAGGCAAGTTAAAGAGATTTTTGTTTCAGTTAGATAAAAGTGGGAACAAATACTCGCACGGTGATTTTTTCCGACACTGTGTTATTCTATTATTAAGGTGATGTGAATCATATATCAGTGCGCGAGACAGAATTAAGAGGCAGTGGTACACCGCCAGAAATTTCGACGCGCAATGCTAAACGTCTATAGGTCTCTCTCTCTCTCTCTCTCTGACATAGCTCTGTCTCTCTCGCCCTATTTTTCTTTTCAATCTTAAAAATAAACGACTATGTTGAATGAGGAGCCAGAAGCTTAGCCTAATTCTACGATATTCTTGCGTATCCTGTAAAAATCCGGACCCTATTTGTCGTATCGTTTGGGAGAAAACAGCTTTCGAAATTTCTGCCGGGGGGGGGGGGGTGTACCACTGCCTCTTAACGGTCCCTGCGATGAAGTGGAAAAGAAAAACTTAGAATATGATTCACATCGTTTTAAGGTAGTCGTCGTGCTAGTCAAGTTGAGATTAGGTTTAAGGGTTGTTGTAAAAGAGAACTTTTACAAGTTTTCACTATTGAATTTTAATAACTTTGATCGGTACTTTTGACGAAAAATTTTAGTCTGTTAGGATTTTTTTTTCAATCCGATTAAAATAAAATTGGATCATAAGTTGTTGTTTTAACATTTTGCAGTCGTAATGTAGTATAAAAGAGCTGAGAAACTTCGTCGGTGCGAAGCCGCAGGAACGAATAAAAATATTATCTATGCTATTTGACAAACATTCAACGGCATCTACAGCAAGATAATCACTTTAAAACTATTTTTGAACAATCAATGACAAATGGAAAGAAACTTTTTATTTCATATTTCCTACATTTTACAAAGTTACCCCGATAAGAAGGTATATGCCAATACAAAATGCATTTTTTTTAAAGGTATTATATCGAATTGTGCGAACAGTTCTGTAATTAAACTTTCGATTTTAGGGTTTTGCAATTTTTTCTGAAAGCACTGAATTACTTTGCAACGAATGGAACACCTTAGATCTAATTTTATGAAACTTTACGAATTTTCGTCAACAGTATAAGTCCTCATATAAATTCGTACCGAATTATTTGGTGTATAAAAACCTGGACCAATTCTCATTAAAATTCATTATTGAAAGTATACATGATTATATTTTTCAGAGTCAGTAAAAAATGCGCTTCACAAACGATGGCTATGTAAATAGCTATGTAAATTTTTTAATATAATAATTTTTCAATCCTAATTGAAAATAATTTTTGTTAAGCTTTGCTTATTTCTTCCTCCCCATTTTTTACTTTTCACAGAGTCACCGCGATAAAAATGTATGTGAATATATTTTTGCTTGCACAAAAGGCTTTTCATGAACCATCAATATATGAATTCTTTAAATAAACAAATTTTTCAATAAAAATTGATTTTTTTTTTACTTTGCACGCTGCTACCTAATTACTTTGCACCTTTCACAAGGCCAGCTCACTAGAAATCAACATTATCTCATTGCTCAATAAATCATGTATTCAGGAGACAAATTTTCTAATTAATTGACTATTCAATAATCTGAATAATCAGAGAATAATTAGTTGATTATTCCGTAATTTATGTTTCTTAATCATACCTTAATAATATCAATTTCCAAGCAATCAATAATCATAAATTAATTCTCATTGATTACTCAATTAGTTTCCAGCACATATCAGAAATTCTCTGATACCTCATTAATAGTTGATCAGGACACAATATTTCTTGATTACTCGATCAATAATTTATCAGAACCCGATATTTTCTATATTCTCGGTCAACGATTCTCTGAATAATGAAATAATTTTTTGTTCTAATCGACGATATACAAAATCAACTCTTTTTAGCAATTACAACAATTTATCCCAAAATCAAGTAATTCCTCGATGAATAATCTCAATTGATGGTTCACAAAAGTAATTATCAATTTGAGCTAAAATTATTAATGAGATCTGCCAAATTTCGTTTCCAATAAAGAAAGCCTTGCGAAAAATCCCGGCCATAAAATCGCGAGATCATAGTCTCAACATTTCGGTGCAATCTCACCGGTAATCTTCGATTCTCCAAATCGTAGCGTTTCGGCACCCGAGTAATTCGCATTGTCGTCACACTCACATTCTCTCGCCTATCTAATTGTATGTACAGGACTAGGATTCTTAACGATAAAAAAAGTCTCGTGGCATTGAAAACGCGTGACCCCCAACCGTTGAAGCCCGAAGCCTGCGTCGCTTCGATAACCATTCCGGAAGTTATACAATAGACCGCTTGTTCGTCTGAAGTTCGTGGCCGATGCGTTGCATCGTCGTATTCAATCACCCGCCAATTATGGTAATCGTTGTCATGTAATTAAGCTAGAAAAGTCGCGCCACTTCTGGACGATACTCGCTCACGTGAATCCGATTGAAATAGCGGGCTTGAGGTTGGGGGTCATCGCTTTTGGGCCGCAAAGACCGATGAGCATAATACGAAACATGGAGTACCTTAAAAACCTAACTTAACCCTAGAGCTATATGCAATTAGCGCCCACGCCTTCAATTTCCCTTAATAAGACTCTTAATTTATTCCTCGTGGCGAATTTTCTCCCGCAAAAATCCATTGGGCGGTATATTAGCAGTTCGTCCGCTGGGCATTTATTTTTCAGCGAGTTACTTGTTCTCCCCAGTTTCGTCCCAATGAAAATTCCTCCCACGAATCGCGTTCTTCGTTTAAATGCCTTTTTTATTTGTTCTACATTATTTTCAGCTCTTTTGATCCGCGGATTTCGTAGCTCAGAGCTTTAACGATATCTCGCCTTCGACTACTTTATTCCAATCCATTAGTCACCTTTCGTTCTGTTCTCTTGTAATTTTCATCTTTTCATTCGCTCATCAAAATTCCAGGCGTTGTACGTCCGCCGCATGGGAAATTCGTGGCTCACGTAGCGCGAATGATTAACGACTCTTCTCGCGTATCGATCGGACGATCGTTATTTCAGAGTATATTTCATGTTTTCTTCTCGAGAAACGCACGGTGTGTGTGGGTTCTGTTGCGCCAACAGCACGCCCGTCGACGGAGCTTTTAGATAGTGAATTATAAATGAGGATTTGTTGCTCTAACGTCGGGCACAAAAACAGACAGATTTGATGTTGAATCTATTATTCGGTCAGTGTTGTGAGTTCTCCTCTTTGCAAACCTCGAACTTTCGCGACGTCATCCACCCTTCAAGGTCCGCGGAAACTTCTAAGATCGTAAATTTCTTGCGTCAAAATTCGGTGAATTTATTGGAAGCAAAAGTTTATGTCTGCTGGTTGATTGTCGTACAATTATACGTTTGTGTGTGTGTGTTTTTGCGTTTGAGCTTGTGGAATGTCTCGAGCATTCTATTTTTCCATTCGCGCGACGTTTCCGTTCTTTCAAGGCCTTTCGGAAAAGATTGGCGGAGAGTTTTCTCGAACGCTGAGGTAAAAGTCGGCGCATTTCTTTCCGGTGTCTTTTGCTTACCTTGTCGCTTGGGTATTTTGTTAATTGGGATTTTTGTTGATTTCTCGAAGCAGATCTATGGGTATCACGAGGATTTACTGAACCTTCAATGATTCTGCTCTCCTCTCGCGGATTTTCTTGGGATGTATTTTCGTTTCTCTTCTCTTTTCAACGGTTCGCTGGCGTTTTTGTCTCTTGAATTTTCTCTCGTGCTGCATAACCCAAATATTCGGTCCTTTGCTCTTTCCCTCTTTCTCTCTCTCTTGCTTCTCTTATTTGTTTCTCCTTTTATTTCTACGCGCTATTCTACGAAATGAAGGAACCAAGAAAAACGTTCCCTGTATTCTGAACACTCATCGCTATTGATTGCACGACGTATCCAAAAAGAATCGTAGCATGGCAAAGAACCAATCGCTTTTTCAATGCGATACCGCTCTTTTCTAATTAAGCAAGCGATTTTCAATTAGCCGTCGATATCCAGGTTGGAGGTTTCGAACGTTATGGGACTTATCGCCGAGTGATTAAATTCGAGCATTCATTCCGGAATTCAACGAGAAGTCCGGGTTCCCCTTCTCCTTCTCTCTCTCTCTCTCTCTCTCTCTCTCTTTCTCTTGGTCTCTTTCTCTTCATTCCGTGGAAATGATCGATTAGCCCAATTAGAAGCCTCCGCTTCAGTAGAAATAAAAAAAAGCAAGAGAAAAAGAGAGAGAGAGACAGAGAGAGACAGAGAGAGAGAGAGAGAGAGAGAGAGAGAGAGCGATATAACGTGACGAGGAATCGCCGAACATATTTTTTTTCTGCGCCGAAATCTGGGTCATCGTCGATTTCGATGTGCTTCCGTAAATCGTCCACTTAGCAGAAGACGTGTTGTACGTTAACTGCGACGTGAGTGGAACTCGAGACGTTTTTTTTTTCCAGCGGCAACAATAATTTTGCGGTGGTTAGTGGTTTGCTAGCCGAGGGTCCGAAATTCGTTTTGCTACTTATTCTTCTTCTTCGAAACGTCGTTTTTCAGCTTCTCGTTTTTCACCAACTTTCGAGAGTAGAATAGTGCGAAATAAACGTTATTTATGAGCTTTTCAATTGTTACATCGTTCGGGCGCAGTCGTCTCTGGCTAGTGTGTTTGGATATCGACGTTTTCATCTACTTTTTTGGATTTTAGCCAGAGAATCGTTGAGTGCGTCACTGCAATCACCGCCGATTCATCGACGGGTCGTCGTGTTGTTGTGTTTTGGTGGTTTTTTTTTGCTTTCGACGTCGGCAAGGTGGCTTTGCCGGCATTGATTTTCAGGGAAACGGGGAAACAACGTTTACGTTGAGGGTACGAGGACGACCGGCTTATTTTTACCGGAGTTACGAGGCTCACATGGAAAGCGGAGCCTCGTCGCAACGGTGGACGAAACCGTGCTGGGGTCATCCGATCGAATGCTCGGGTAGCAATATGCTGACGGACTTGCGATTCGACTGCGTCGCTCCTGAGGCACCCAAACCAGAAGTCGCGAGGGCTGATGGTGGTCGATGGGACGGCGCTATCACTCGGACTTCCGGACGCGGCGAAGCCTCTCTCAGAGGGCTACCGATGGCGACCAGGTCCTCGGGATTCGTTGCTATTGGTGGCCTGGAATTAATAAAAGTTACACTGTTAAAAAAAATATTTTATTTGAAATCACCACACGAGTATAGAAAATTTACTTCATGAGTAGGGAAGAGTGAAGTATAATGGGCCGTGGGCAACAGTGATAGTGTGGCGTCTATCGGAGTACAAAGATCGCCAAAAAATTCTAGTTTTCGCTTCCTCATAGAGGAAGCTTTGTTTTCGTGAAAAAATTTTTTTTCGAGATTTTAATGTGAGGACACTCAAAGTGTTCTGAATCATCGAGAAAAGTGGTTTTTACGAAATGTGTGTGTGTGTGTGTGTGTGTGTGTGTGCGTGCAGATTTTCGTACGCAGATTTTGTACGCACGATTACTGTCGTAATTTTCTACGGATTTTCTTCTAATTTGGCACGCGAGTAGGTTTTCATAAAACAACGTTTTGAATTGTATTTGACGCGAATCGGTTGAACATTTTTTTTTACACTATTTTTAAAATTTCGAAAAAAAAAAAAAAATGTCACGCTATAACTTTCGCAATTAAAGGGGCACCAGGCTAAAATTTTGTACGGACTACCCGTGGAACATGATGTGGACTGAATTTTGCGAGAATCTGTCGAGCCGTTCTGCTTTGATAACAGTTTTAATTTTTTCAAAAATGTCTGCAAATACTATAACTCATGCAAATTCTGAGATATCCGGCTGCAATTGCCGATATGCTTCCACGATTATTGATTTCCAATCGAGATTTTGCTTTAATGAACTGTGGACACATAAAAAAATGTTGATTTTGGTGAACAAAAAGAAAAAAGCTTTTACGAAAAAATTTTTTTTGAAATTTTTCACAGATTAATCTTAAATTTTCTTCACACTTGGACGACCATTTAAAAAGATGTTTGGTACAAATTTGACACCAATCGGTCGAGTGGTTCAAATTTTATGGCATTTTGAATTATTTGAAAAATCTCGTTCGAGCGCTTGCTCATGCAATTGACTAGGTATCGGGTTTCAATTTAGTTTATATATGGACTATCATTACACAATTTTTGAGTAAAAATTTTACACAAATCCTGCAAACAAAAAGACAGGCCTGCAAAGTATTTAAATATAAAACTGTGAGTTCAATTGGCTGTTACTCGTCCAACTTAATTCTAAGTTACCTTATCCCTGAACACACAAAAATTGCAAATACATTCTGGCCGCTTAAAAAAAAAACTTTTACCCTTCACAAAAGTTTTATATCTAAGGTAACTTTTGTTAATCATTAATTCCGCTCGACTTACATGATCCCTTACGTCTTTCTGTATCGCTGTGTGCCTCTTTGACATTAGTTTTACTCAGTGATGCATGATTTTTTGATAATAAATGTTTATGAGTGTTAGTGGGGAACGATGAGCCAACCTCGTAGACTTGGTCTAAATAATTCCAACATCCAAGTTCAAGTATGATGGATTTTAGAATTAATTTTTTCAAGATAAGATTGAGTAAGAATAAATATGAAACAAAGCAGTAAGAGGACAACTGAAAGAGAGATGGTGGAAGAATCAGTGATAAAAAAAGGGGTGTATTCTAAATAGTGGACAGTTCGAAGTTGACAGTTTCAAAATATATATAGATTAAGTGGCATGTCAACTAATAATTGAATAATATACGAATAAAAGACAATGGAGAATTTCGCCCATTTGCTTCATCTTCTCTATTTTTCGGGTATTGGCTCATTGTTCCCTCTTGTATGGCCGACAATAACCCTACTGGGGGGCACAATGAGCAGTTTTCCGAGGTACTTTTTGTTTTAACGTTTCATACATCCTTGATAATTTCAAACGTGTTATCGCAACCTCAGAGTATGATCAAATATTGAATAAAATCGACTGAGCAGCTTTCCAGGCATAAAACTACGAATTAAAAGAAAAAGTGACTCACTATTAGTCGATGCACAGTTTTATTAGGGAAACCAAATCTCCGAAAAAAAAAATTATAAGCTTTTTTTGGACATTATATCGTTGTTTCAAAGAATCTTGCACTTATACCTCATTGAGTACATAACACACATTATAATTCTGCAATTTTGTAGACCTACAGCGTGCAAGAAAGTCGTGAGGTCAAAAATAAAATTTTTCACTTGTCATAGGTTTCGGACCAATGCGGTGAACCAATTTTAGTGTTCGATGTTTTGTTTCGTATGTCAAAGAGTGCACTCTGGATTCAATAAGTTGATTCCGGATGCAGTGAAAGTGAGATTTCCTGCAACCAAATGTTTAGCCTTTCTTACTAGAGAAAGAGTTATTTATACATTCAAAATGTATACTTTCTTACCAGAGAAAGATATATTTATACATTCAAAAATTTAGCTTTTTCATAAAGACTTGAAATAAAAATTACTCGATTTCATCCAGAATGCACTCTTTGACAGATAAAATGAGGTATCGAACACTCATATTTATACAACAGTTTGATCTGAAAGTTACGACAAAAAAATTTCACTTTTTACCTCACGTCATTCTGATGCACAATATGTCTTTACAAAATTGCAAAATGATAATGCTTGTTATGTATTCAATGAGGTTCTAATTGGAAGTTTTTTTATTTATGAAATTTTTTTTTCACGAAAACGAAAACAAAAACTTAGTACCCAACTGCATTCATTCTAAATAATTATTTATAATTATTGTTCACTTTAATTAAACGTTACGATTGTTAAATATTAAGTACTGGTAAAGTTTCATTTCACGCTTCAGAATCCAAGACAATTCTGCTGTGTCCATTTTAGTTTGAATTTTAATGTACTATATGGCACGTATTTGGAATAACAGTTGTGCGTGAAATTTTACGACACCGGTTAACGTGGCAAAGTTTTCATGCTTTTTTGAATCGTCGTTTATATACAATAAGTGATTAAAAACACGAGCAGTTGTGATAAAAGTTAATATTCCGCATATTCTTTGAAGCCGCATGCTCGACACTAAACATAATGAAAATCGATACAGCAGTTCATATTTGATGGAATTTTCAATGAGTTCTCACTCAACACACTGCAAGACCTCCAGAGGAAAGTAAAGCCAGCGAAAAGTTTTGTGTACAAGAACTTGCTTCTCGGTGCCGTGAGTTTTTCTTATTCACGAGTGGAGTGAGAATCTCGCTGCACCGGAATTAATATCGGTAATGGTGTTTCGTTGAGTGCGCATATCGTAATCATGAAATATAATGCCAGAGTCTGCTATGCACGTACCGACGTATGAGTTCTAGGCCCGAGAAGATACGGAAGGCTCTTAGGTAAATTGGAAACCTGGGTTTGTTTTTTTATGCCTTATACACAACATCAAAGCAGTGTGCCACAATTTAACGTACTTCGGGTGTTTTCTTATGAATCCCCAATCATTAATAAAGGTAATATGGTCATGAGCTTGAGTAATTAATAATGTCTAATTTTTTTTCCTGTGCTTAGGACTATAACTACCCAGTAAACACGTTGTTAAACGGCAATGTCACCTAGAAGTTACATGTGATTGTAACAATGTTACCCTTGCGATATGACGAGGATATGTAACGTAGGAGTAACTCGTGATGTTGCATTTGTTATATGCAGGTAATGTTATTATTATGTAACATATTTTCGTTGCCGTTGCATAACAAAAAAATGAAACTGCAACGCAACGTGCGAGTAACAATAGGAACGTCACTTTCGTGACAGGAACGCACTGTTGTAGTGTTGTAACGTGGCAACATAACAAGTATATTGCAAACAATACGTAACATACATATTACAGTGGTTATATTACACCGTGAACATTCACGTTGTGCAACTGTTAAATACCGTAGTTCCGTTCCAGTTATGTAACGAAAGTGTGTAACTGTAATGTAACATGTATGTAACGACTGTAAGTCACTGCAGCGATAGTGCGGTCATGTTACAGTTACGTAAATGTGGTAATGTACATTTGACGTTACATGCATATCACAGTGGTTATGTTACATCGAGAACATGCGCGTAACGTAACGGTTATAAGCCGTAAATGTGTTGCAGTTATGTAACTAAAATGTGTACCTGTAATGCAACATCTTTGTAACGATTGTAATGTAACTGTGGGGTAGTCCGGACATGTTACAGTTACGTAATGTGATAACATTGCTAGAACGTTGCACAAACATGTAACATCTACGTAATGTAGTTTCGTTACAGTCATGTAACAAAAATGTGTTATGGTTACGTAATATGTGTATCGTGATGTGATGTCCGCTAGATGGCCTACGATTCAAACGTTTCTCGCAAGCGATTCGTGTCACTAACGTATATAAGTCAGCGTAACAGTGCAGGTTCATAAACACGCCAGAGGGATACTGTTTGGAGATTTCAACCGGTTCGCATCATTTGCCAATCGCTTTTTCTACTTTTAATAGTAGCAGCTAATATTTTTGACTCCCAAGGGTAGCAATTTAGCAACCCTTGAAGCTCTTTTGTGGACTGTAAGTCCACAAAAGTAAAGCTAATGTATTGTCAATATGACTATACTTTAGCAATATAACGAAACAGTAACAGCTGTGTGATTCAAGTTGCACAACACAACATAACTAAATTGCAACGTTTACGTAACACACGTTACATAACACGGTAACATTACTGAGCGGGAAATTATAAATTACACGTAAGTCACATGTAAGTTACGGACAATTTTATTGATTATATTGCTGTTACCTTGCAGTAACATCCTGCAATACACTACCAACATTTCAAGACCGTAACAGTTATGTAACACACGTTACATAACATATAAATGTTACTTGTTACATATCTGTTACACTACGAAATATACGGGCAACGTAACTCAATTGTAACAGTTACGTAACACATGTTATATAACATGGTAACGTTGCTGAGTGGGAAATTGTAAATTACGTGTAACTTACATGTAAGTTACACGTGAGATTACTTGTTACATTGAGTTACATAGCCGTTACGTTGCTGTTACAATACCGTGTTTACTGGGTAGTAACGCAGGTTCACTCTTATCGACTATTGGTAACCGATGAATTAAAAAGGAATCTTTTTTTCTTGAGGATGTATGATAGGTGCAGTCCCGCCAAAAGTGAGTTTCAGAGACAATTTCGATCACTTCCCGATGGGATAAAAATCGGAAAAAAATTATGCATATAAAACGTGCTGAAAAGATTGATTTCGCATAATAATGATCCCGAAATGTTATCAACAAATTGGTGAAAAAAACAATTGTTCAACAAACAATCACTTAACCTGACTTTTTTAAAAATGAAATTGATATGTTAATTTTTTGAATGCATCAGGAAGTGATCGAAATTTTCTCTGGAACTCACTTTTGGCGGGACTGTATGTATGATACATCCTTAAGTCGGAGCAACCGATTTATTTTTTGTACTACTTGATTCGATGGAACAGGTAGCCCGGAAAAATACAACAATACGTGAAATTTCTGTAGATATTTATGATCTTTAAATTTTATATCATTGATTATGGGAACAAATTCAGGATATTTCATACGTTCGCATTTAAAGAATTTCTTCAGGAAAACGACTTGAAATCACTTTGTAATTAATACTCAACTTTGTTAAAAATCCGATGTTAAACAACACCAAGTCGGTGTCTATATAGGTTCGCACCGGTCGCGCTGATAATGAGCGGTGTTAAACAAATGGTGTTAAAATATGATGACACCGATTTAACACCGCTTCCGACGTCACCTTCAACCTCGGCACCGTGTTACAGATTGAACACTACGCTGGTGTTGCAACCTTACTTTATTCCGGTGTTAGTAGCATTTCTTTCACGGTCAATAAATTTTTCAACGAGTATTTCATTCTTATTTTTTTTTATTAAGAAAATTGCAGATTTTGGTAAAATATAATTTTTTGTGCTGTCATACGCTTAGCTTATAACATAGGGACTTTCATGATGCAACGTTTCGAGGTTCATAACTAAAAAACGTTTTTTTTTTTGTACTATTGAATGGTTGTAGTTCCTCGTAAAAAAAAGCTGTGTGCCACGCCTCAGTAATTGCATAAGGCGCATTAAAAAAAAAAATTTCATCAAAGACGGGCAAAACTGCCGTTTCGTCGAGTTTTGATACGACGAAAACATCTTTTCTGTAATGATATGAGTAAGTTAAACCATCTACTAATAGAACTAGCTCGGGCAATGCAATGTTGATCTTCCAGGTTTTCAGTGCATATCGTTTCATTACGTCTTCAAATTTCCGGTAGTTACTGGAACCGAACGTACGACGAACGCGCGCAAATGCGGACTGACACTGAGTGCGTGCGATATTCTTTGCATCGGCTCCCCACCAAGCACGCGTCAGTCACACCGATTAGTGCCGATTCATTACTAGTCAGTGTTAAATAAACACCGTTCACGGTGAAAATCGGCGTTAAAAAAGAAATAAATTTAACGAATCCACCGCTCGTGTTAATTTTACATCGTAAAAAGTGTTACTATTAATACCATAACGGGTAACACCGAGAAAAAGTCCACACCAGCAGCGTTTAACACCGTGGATTTTTAACAGTGTATATTAGGGTGTGTCGAATTTTTTTATTTATTTTTTTTCCATTTTGCATTGTTTTTATCTATAGTTTGTACCTTTAAGCAACTCTTCTCAAAATTTTAGCGCGATAAAAATTTTTTTAGAAGTAGCTCAAACGATTTATAGATTTCCCATCTGATTGACACGTAGATGAATGCGACTCTCAATAAATTCATGTCCCCAAATTACAGATACGATATATTGACGTTCACGTATCTTTTTCCGTTATCTTCAGATCATTAGGAAGAGAAAAAGTGCTTACAAATTTTCCGTTTAAATCGATAGTTTTCTAGTTATTAATTTTTAAAGCTCAGAATATCGCCTTCTCCGCCATGTAAGATCAGTTTCAATTGAAATTTCAAGTTTAAGGTAAATTCTGGAGCCATTGTCTGTCGTGAAGTTTAATTATACGTGAAATTTCATTCAACTGTTAAACGGATGTTTCAAATTTGTTTGTAAATACGAAAAAATGATTAATTAGATCGAACATTTAAGAAAAATATAAGAAAATTCATCGGCTATGTTCAAAACGTTTAATAAACCTGTCAAAATTGACAAAAAATCGGGAAAAATTCAACAAAACATCAAAAAATTTAAGAAGTAAGAAAAACATTATGAAGCGTCTGAAAAATTTCTTTTGTGACTGGGTCACAAATTCCACAAATAATGTTAAAAATGGAGAAAAATCGAGAAAAAATAAAGAAAAATCGAGGGGAAAAATCAATAAATCATCAAAAAATTGCAAAAGAAGAAAATCATAAAGATTCCAAACGAAATGTCAGATTGGTTCGAAGATTTAGCGACATTTGGACATTGTTTGTCGATTTTTCTCCATTTTTTGCTTTATTTGTCAAATTTGTGACTAAAATTTCACATCACGACAGACAATAGCTCCAGAATTTACCTCGATTTTTGAAATTTCAATTGAAACTGATCTTACAGGGCGGAGAGGACGATATTCTAAGCTTCAAAAATTCATAACTAGAAAACTATCGATTTAAACGAAAAATTTGTAAGCACTTATTCTTTTCCTAATGATCTGAAGGAAAAGAAAAAAGATACGCGAATGTCGATATATCGTATTCTAATTTTGGGACATGAATTTATTGAGAGTCGCATTCATCTACGTACTCATCAAATGGGAAATCTATCCATCGTTTGAGCTACCTCTAAAAAAATTTTTATCACGTTAAAATTTTGAGAAGAGTTGCTTAAAGGTACAAACTATAGATTAAAACGATGCAAAATGGAAAAGAAAAAAACTTTTTTTTTTCGACACACCCTAGTGTATACCTTAAAAAAAAAGATGGAGGAAATCTAATACATATTGAAAACCACGATTTATAAAAAAAACTAAATTGATTCCGATACGTTTTGAAATAAAAGTGGCAATATTTTGACATGTTTGGTTATTTGTATTTACTAGCTTCTCTGATTGAACATACTACGTTTATTCTGCACTGCTCCGTATTTTAGTTTTCATTTTTTTCTGACTACATGCAAGATCAATTATTGTTTCCTATTGCGAATGTAGGTGAATCTTTCAGGGTGATAAATCTGTACAGCGTGAACTCATCGTCGAGACAAAAATTAACTGGCACGCAGCACCTCGCGCTATAATTATAATTCGAGTTGCCCGCTATATTTCACTCAGGGCCTCGTGTCTTGCAAACGTACACTCAGAGCAATCACTTGTAGAGAAATTTTATTTTCATTTAGCCCGCGAATATGCGCAACAGTAGAACAAATCGATGCGACGAGTCTAATGACTCGTCAAAATTGAACATTGCGAAATCGGTATAACGACCCCCGAAAATCGTCGTGATCAATCACTCTTCATCGAACCGTCACAGTTTGAGTACCTGACCGGTATCGTTTATCGAGAATCGAAGATATTGATACCGTGAGATGAGATGTCTTACATCTCATTAGTTCTCGTGTTATTCTAACTGGAAGTCCAATAAAAACATTTATGATCGTCTTATGGTTGGATACACTGTAAAAAAATGGACTTAAAATTTAGTGAACCTTTATTAGAAGTTTTTATCCATAAACTAGTATATGAAATGTAGTATACAAGTGTAGAGTAAGATTAATCTATGGTACAGCATATTCAATAATTTACTTTAATTTTACTGGAAACGTACATGATATCTATACCGCAATTGTTCATTAAATTTCGAGAACGAGTTTATGAATAAAAACTTCCAATCTTTCCTATCAGTGTAAGTCCCCGGAAATTGAATTTCAGCGATACCACCGAGTTATAGTTAAAAAAATAAATAAATGAACAGTTGATAACTTCTGATGAACCTTATTTAAAGTTCCTGTAACTTAAAATCACTAGATTTTCCCAACATGCTTCATAAAAAAAACTACCCTTCTTGGTTTTATTTTTACTTCATGGACGGGCGTCTGGACATGTTTAATATATACAATATATATAATATATAATATATCCGTATAATATATACAATGATGAATGTGCATTTAGATAGAAAAGTTTGCTGATAAAACATATTTTATTTTTATAAATCCAATGTATAAGCTCACCTGTGCTGTGGTGGCGGTGTAGGCGTTCGTGAGAGTGGAAAACTCGCGACTTCCCGAGTCACCGAGAGCGATCTAATCGAGCCAAACGTTTGATCTGGCGATAG
This sequence comes from Tromatobia lineatoria, assembly GCA_949699805.1. Lineage (NCBI taxonomy): Eukaryota > Metazoa > Arthropoda > Insecta > Hymenoptera > Ichneumonidae > Tromatobia > Tromatobia lineatoria. The sequence continues at coordinate 5,473,953 of OX453035.1, read as the reverse complement.
ATTTGCTCCTACACTTTGCACCATCCCGCTGCTGAAACATAATTCGAGAGAATCAATCAACAAGCGTTCTAGGTAACTTAAAAGGAAGAATCGAGTTAATTTATTATAATGAGAGCAATATCGTGAAAGGTCGCACGAGGGAGGGCGTATGTCTGGTACTTTGATGATCTCATGTAATACGTACGTATGTACAGGACACGAAATTTATACGACAAACGATTAAGTTCTGGCCAGCAAGGGAAGGGCGTGGGACTTAAAAAAAAAAAAAAAAAACGTGTAAACCACAATTTTTTTTTCTTGAGGGCAACGATTCACCTAATAAACTGCATGAGCAAAAAAAATTTTGTGGATGATCCCTTTCTTTTGAGAAATCTTACTTTTAAATTTTAATAAGTATATGGGTCCCTTATGTTTAGCCGACATTCATAATCCCGACGGTCAGAATACCACCTGTCAAAATACCGACAAATTAATGTACCGACAATTTAAAATACCGAAATTTAAAAGCCCAATAGAAATCAAATATGATTTTTTGTCCAAATATGCATTTGTAAGATTGTTCAAACTTACTTCGATCGAACAATCGTATGTTATTCGCAATAATAGTTGGTTATATTGCAGTATACAATATGAAAAACATTTGTGCAGTGCCGGGATGCCCCCGCCCCCTACCGGGGCTCTGCCCCCGGAATCTCCCACCCCACGCGTGCGTCACTACATGCCTTTTCTAGCATCAAAAAAATATTTGGGGGGGGGGGGGGGGGCGAACACTAACATCTAGGTACCGACGAATAACAAACGATTATTGGTTTGGATTAATTTCCGGGATTTTAAATATGTCGGTATTTTAATCTGTCGGTGTATTCATCTGTTGGTATTATCATTTGTCGGTATTTTAATTGTTTGGTATTAAAATTGTTCGGTATTTTGACCGTCGGGATTGTAATTGTCGGTGAAATGGACCGCACCCACCGTTGCAGGCACCAGATATATTTCGGTAAAATATGTCCAGATTATACATGAAAAGTTTTAGCGTAATTGGACTCTCAACTTTACACACCGAAAGAAATAGATACTACCCGATAGTAAAAATATACTATCGGATAGTATATTGGATGCTTCGTATAGGGATCACTCTCTGGAGTGCAGCAGTTAGGATAATTATAGTAATGGTTGATATCTGATTGTACCAAGTACATTCCGTATAATAACCCTTACAATACACATAATACACGATACTATCCAAATACTACCCGATAGTATATATTATTTAGTATATCGGATACTAAAAATCTTAGTATCTATTTCTTTCGGTGCAAAAACCGATTGAAAAAAATGGCCAAAATTTATTTCATAAGATGAATTGCTTGGAAGTATATGATATGAGTAGACATATTAATAGCATTCAGATAGCTATTCAATTGTAACAACATTCAATTATCTGCCGTTCCGTGTGTTTCATTATTACAAATACCCATCGCGAATACATTTCTGCCCACGCATCAGAGATAACGCTGGTACTTAACCATGATTGAACAATTCAACATTATCGATTATACGAATGGAATAAGCACGCTATAAAAAAAGTAGGAAGAAAAATCTACTGGTCGATAGTCGTGAGCAGCGCCTGACGCTATAAACGATGCAACGTATGCAAAGGTACACAAATACCTATCATTCAGTCATTGCGTGTCTTGCATTTATCTGCGACCCTCATTTCTGATAATGGTAGAGTAATCTTTACTTTTTTTTTAAACATCGATCGACGTTTTTTTTCCTCTCAGATACTTCAGTCCCAATATTCGAGGCATAATAAAAGCACAAAAGGTATAGAACAGTGGTTTCGCCGCAAAATCAATAGTTCACTTCTTCATACAAGTAGGAAATCTATTTGTAGAAATTTACGACGACCCCGAAAAAATCGCGTTACGACGTTCATTTTTTAATTTTAATTCCGTGTTCAATGAAACTTCACTTAAAGAATTCTGGACTAGCTTCTGGTAATAAGACATTTTTTTTTGCTAGACCTTGATAACTTTTTTTAAACATATTTATTTATTCTTCGTGCTTGGTCATGTAATAATTTTTTTTTCAAATTCTATTTATGCTGTAATTTTTACAATTTTATTTGCACTTGCATTTATTCATTTACACGATAATTATTGTTTGTTGATGCACTGTTGATAATTTTATGTGCGGCACTAATAAACAAATCACACGATCATGCATTAAGATCGATTCTGCGATTATTGCACCATTTATCAAGCATTTTTGAATGAGCAACATAATGATAAATGTGTTGGTTTTTATGACAAATATAAGCTCCACCGTCATTTAATACCAAAAAAGTTTCCCATCACATTACAGATCTACTATAATACAATATACTAATATATTAGACATTCGTTACAAATTTAAAGAATTGAAGGAAAATTGTACCATGTTTGGGCTGTAATGTTACAATATTCCAGTATGGTACACCTGTAATGTAGTAAAAATGTTTTTAAAATTGGAGAGCGTCTGCATACTTTCTTTTCGTAGCGAAGTTAATGGTGGAGTTATCTATGCGCATTTTTCGTACCTGGGGTTCATTCTAAAAACTCCGCTATATTTAAAGAAATACTGTTATATTTCATTCCTGCGGCTGTAATACTGCTGTAAATCGTTGCAAGAACAATACTTACATTGATTTTTAGTAATTCTAGACTGTAATATCAACAATGTTCTCTTTGGGTTCTTCATCGTAGAAGACTAAGTTTCATTTATGTGAATGAATCAGAGCAGATTGGTCACCTGGCGGCAGCTTTCAAAACTGCAGTCCTTAGGAATCCTCAAATATAAGATAAACGAATTCGCGTATCTAAAAAAAGAAATTTTTACATTGTAGCGAACAGATTTTCGACGAGATATCTTTAGTATACTTTATTTTATAGAGTGAATTTATTTTTCCTCCTTCATAGCCATGTATTGATATTTGTGCAGAGACTGATAAGGCGACACAGATATAAGTATAATAGGAATAAAGCCAAACCCAGTACTGATTTAGGTCACTAGCCGGAATAAGTATAAGCCCTGAAGGCCTGTTACATGTTCGCATTTTTTTTTAAATTATATTCTTGAGGACTTTGTTTCAAATGTTTTTAGTATTAATATGCTTAGATCGAAGTACAGTATAAGACTCATTTTGTGTGGTTCTTGCCTGTGATATTAATTCACCCTAATTACGTTCTTCATCTTATGCGCCTAAGCTGTATTACGCGAATAGATTAAAACAGATTCGCCACCTGGTGGTCGCCATCAAAACTACCGTACCCCAAAATCCCCAAAACATCGGGTTTTTACCGAAATCACGTATTCATCAGCGGAAACGAAGTTGGACAATAAGGCAAAATTTTATATGATTTTTCAAAATCACCTATATCTTGTTATATAGAGCGAATCTTCAATTTCGTTTCAAGTACCATGTATTTACATGTGTTCAATAACTGGTAGAGCGACACGAATGTAAGTATGATAGGAATGAAGCCAAGCCCAGAGTCGTTTCGAGTCCATGAGCCAGCCCGGCCACGACCTCTTCTAAGACGAACTTTAATTAGATCCGTCGGTAGACAGCAGTCTACGCTACGAAGACGATCATGAATAGCGACGATTGTCGCCAATATTCACTCCCTGTTCTGCATTCGCCAGCCAAAACGCGCACTCTTTGATAACTGATATATATCGTATCTATAATATAGGACATTTAAGTTCTAGAACGCCTTTTGATGCGAATGCCCCAAACAATAATGGTGGGACAAAGGGATCGGCCTGTTTATCCTGTAAATGGCCAAGTGCTTGCTTAGCTCGTTTTGATGACTTTCATGGTAAGCGCCGGAGTCGTCGTATCGTCAGACGAAATCTGCGATACCGTGGACAGTTCAAAACACCGTAAAGCAAGCATATATGGAGCATTCTGTGTCAACTCGGCTACCTCCTCCTTCGACCATCGCAGATCTGCCCCATAATTGGTGGTATCAAAGTACTACCAAAAAGCACTCTATGTAATTTTTGGTAAATTTTTTTATCTGATATTTAAGGAAACGGCGTATTCTTCAATATTCAATTTTTTTTTAAATCTCGGAAACTTTAAATTGCTGAAGAAAAATATTTCCGCATTAAAGTTCAAGTTTTGTGTTATTCCTTTTAATGGGTCATTTATTATTTTTCAGATTTTTCATCAAAAGTTTAAAAAATTTCGTTTTTTGAACAGTGAATATATCTCGAAAAATTGAAGTTACTGAAAAAAAGTGTCGCCACATGAAAGTTGTAGTTTTGTGGTATTTTTCGAATGGAACATTTAAAAGTATCTCAACGTTCTGGTAATAGTGATTTCTTTACCGAAAATCGAGAGAATTATTTGTTTATTCGAAAACAGATATATTTTTTGCAGAAAAAATTACAGAATATTCCTACATGGCGGTCGATATCGCCGAAAAATCACCAGGATGACACGTATCGCTGTTCTGGAATAATAAAATGAAATAACACTACACCATACAAAAAAAAACCTTCTACTGTTATTTTATTTTATACCCTGGAAACTCAATCCGTACCACTCTGGAGATTTTTTTGCGACATCGACATTTTTTTCAGCCTGAAAAAATTCTTTTTTAAATTCAAAAAATAATGTACTAAGTGTTTTTGGTTAATCAATCAATGTTACCAGAATGAAAAAATAAAATTCTTTTAAATATCTCATTCAAAAGCAAACACAGAACTACAACCCTTATTAACTTCAAGTTTCTGAGATATTGTTCCCTTGAAAAAAAAACTACGTTTTTTTTTTAAATTGGATCTAAAAATCTAAAAAACCATGATAGTAAATGCCTATTTGTAGTACTTCAATATGATTGATTATGAGGTAGAACTAAGATGGTCGAAAAAACGTGGATGAGTTGACGGGGAATGCTTCATATACATACGACAGAGTCCTAAAGGGATATCGGAAGACGATAGCGATGAGGAGGAATACAAGCGTAATTTGGCCCTCCGACCACGTAGGCACGATGAATTATTCAGTATATGGCACAGCGCGGCCCGGATGGCCCCGAGTGCTTGCGCTTTGCCGACAAACGGCGCTTCACCTCGCACGTTGAACTTTGAGAAGGACTCGACGGCGAAACTTGAGTTTTCTTCGACACTGATCGAGAGACCGATCTCTTGGGATGATGCACTAACGCGTGCTTTGAAAAGACCAATATTAAGCTACATGGAACGGCCGAAATTTCAAACAAACTTTTGAGCTCGAAGAAAAGCTTACTTTGTGCTTCTTTTGATAGAAGTCAAATTAATTCTAATATATGAAATGTATTTTGTATACAACTTTATTTAGATATTACCCATCTCTGATCGAAAGTCGGTTATGTCACAACGTTGTACCAGAAATAGAGTGACGTAGAGTCACGGTTCGTATGAACATGCAAATATCATGTTCAGCTACGAAAAAAGATAGATGATAAGTGAACTTTACACTCTTCGTATACATTTCACCAACACGCCCGAGTGTCACATACTATTTTTTGTAACAACTGCATGAAATGTGTACATGTGTATTCGGATGATTAGAAAGTGAAGCCAAAAAGCTTGGGTCCAGGGGCGAACCCCCGGTATGAAGTCAGGGGGGGGGGCGAAATTTGTTTTTTTCCCTGACTGGAAAAAAACAAATTTATTAAAGAATTAACAAATTCATTAGTGCACTGGAAACATTTCTGTATTTCGGCGAGGGTATCGTCGCGACCGGTTATTTCGAGGTTATCCTCACTTCCCTCCATCGTCTCGATGGCGCGCTTCCATGTTCCATTATGGTGGTAACGGGATTCGGGCGTTGGCAACACTGATTCACATTTCGTCCGACTAGGTGGCTCATCCAAAGCATGCTTGAAGTGAATTATTGACAGGGCGTGCGTGGTGAAGTACGATCGACATTTATACACTATGGCCGGCTATAAAGTGCAATTTCTGCAGCATTTTCGAGGCACATAAAACGGCACATTTCATGCATGTGTTACAAAAAAAAAGTAGAACTTTGCAAATTGCTTTCTCATTATTTTTTGCTATCTGCAAAGCTACCTCTATTGAGAACAAAACAAAACAAAGTATGTTGATCAATTTTGGCTTCCTCATAGTGGAAGCATTGTAGAAAGCAAAAAATAATGATTGAGCAATTTGCAAGGTTCTACTTTGCAGGCTTGTTTATACTCGGAAGACATTTTTATAAAAATTCAAAGTGACGTAAAATCTTTACCGCTCAACCGATTTGTGTAAAATTGTTACGCAAAAATGGTTCAATGATAGTCCGAATGTAAACTAAATTTGAACCCGATACCTAGTCATTTGCATGAGTGAGGGCTCGAACGAGATTTTTCAAATAATTCAAAATGCCATAAAATTAGAACCACTCGACCGACTGGTGTCAAATTTGTACCAAATATTTTATTAAATAGTCGTCTAAGTGTAAAGAAAATTTAAAATCAATCTGTGGAGAATATCGAAAAAAAAAAAATTGCTTGTAAGCTTTTTTTTGTTCACCAAAATCGAAATTATCTACCATGTCAACAATTAATTAGACCAAAATCTCAATTGGAGATCAATAATCGTGAAATCATATTGGCAATTGCAGCCGAATATCTCAGAATTTGCATGAGTTCTAACTCATGCAAATTTGCGGACATTTTTGAAAAAATTAAAATTGTAATAAAATCAGAACGGCTCGACAGATTCTTGCAAAATGTGGTACACTTAATTTGTCACGGGTATTCTATTTACGTACAAAATTTCAGCTCGGTGCTTCTTTAATTGCGAAAGTTACAGCGTGAAAACGATTTTTTCAAAAATTAAAAAGTGGTGTAGGAATAAAAATTTTCTACCGATTTGCGAATCTCAAACGTTGTTTTATGATAACCTACTTCCGTGCCAAATAAGAAGAAAATCCATAAAAAATTACGACAGTTACAAGACAGTTACGGCGTACGAGAAAATCTACATATAAACACGAACGCACGCACGCACGCACGCACGCACACACATTTCGTAAAAACCACTTTTCTTCATGTTTTAGAACATTTTGAGTGTCCTGACATGAAAATCTCGAAAAAAAAAAAATTTCACGAAAACAAAGCTTCCTCTATGGAACCAAAATAAATGTAGTTGCTTAGTAATTTTAAATTGTTTATTTTTTACGGTGAAATTATCTACAAGAATCCCAAATGGGGCATAAACGGTGACTTTATATTAAAAGTGAGCATAAAGAAAGATAAATGAAAGCTTAAATTTTAAATTTCGGATAGTTTATGAACTGAATAAAAATCACTGTTCTCGGAGCAGTTTAAAGGGTCAGGTCATAAAAAGAGGAAAAACATAAAAGATTCTGCTTCCGCAAGCTTCAAGCGGAGACCACGTCATACACGTCGGGTAAAACAAGTAAACCATAGCTCCAGCTATGACGTAGCAGTCTTGTCTAGCTCAAGGGGAATAAAACGGGGGACGAACTCTGTATAATGACCGCTACGACTTCAGCCAGATATAGACTTGCCGCAGTGAAATATGAATAAGCCATACACTGGATATTTTTAGTAAGTTCCTCTCGTCGGCTTTTGTGTCAGTTTCACGTGGTTGGCCTCTGTCAATTACCCTTAAAAGTACATGTGACATCGTCCTCCGACCTATTCATACTTTGGCATTGTTGTAGGTCTAAGTGAAAAACATTAAGAACACAAAAAGTGTTGATTGTGAAGAAAGATTCAGCTTTTGTTAATTATGTATTCACTGACTTTACTTTCGAATACTTCAAAATCGTTCCCTCTGTAAACATTTTATAAACGCCAAGAGATAATCTAGTTTTTTTAATGTCACCTTTGATTTTCTTGTATTTTAGTGAATTTAGATTTAATAAAAATTAGCAGAAATAAGCGGTGAATAATGTTTTTAAAAAAATGTATTTCGTCAATGCAACAGGGAAAATATAAATTTTTCACTCCCAGCCACTAAAATTCCACGGGTAAAAAATGTCCGGTATCCTCTCTTAAAAAAACATGGCACATCGAAACTCGAAATATAGAAGATTGAAGCCACCATTCTAGCATTCTGATTGGTCGTTGGTGGTTTTGACATAAAGCCAACTTCAGACTGTTATAATCGCTAGAGTATCACGCGTGGCGCGCTTTTTGAATCGCTGTTTATTTTTGCAGTTGAGAAATAGAATACATTATTCTTTCGAAAAAAGATTTTCTATTCTTTTTTGCATTGTTCTACTTAAAAAAAAGACATAGCACATCGAAAGTCGATTATATCGAATGAAAGAAGCAGAAATAGAGTCACGCAAAATGACGAATGGTATAAACATGCAAATTTCATGTTTGGCCATAAACAGACAAATGAAAGGAAACGAGTTCAAACGAAGCGCGCACGGTGTTGCTAGTAATAGTAGAATTTACATTCTGCATGATGATAAAATAGCGGGCATGTATGCACTCATTGATGTGCTCCACTTTGGATAATGAATTGCTGACCATATTGCTCTCATGTACTTGTACCGAAAAATTCTGATTAACAAGGCATTATAAATTTATATTACTCCTGACTGTAGCAAATCGTCGATACTTTTTGTTGAACTGACATAAAAATGAAGTGAAAAGCCGTTGAAAATTAATCGTACTTTATAACACGGTAAAAATAGTAATTGACGCGGATCTACTTTTAAGATAGTGAGACTGATGATAAGCTACACTTCTTAAATAATTTAAATAGAATGAACCCTATATCACTTCAGATTCAGTGACTGAATCTGGTATTTAAATTATTGGCAAGGTGTCATAAATTAATGGCGATGTCTCAAATTCAGCACATCGTCTATAATTTTTATTTTGCTGAAGTAAAAATGAAGAACAATCATCGATAAAAATAAATCGTACTTCATAAAAAGGCAAAACAGCAATTGACGCAAGATCCACTTTTGAGGCTGTCAGACTAATGGTAAAATACACGTTTATTATCAATTCACTAACTTTACTTGGGAATACTTCAAAACTTTTTCTTGAGAATATTTCATAAACATCGAGAGCCAATTCGATTTTGCAATGTCACTTTTGAATTTGATGTATTTTAGTAAACTTGGATTTAATAGAAATTGAAAAAAAATGAGCAGTGAATAATCTTATCTTTACATTTGCCTTTGCCTATGTAATTCGTCAATGCAACAGGGTAAATACACATTTTCATTCCCACCGCCACTAAAAATTCCACAGACAAAAAAATACCTGCGTATTTCGGTAAAAAAAATTACTGTTATAACAGTAAAATTTACATTCTGCATGATGATGAAACAGCGGGCATACATGCATTTATTAATGTCCTCCACTCTGGACAATAAATTGCTACCCACATTGCTCTCATATATTTGCCCTCAACAATTCCAGCATCCTTCCAATAACTCCCATCCACGAATGAAAAAGAAATCCTGTGTCGGCTTTCCCAGCTCATATGGCATTATACTGAATACCATAATAATGTATTAGGGCTACATTATTTATTTTTTTATCTCCGTGTAAGTGGTTCATGTAAATTTAATTTTATCGGTCCTTTAAAAATCTCCTGTCTGGTATCATTTTATGCCTACTGATGCGTAACTTTGACTGATACTATTAAAAATTAAGCAGGTCGTATAAACGTTTCCTGAAAGATTGCCCAAAACTCTAGAATTCCAGAGTTACATGTTTTACGTGACTAGATTTTTTCAAAGATTTTTCATTCTTCCCATGGTTCAATCACCTTTTACCAACCTTCTTACCCTTACTCCTACCATTCCCTACCCGCACTTCACGAAGCTAACCTAAACTCCAATGCGTCCGCAGCCGACTCAGCTGCACTTTACCGCATTTACCGTGGGCACGGGGAAACTGCGAAAGCCTTTACCAAGGCCGCAGAAAGACTGATCTCCCGCTCACTGGTTGATAAGCCAGCCGATGCACGGCTAAGCGGTCACTTATCCAAGTAATGGCCGCGAGCAATGCTGCTTAACTCCAGAGGATCACTAGAGCCGCACACCGACCACGCATCCACCAGTGTCGATTATCTCACTTTATATTATATCGTAAATGAAATTTATTTTAGAATGTGGTTTTTTCAGATTATAAGTATTCCACGTTAACAAAAATTAACGTGGAATTATTTCCAAGTGAGTGTTCGAAGTGAATGTCAATAATGGAAGCGAGCAATCATTATTATCCAGTGCTCGATGTGACAATGAAAAAAATGAAATTTCCAGACGAACTGTAGCGGTTGTAAATTACGCACAACGGACCGTTCATGAGTTTTAAAGACATCGTTGCAATTTTTTTAATCAAGCATACGACAGTGTTGATACGTATATTGTACCGACATATGCCATATTTTAAATTAAAAAATGGTTTAGAATACTTGTTTTTGAAAAATTTATTAATGCATGTTTTTGAAATAAAATTTCCATATGCCACCAATGTCGTATTAAAATTTTAAAAGTCGTACAGATAAATATTAACATTGTGATAGTGTGAAAAATTAAGACTGTGATTGTGTTCATGATAACATTGCAAGCAGTTAAATCGGTGACGATATTTTTTAACATCACTCGTCATTACCGAAATGAGTGTGGACTTATATAGGGGTTCCTATTGTTAACCGAAATTCATAATCCCGACGGTCAAAAACGCGACAGTCAAAATACCGAATGACCAAAATATCGACATATTACATTCCCAACAAATTAATATACCGACAGTTTAAAATACCGACATTTAAAATCCCGATAGAAATAAAATACGATTGTTTGTCCGAATATGTATTTGTAAGATTGTTCCAACCTACTCCGATGAACAATCGTATGTTATTCGCAATAATCGTTGGTTATATTGCTCCGCCAACCCACCACTGGGGCATTGTCCCTAGATCCCATGAGAGCCCCACTCCTGGCCCCCGCTGGGGGCTGCACCCTCGGATCCCCTCGCGTGTGCGTCAGTACATACCTTTTATGCATCAAAAAGATATTGGGGCGGGGGGGGGGGGGGGGTCCTGGAAAATCCGAACACTAACATCCAGCTACCTACGAATAACATATGATTATCGTTTTGGATTAATTTTCGGGATTTTAAATGTCGGTATTTTGATCTGTCGGTATATTCATTCGTTGGGATTATCATTTCTCAGTATTTTATCTGTCGGCATTTTGACCGTCGAAATTGTAATTGTCGGTGAAACGGATGGCACCCTTTATATAGACACCGGCGTGATATAGTTCTTAAATCCAGATTTTTAACAGTGTAGTATTGAAACTCAAGTATTTTATTTCATTGGCAACGATTTTCGTGAATCAATGGAACTTCTTCTGGCGATGCATTCGCTATTGTGACAACCCTTGAGTCCTAATGAATAATCGAAAAGAAAAAAATGTGCTTGATCTTCACCTGACGGAGTTGGACGTCACGAGGAACGGCATCGGCGTGGGACAAGGACTGAGAGGTGAGCTGCTCACGGAGCTCCGGGTGCTGCTAAGCACCGAGTGTGGACACTGGGGTGGACCCATATGGGAACCCATCATACCGTTAACACCACCCTTGCCGGTCGAACGCCCCTTAAGGCAGGGGATCTTTGGCCATCGACCCACGTCTTTGCCCGGCATGCCTGAAACAAACGAAAAATATGATAATGCATTACCAGGGAAGAACAGGGAAATCACGGTCACCTTAATTTTGTATAAACTATAGTGATTATATCGAAGTATTTTTTGCTCTGTCAGCTTACGTACATGATGATAAACTAATTTAATGATACGTGCTGATTAAATAATGATAAATAAAAAAGTCCAATGACTTGTTAATAATACACCCGTATTATTAATAAAATTATTATGTAATAAACACGCGTTTTGTTATAAGAAGAGCCGTTATTTGAATAAGGTTTTGCGGAAAATGTAGTCGTCAAAATTACACTCAACCGGTATTCATGTCTTTGTCGGTTCTTCAGCTTCAATTTTCTGATGTTAAAATGTTGATTCCAAGAATAAATCTATTATAATTTAATATAACAAATAATCGTAGTTGCGGGGATAACAATGGACATGGACGCGGGGCAATGGTAGTCGCATTTATAATACGTATTTAATTATGAATGACTAAGAATGGAATAAGAATTGAAGTATTGAAAGATATACATAGAAAATACGTTCATGTTTATTAAGATTCCGGTGGTGTTATGACGCAAGAATTTCTGAGGTTAGAATTTCAAGTTTTCTGTAAGCCATAGATTCAAATTTGTAAATTTAATTACAGATTCCTCGATGATAGTATAAAGTTGTGCTGTTGAGAGAAAATTAATCTTATGTTCTGATATACATTTGAAAGTTACTTCATAATTACCCAAAAGACGATTGTAATTACCCGAGTCGTCGGACAATGGTAGTCAATGAACAGATTTTTATAATTTATAAAGGACCGAATTATTCGATTGTTTTTATGATTTTCATGCTATCACTTTTCATCAATAGTTAATGAAGTATCCAACAACCATCACTTTTTCGTAGAACAAACGTTTCATTTCCAGAAAATAGCAAACGATCCTTAATAACTGTGATTCCCCTATCCTCCCTTACGTCATATTTGTGCGCAGACACGCGTCACAAATGTCCTATTTAAATTTATACAAAACATTGTATCGTATTTTTTTTCACGTCGCGTTGTACTCGAGATATCTCGCTCTACGTATGGTTCATCCGGCTTTCATTCAATGGCTACGCCCGTAATACGTTTGTCAGTGAATAAAATGGTCACGGCGAGAAAATTTTAACCGTATACGCATTTCCACTGAACACTGGCTTCGTCTCACGCCAGTATAACCGAGAAAACTCGATAGGATTACGAGACGCATTCAAGAACGAGGTACGTTTCACGCAACGATGTACGTCTATTTCAGGATTTAACCGGAAGTATCGTCTACTCGAATTCTAAAGCTCATTCACCATCTATATGATCATACTGTACGTCTACCCATGAATGGACAGCGGTGCTTCATACATATTTTCCCAATCACAAATATTAGAACGTATTGGATAAAGACTGAACGACTGGGCTTTTTATCGGCTTTTGTTTTGCTTGTTACCAAATACTTTGTATTGCTAGAAAATGTTTGTGAAACTGCGAATGGGAATATAGGTTTTTTTAATAGTTCATGAACGACAGCTCTTTCATTTTGATTAACGCTTGCCCAAAGAAAATATGGGAAGACTGAGAGAAATCGTCATAGTACAGTTAACTATAAAGTGAGAACTATTGATTTTCAGTCCTTTTATAGTTACGGTGACTATAAAAATATTTGTGATAACTAATTAAGTGGTAACAACTATGTTTGTACCAACTGCAAATGAATAGTTGTCACTTTATGGTTGCTAATACCATAATTGTCTCTCTGTGAACCTGTTAATTTAAACCTGAATGTATACTCTGAGCAAAGACATGTGTAGAAGTGAAATTTCTTTCTATTCACTCTTTGTGGGATATAAAAAGCTGCTCTCGACTTTTGGCTTTTTTTATCAGAAGATATATGTTATTAGGCAGTTAATCCTTTCTTAAAAAAAGACATGGCACATCGAAAGTTGAAATATCGAAGACTGAAGCCACCACTCTAGTGTTCTGATTGGTCGTCACGGGCTTTGACATAAAGCCATTTGTCATAGTCGCTACAGGATCACGAGTGGCGCGCTTTTTGAATTGCTGTATGTTATGCAGTTGTGAAATAGAATACATTTTCCTTCTGAAAATAGGACTACTTTTCTTCCTTTCGTTTTTCCTCGTAAGAAAAAGACATGGCACATCGAAATTCGATTAAAATGACGAATAGTACAAGCATGTGAATTTCATGTATAGCTATAAGAAGAGGCAAATGGAAGGAAAATAGTGCGAGCGAAGCGAGCACGTTGTTGTTAGTAATATATAAATGAAAGATATACACCGTCCGTCCATGAATAGTCGCGGTAGACATGTTTTCTTTTCTAAATCGTACTGGGGTTTTTGTATTTTTTCGTTTGTTTGCTCACGAATATAGTGAATAAAAAGTACTCATAACCCGTGAATGTGTACCAGGCAATATAATTTTTCAATACATTATAAATAATGCTATTCCTTTTCGAACTTTTTTACATAAAAAATATAAAAAGCTATAACGAGATTGTAAATGTTTTGGTTAAGTTTTTAGTTGAAATTTAATTAAAAACAAGTAGCCTCTATAAAGGATTAAGGAAAGCGAAGAGAGGCTATGTAAAAGCTTGAACAAGGCATACAAAAGAACACCCCAATAAAAAAAACATCGAAAAACGAATAGTAAATTGAAAAAATGCTGTAAAAATCCAGTATACCTTATAAGGAAGCGCAACAGCAATTGGCGCAAGATCAACTTTTGAGCCCGCCAGACCGATGATAAAATACAATTTTTAAATAATCCAAACGTAAATCTATCCCAGATCCCGTCAGATTAATTTTTTGACAACTCAATTGGACTTTTGATTTATTGGCAAGGCATGATAAATTAATAAGATTCTCGAATGCAGCAAAATGTCGATAATTTTTATTGTACCGACATAAAAATGGAGATGGAAATTCAATAAAAATGTATCGTTCTTCATAAGCAAGCAAAACAGCAATTGACGCAAGTCCTACTTTTATGCTCGGCAGACAAATGATAAACTACACGTTTTGAATAATTTAAAAGTGAAGCAACTCCGGATCACGTCAGATTTTTTTCTATGAATAAATCTGATATTTAAATGATTGGCAGGGCGTTCCAAATAGATAGTATTCTCGAGTGTGGTAAATCTTCACTGACCCACTTTCCACAATACCCCCAGATTAATTCTCCTGGTCTCACTCTCTTTCACTCTGTCTCTATTGCTGTGGTCGTGGTGCGGTAGACCATGTTATATTAATCACCCCCTTATCCGCAACTCGGTTCTCTGTAGTTGGACTCCTAGTGTGCGCAACCATCTACAACACCGCGGCACGTCCACTCGACATGACCTTTTCCACTGCTCGCTAAGAGCTACCGCATGTGTGTTATATACTTTTACCCTCGTAAGACGGTCAACATACTGCACTACCTATACGTACCACGTACATACTCTGATTTACCGCTGAAAATCTTGGTCTCTCTTTCACTCCCGGTATCGACGCTATGCCGCGAATTTAAGGCCATGCAGTAAAATTCAATCAGCTATAATATAAGAACCTAGTGGATATTGCGAACGCCCTCTAATGATGTTGTTGGACCTAGATATTTACACGAAGACCGATATTTATACCCTAAGTAAGGGATACTAGTTTAAAGGCAGTAACCGGCAAGTTCTTCTTATTCAGAATTTCTGGAGAAGTGCAACTTTAGTTCCCTACGTAGAAAAAAAAGTATGGAAAATTAGGTATTCAAATATTATTAAAATTGAAAGTATGAGGCGTATGCCATATTGTGAGAAATCCCGAGTTGAAATTTAAGCCCTTCGAACACCCTTCGTTAAATGAAAATGGGTAAAATATACCTACCACTTTTGGAGGTTTATGCAAAGATCTAAAAACCTCATCTCACTCTGTACAACCTAATTAGAGGTTCAAACATAATAGTTTCAATCCACAGTAGTCTTGGTTTACTCCAATTCGGTAATATCTGCAATTTTCGGAGGTTTTGAGCAGAGTCAAAGGAATGGAGGAACCTTCGTGTACCCTGCGTGTACACTACATTTAGGTTTTCACAAGGGTCTAAATTTCAACTCGGTATCATACTAGAATCAAGTATTAAGTATGAAAAGAGTATACGAATAAGTATTCGAGGATTTTGTTTATTTAATTTTTTAAACAATCAATTTTGATTGAAAATTAATATTAATCGTTTTTAAAAAATCGATACTCGACACAACATCCCATTTTTAAAAGGATACATCTGGGTTTCGAGTATTTTTTTTAAAGAGTAATCTTTAACCTAAGCCGGTACGATGGTTTAGTGGTTATAATACTGGCCTCTAGACTAGAGCATTGGTGACGATTTTCATCGAAAATAAATACAGAATTGATAAAGGTCAATATGTATACATAAGACGCACACAGGTATTTCTGCCTGTAGGAGTGAACAGCTGTAGTCCGTGTTTACATTCTCGATGAAACGTGACGGACCTGCAGTGCCGTGAGGCGAACTCGAGACCCGCTATATCGACATAGGTTTTCCACAGTTATGTTTATAGTTCATTCATCGGCATAGTTCCACAGAAATGCTGTGGCGGATGCGATATAATAGGGGAAGCTGGATGCGACCGCATGGGACCCCAAGTTGGGCTTGCCGACGCTGGGAATACGGCCGAGCACTGGCACAGTACGGACTGCCGACGCTGGGAATACGGCCCAGCACTGGCACAGTGCGGAATGCCGACGCTGGGAATACGGCCCAGCACTGGCACAGTACGGACTGCCGACGCTGGGAATACGGCCCAGCACTGGCGCAGTACGGACTACCGACGCTGAGAATACGGCCCAGGACTGGCACAGTACGAACTGCCGACGCTGGGCTTGTACCCTTGGGCCGTAGCTGGCCGGTGTATCAGGCCAGCGTTAGGCTAAGGCCAAAAACAAGCATCGGGCTAAAGTATCTTGCCGATGGTGGGCCAGTGCTACGCCAGACCTGATATAATGACATCAGCAGTTGCGCTGCAATTAAGGTTATGCTTATCGAGAAAGACACAGCTTCAAGTAACGTGAAACCTTACAATGTCCACTGTGCATTCGAGTACACTACGTGTACTAAAGCATCGTTTTTTAAAAGTGATTTTAAAAAACAACAAAGCACGCTATTGTTGCAGATTCGCTGGTTGGTATACCTGTGAATCGCGATAGCCTTAACTTAGGGATTCGCGTTATCGTGAGCGATAAATCGGAAAAGATCAATCCGTCGTTCAGCGACGATGAAATAAACTTCGTAAAGTGACTGAGATCTGGGATCATGGAAGAGCACTGAGGCACGTGATGATTCAACTATAAAATTGGAAATTATATTTTTTTTGAAACATAAAATGTTTCATAGATATTGATGTTTGGAATTTTCGCTTGCTTATATTTATTATTAATTCCCTCCTTAGTTATATATGTCATTCACTTCCTTATTTATGTAAATACGTACAAATGCTACCTCGCATTTTGCGTTTAGCCCTGGTACTGGTTTGTAACTACTTGAGTTACGGGCCAGTACTAGTTCAGCGTTTGCGTGAGTCACTTTCCAGTCTTGGTTCAGGGTTGACGTGAACACTGAGATTTGAATGCAGAAAGCACTCATCAAATCTTATTCTGGTCCATACATTTTTTCAAAATTTATTGTGTTTCCTGACGACACAGACAAACGGAGAGACAGAAATGGGTTACTGCGTTTTTTGGAAACTACGACAGTCAAAACACGTATTTCCATCGAAATCCAATATTCGACTTTTTTTTGGATTGGAATACTTTCTCTTTTTAGATACACCGTATGTGATGAGAGGGTAAAAATAGAACAGATTGTGAGATGACAGGGAAAAAATAGTTACCGAGTTGGCTTTAAATACCACGTAAGCCGCGCGCGTTTTGCATACATATCGATTCACCGGAAAGCGAGAAAACGAGAGGTAAAAATATAAGTTTTGTGGCAAAGCACACAGAGGAAAAGAGAATCACGTCGTGCGAATACCTTGTTTTCTCACCGTAACTCACTTGTTAACATTCAAAAACATTTCGCAGGTGCGCAGCATCAATCACAGCATAAAGCGATCGACGCAGAGAAGACGCAAGAGCCCAGCGAAGTCAGCACATTTACGAAAAATGCGCGCATACATGCTTTTTGAAATATGCAGTTGGAGCCTGCGTGACGTTGCACTCAGTTAACGAGGGTGCATGTAGAGTAGAACCAGAAAATAGACGTGAAAAACGAAGTTATACGCGGGCCGTGCAGCAATGCCGTTCCACGTTGGTGCGGCGCTCATGAGAAATCTGCGTTGGTGGCCAAATTCAGTAGCGACTGAATAAAGAGTAAAAATAACGAACTGATTTTTAAAAAACAACTCTGGTTGTGTAATATTTGAATAGATGGAGTTTTTATAGAAAAAAATTGGAAGCAGGCGAAAAGTTATTCATAGAAAATTGTTCGAATACTCCCCTTGGGGGTTTTTGCTTTGCATGTATTATTCTGATAGTATAAAACCGCCGAAAGTTTTCACATTTTCCAAGTAATGCAAAGATTAGGTCGATGATTTAGACAGACATTTCTTTATTGTGTAGGTAATTATATGGTTACCATCACTTTTTAGGCTTTTAAAAATCATTCCTTTAAAAAAAACTTCTTTTCAAATCTTAAGTATTCCCGAGTAGGAATCTCATCAGGCATGCCTGCTGTCACACGAGGTCCAGATCAGTTGTAGATACCCTAACCTTATTTAGGGCCGCCGTAAATTCACCTCATCAGGTCCATGTAAGACCGAGATATGGCATATTACCTAGAAAATCTATCTAGAAAATTCCGCCCTTCCACCGGTTCCGGCCCATGTCAGGTTTCACATACAGTAAACTCACATAGATATGCCATTCTACGACCTTATCCGTTTCAAATAAGGTCTTCGTGTGGCATTCTGACCAAGATTTTGTTTAATTTACCTTTGCTTTCTCTGGTCAGACCCGCATAGGGTCTTCGTATGGCATAGTTTTTTCTAATATGCCGTAAATCACGTTCGTGTAACGTCTAGATACGGCATTCGTCAAGAACATTAAAAAATTCTTGTTATGCGAAATCAATTTTTTCAGTTCCTTGCGTGTGCTGGATTTTTTCAAAGCTTTATCCCATTGAGCCGTATCCGAAATTGTTGCTGAAACTCATGTTTTACAGGACTCCACCTAGAATCACTTTGAAATCTATTTGGGTACTGACCGTTGAAGTCCAGTATATGGATGGGCGACCGCTCCATCATGTTTGAATGTCGAATAATTCGGTCGTAGTCTCAATAAATGGATGCACAGTCTTGGTGTATTTTCATTTTGAGTATGCTTAAAATAGACAATGAATTTATAAACTTCTTAAGATGTCCATGGCCGAGTGAGCTAGGGCGCAGTACCAGCGGCAAATATATTTATTTATGTTTTTTCCAGCAATTAATTTGTACTGAAAACTAGATAAGCTCGAATATCTCATAGATAGTACAAGATAAATCAAATTTGATAAGCGCAGATAATTATTATGTAATTTGTTTATCGTTTTTATAAGTAGGGGCCTAGTAGAGCAGCCTCTATCTAGCCCTCATCTGGTAAGATTAATTTGGCCCTAACCATGAGCTGAGTTCTTTCCTGTTAAGGTCGTATAAGGTTGCCAGGCAGGGACCTTAGATTTAAATCCGGCTACCACGCTAAGGACTGATATTCCCCGTAGCTGAATTTCTACTCGAGTTGGAATCTTACTAAAAATACTACAAAACCAAAGAAGGTATAAAAAAACGTCGAGAAAAAATGTATTGTTTAAATCTGTTCGGGGATATACTTTTCTTTCGTACAATCAAAACATAAGATGCATTTCTAATGAAAGTCAGCTTTTCATAAAAGTGGATAAAAATTTGAAAAAAAAAAATTCTTAAATTATTTTTATTTCTTAACATCCATTTTTATTTCCATTGGTCCCAATGTATAATACATTTTTTTAAACTTTCAGTATCAATTGTATGCATTTCATTACTTTTGGCATTTTTGTCGAGGAATTGTGGTTAAAAAAAACTATCGTTTATTTACCAATTTTGATTTAGATCATTGTTAGAAAGTGGAAGAAAAATTCGATTTATTCATGAAAATCAAGCTGTAGTGAATCCTCTCATTTATCGGTTTATTATTTTTGACCATTCTGAGTAAATAAAAAAAATGTGCTGACCTGGAATTAGAGACTAGGGGAAGGTTCGTGATTTATATAGAAGTCGAAGGTTTTCACTTTAGCGGTTGGAGTAACGACGGATTCGCAAGCTCGGCTGTGGTAAGCGAAACCATTGCAAAAGGAGATCGTGTTTCAGGGGTTGAAACCGAAGAGAAGCGTCGCATCGTCGTACTTGCACACGGTGTAGTAGTTACTCGCTTATTCGCCGATCCAGAAACGCCCGAGAGGGCAACAGATGTCATAGACCCCGTGCGTTGAGCACCACCACTGGCTTGCACGTCCTAGTTACCTAAAAGCCACCCGCTTCGAGCAGCGCCAACTGAACAGGAACAAGAGCCACGAGCGCGCAAACTGGTTGACCTATCGCATCGCTAACCGTGCGTCGGTCCCGATTAAAGGCGAGGTTGCACTCGTAGGGTTGACTGCGAGTGAGTGGCTAGTCGTTGACATCTCTGTACGGATTAACGCCTAGATTTCGAGGAACGTAATACCCGGGAAATATTTTGGATCATGGAAAATCAATTTCTGGTCAATCAATCAATGGATCACGGAAAAAAAACGAGTTGGTTGGAGTTAGTGATGCCGTCGAGATCCCGAGACTTCGGGACTTAACGACACGAGACAAGACTTGGACCGGTCTCGATTCTCGAGACCTGAGTCTCGAATGTCGAGATCTCGCTTGAGACTCTCGAATAGTATCGAATATTAATTTTACTTTTCAAACTCAGTTTTTCCAAGTAATATAATTTGTTAGCCCTGAAAAGGGCTGATTTTTGGTTTCTGACTGCAAGTGTACAGCTCGTACTCCGGAAATGTATGCAAAGCCTCGAACAGTTATTTTTATTTACGAACTGAGCGTGGCTAATTACTAGAATTTGGTGGCCCTAGAAAGGGCCGTTTTTTTGTTTTCATTTGATCTTATTCGTTTCTATCATCTTCGTCGCCTCGAGTCGTCTTCGTTCCGAGTTATCTTCGTCTTCTGGGGACGGGAGAAGGGGTTAACAAAATTATGTTAACCCTTTGAAGCATACATTTTTCCTAACATAAGATCTACTTCAAAATTAGGGTCCAGGGGTTTTTGGATCGCTGATTACAAATCCTAGTTCAAAATCCAGAAATAAAAAGTTTGGCTTTCTATCGCCGCCCGCAACCGCATATTCGGTTGGTCTTACCAATTTGCTTTCTCAGTGAGTCCGTCTCCTTTAATGCCAGACGCGATTTCATCAAACGTCAGTGTCAAAATTTTTTTGCGGAGTTTTGAGTAATACACTGAGAGAGCACATTGTTGATTCAACGATTTCCCATGATACAGAGAATATAGGGAGGCTTGCAATGTTTTATAGTTGAAGGGATGATAATATTGTTCAATAAACGATACTTGCAAGTTTATTGGAAACAAAAACGTTGAAATCGTATATGCAACAAACCGGTATATTTGGAACTATTAGAATAGTTCTTAAAACTATTATCATTCTGATAATTGCAACTATAATTATATTTGCTATAACCCTGCAATATAGAGGTTCGTCCTGGGAATTATATTAATGGTTAATCCAACTATTTTCTTATATTTGCTATAACCATAAACTACAGTCCTTCCTCCTGGTAAGTATACACTATAGTTAGATTACTGTCGGAATAACTATTTTTATTAGTAAATTACGATATTTTTCTCTGAGTGCATTGAAAGCATGGAATGTGGTCTTTTGAGCATAGCCGAGAAAAAAATTCGATTCATCCGGAATCAGATCCAACGCTGTTTGCCAATACCATGACAGAATTATTTACCGGAATGGCTGCATATATACGGTCCAATATCGGGCCAATTTTGACGCCGAAGAAAAACACTGATAAGCATTCTAATATTGTTATGGCAATGATTTTGATTAAGGCGGACGCTGACACCATGCAGATAGCTTGATTAACATTTCGAAGCCCTGCACATGCACAATATGGAGTTTTCTTTCTAAAGCACTTTTTCCAATGTTTAAGATGATTGTTAGTATCTCGACATGAAAATATTTTTAATTTATAATTATAGATATTCAATTGAATGTTAATAGATGATTAACATTTCGAAGCCCCGCACACGTACAATATGGAGTTTTTTTTCTAAAAATCTTATCCCAATGGTTAAGATGATTGTGAGTATCCTGACATGAAAATATTTTTTAAAATCATGAAAATAAGACTTCCTCTATAAAGTGATGTGAAATCTCACTGATCATTAGTAATTTTTATAACAATCTTTCGATCAAAGTTGTGAACCGTTTTTGAGATAATTTTTGTGTTCCTTATTTAAAACATCATGAAATACAAGAAAAAAGGTAGGAGAAATTATTTCTCTCCATTCGCGTGTGGAAAAAAAGTGTTGTTGTTTATAGTGTTATTTTCCATATTTTTCAAAGGTTTTGAAATTATGCCGTTTATCGTTGACGTTCATATAACTATAATGAAAAAAAGGTCATTGAAAAAAATCTGAAACGAATTCTACATGCATTTGTTACGTCAAAGAATAACATAAAAAATCGTTAACGATATTTAGCAAGGTTTGTCCGTATGTCGAGCTGGCGTAGAATGTCCCATATATATGGTATAAAGTAGGGGAGAGTCGGTAACAGTGAGCCACTTTTTTCTTAAATTCATCTGTAGTTTTATTAAAATCACAATATGAATGGAAAGGTGTTATGTTAGTCGTTAAGGTTCAGTCGGTTTTATTCAACCTTCGGTCATACTCTGAGGTTGCGATAACACGTTTGACCCTATCGAGGATGTATGAAAAGTTAGTTTGAAAGTATATCGGAAAGTTGCTCATTGCCCCACCAGTAGGGTACTGTGGGCCATACAAGAGAGAACAATGAGCCAATACCCGAAAAACATAGAGGAGATAAAGCGAATGGGCGAAATTCTCAATTTTTCTTTTATTTATACATTATTCAATTATTAGTTGACATGCCACTTGATCTACACTCAGAGAAAGGAATAGTACCGTCAACTATATATATATAGTCAAGGTACCTTTGTTTCTACAGAACTAAATTTATTCCCGTTAAGTTCGACTTGGTTCATCTGACAAAATCTGTTAGCTTGAAACAAAATCATAATCAAGTTCAAATTACAATTCCGATTCAACCATATGAATTGTTAGCTGAATTACATCAAAGTTAATTCAACTGAATAATGGTTTTACCGAGCTGCATGGTTTTTTTATTCTTTGACTAATTTTATTGGTTCATTCAAAAAAGATTTAGTTTTATTTAACAATTCAATGAGTTAATAGAAAGAAAGTTATTTAGTTCAAGCCGTCTCGTTACTTACTTAATGGATACAGACCAATTGGTCGAAGTAACCAAACATTTTCTTGTATGATAGGGACATTCGTTTGATTCACCCGTTATTTCTTATAATTACGTCAGGATCTAAAATGACAAACAGTCCATACACTGTAAAAAAAGATTGTAAATTTAATGTACTTATGTATATGAAATTTACAAATTTTGTGCATGAAACTGTGATTCATGTACCGAGTGCTGTAAATTTACAAATCTATCGTGAAATTAATGTACCTGCATTGGAATTTAAGAGAAATTCATTGTAAATATACAAAACTTGATCAGTAACTGTATAATTATATGACAAGTTTTTGAAAATTCCTGCACTGCAGTCGATTTTTGTAGAAAAATCACCTAACTTTACGAATATCTTGTAACTTATAGATTTCAAACACCCACACTGTAAAAAAAGACTTGAAATTTAATGTACTTAAGCTTATGAAATTTAAAGACTTTGTACTTAAAACTGTGATTCAAGTACTGAGTGCTGTAAATTTCCATTTCGTTTTCGAAATTAATGTACCTAACTGTAAATTTAAGCAATATTTATTGTGAATTTACAAATCTTGAAACACGTATACAATGTTTTGTATTCGTGTTCTGTTACTGTAAAAAAAAGTTGATAATACGCTGTTAAAAATGTCGGTAACAGTAAAAAATGAATATGTCAATGATAAGTACGGTTAAGAGAATAATATATGTATAACTCTTATGCCATTTTAATATCTTAAACTACCAAGTCATTGATAGCGTAGTTGGTAGCGTGCGTCCGTAGTTAGGTACTTAGATAGGTAGGTCGTAGGTTCAAACCCCGGGGTAGACGAAAAATTTCTTTAGCAAAAACCAATACCCGATAATTTCTAATGATGTAAGATGTCTGAAAAAATAATGCCTGAGTAATGGTTCTATTTTCTTTTGTTTTTAAACCCATTTTAAATTTCCAACATATACAATCAGCTAAACATTTAATAAATTCAAGCTCAGTTAGGTTTGAAACTACCCGAAAAAGAGTTCATTAAAATCTGCGTGTTTTCGAGTGAATTAAAATTAGATTTTATTTAACTAAATCATTGTTTGGGATTCAACTAAATCCTATGGTCATCCCAAACATAGATTTCGTCCGCTCCATTTGACTGCAGGATTTAGTTCACTCAAACAGATTTCCTTCGACGGTACTATACCTTTCTCTGAGTGTATATACATTACGAAGCTGTCAACTTTGATTATTATCGAACTACTATTTAGACTACACCCCCCCCCCCCCCCTTCTTTCATAACTGATTCTTTCATCATCTCTCTTCCAGTTGTCCTCGTACTGCTTTGTTTCATATTCATTCTTACTCAATCTTATCTTGAAAAAATAAATTATAAAATCCATCATACTTGAACTTGGATGTTGGAATTATCTAGACCAAATCTACAAGGTTGGCTCATTATTCCCCACTAACAGTCGTAAACATTAATTATAAAAAAATTATGTATCACGAAGTAAAACTGATGTAAAATGGGTACACAGCGATACAGAAAGATGTAAAGAATCATGTAAGTCGAGCGGAAGTAGCGATAAACAAAAGTTAGCTTAGATGTAAAACTTTTGTGAAGGGTAAAAGTTTTTTTTTCAAGCGGCCAAAGTGTACTTGCAATTTTTGTGTGTTCAGGGATAAGGTTACTTAAAATTAACTTGAACGAGTAACAGCCAATTGAACTCGCAGTTTTATATTGAAAAAACTAGAATTTTTGGCGATCTGTGTTCTCCGATAGACGCCGTTGCTCACTGTTGCCTACGGCCCATTATACCCCACTCTTCCTTACTATGTACAAGCGTGTCACTATCCTCTGTGCTCGTGTAATGCTGGCACAGAAGCAGAGGGGACGTGCAAAGAGCGTGTTTTCTATTTGCGGTACGTATGAAATTCTAAAGAATTCAGAGCGGAAGCGCATTGGCGAGCTCGGAAAGCCGTCGACGTTGGAAATACTTGGTACATGGAACTGCCGCTGTATACGGTGTATACAGTGTTGTATAGATGGACGTCGGAAAAGACGCATACAGGAACTGGAAAAGCCCCTTGCAATTCACTTATCTGTCTGGAAATGAAATATTTAAGCTCTCGTAACTGCGAATATTGCACGAGGTCTCAGAAAAATGGTTCTTGCTCTGAACCGAGTGACGGATAGTGTACAATGTTGCGGAGCAGCTAGAATTTTTACGAAAACGCAAATACTGTGCAGCGAGTGTAATCGGAAATGGAGGAACATACGTAGGTGTAACTTATACTGCTGCTTGGAAACAACGCGACCTTTATGCAGATAGAGCCGAGCAGCTTTACCCTCGTATAAACTGTCCTAGTGGAATTTAAAGAATTCATGAGATATGTGCAACGCCAGACGAGGAGCAGCACATGAGTGACCCCAATAATGGATGTAGCAAGTGCAGAGTAGAGAGCTCCTGAGGTCGGAGCTACGGCCATTGACGCGATCAGCAAAATCTGAGGATTGATTAAATTTATTTTTCCAAAAGTCTTTCGCATGAATTTGACCCGATTTATGTTATATTTACATAAGCCAACTATTCGAAGGGTCAACAAAGTCGGAGAAATCATTTAGTTCATATTTCCAAGAGTCACTTTCATCGATTTGCTTTGATTCATTTCATGATAATATTAATTAATAATTCACTTGGCCAACAAATCTGAGAATTGATTATCTGTCTGAAAGTCACTTCCATCAATTGGCTTTTCTTCATGTTATATTAACATAAATGAACGATTCGAATGGTCAATAAAGTCTGAAGAATTCCGAGAATGTTCATCCTTTTAAAAGATCCTTTCATCAATTTGCTGTGAGTTACTCTACATTTATATGAACTAATAATTCACTTAGTCAACAGAATCTTAGTATTGATTAAAATCATTCTTCAAGCAGACATTGTCATAAATTTGACTCAATTTACTTTATAGTTAATGATTTACTTGGTCAATAAGGTTTTAGAATTGATCAAGTTTGTTCTCACTAGAGTCGCTTCTATCAATTCGGCTCAACTTATTTTATGTTCACACACTGAGAAAAAAATTGTGGGTGCAGTGAACATATTATATATAATATATAATATTATATATTATAACATATTGGCTCAATGACTATTTCACTGTGTTAACGAAATAGAAGTTGACTTAACAGAATGAGGTTGACTCAACCTCTCGGCGAGGTTATATACGGCGAACATCATGGTGAATTTGAGTCAATCAGCTAAAATGAGCTTGAGTCAACCCCGAATCGGTCAAATCAACCTAATAGAGGTTGGCTCAACCACATCGAAAGCACTTGACTCAAATTCATCATTATGTTCGCCGCATCTAACCTCGCCGAGAGGTTGAGCCAACCTTATTCTGTTGAGTCAACTTCTATTTCGTTGAGACAGTAAAATTGTCATTGAGCCAACCATATGCGGGTGACTAAATTTCTCATGTATGTTCACTGCACCCACATTTTTTTTCTCAGTGCATGAATCAACAATTCACACGGCAACAAAGTCCGGAAATTGATAGAATTCATCCTCCTAAGCGTCACTGATACTACGCGCAAGTAATCTTTCACATTTCTAATCTTCACGCCCTTTTTTCTCCACATGTCGTTCCTACACATTTCAATCCAACACATTCTTTACTACAATATCCGATACCCCACGGGGGCATTACAGCATGTTTCAGTCCCACACTACCGATCGAACAACTTTTCCAACACATTTCGTTCCTACACATTCTTTCTGTCGATATCAATCGAAGAGAATATCGCGTGTCGGTAAGGTAGAACTCCGAGCAGGCAGTGGTTCTCACACAAGTCCGTATCGACATCCACCATACGTATTGATGTCCGCCATACGATCTTGCGTGAGAACCACTGCCTGCTCGGAGTTCTACCTCACCGACACGCGATATTCTTTTTGATTGATATCGACTGAGACAATGTGTAGACACGAAATGTGTTGGAAAAGGTTTTGTTGGATCGGATCTGTGGGAATGAAACGTGCTGTGCCCCTGTGGGGTATCGGATTGTGTAGTAAAGGATTTGTTGGATTGAAATGTGTAGGAACGACATGTGGAGAAAAAAGCGCGTGAAGATTAGAAATGTGAAGAAATACTGGCGCGCAGTGTGCGCTGTGGTGAAAAGAAATGTGCGGGAAAGAGGGGCTGCCATTTCATTAAGTAGAACAAGCCAGGGTGATATCTCAATATTGTATAGAGCGAGACGCCGATCGAATCTAAGGCGGGACTGTCTGCGTCAGTAACGATATAATTCGATAGACTCCACGTGGCATTAGCCTGAATTCAGACAATCCAACTACAATCCAGTTACGGTAGCTCTCGATGATAATCGAAGCAACAGCCTCGTCCCGGATTCAAGTCAATTGTTTGCGGTCTTTATCTCTCGGTAACATTCGTGGTAATACATCTCAAACTATAAGCGCTTCTGCACTGTACGTCGACCTTTTTGGATTCCTCTCTCCATTGGATGCCTCTCTCATTTTTACTAAACCCACGAACGAGTAGTAGTCCTTCGAGTTCGCCACGCGATACGTGTTTATTACAGTGAATGATCCTGCCAATAACTGCTTACACAGACACGATACTTCATTTATTCATCATCCGTTGCACGCTTCAATTACGCTGAAAAAAATCATCGCATGTCCATCAGCAGGAGATCAAAAAGGATAAAAGAGAAGCCACATAATTGAACCAGCTTTCTCGCTACCTTGAAAAATTGGAATCGCATCGATACTCAAATAGTAATTTACGGTAGTCGAACTGTAATTGGCGGAATCCTAAAAAGGGAAATATATTTTGTGGCTGTTGATATCTAGCATATAAAATTAGTGATATTTTGGAAACATGGAATAACACTTGTCTGAGTTGCACGTTTTTTTTTCACCGCTTCGTAGGGTAAGTTCAAGGGAAGAAAAATTGTTTTTTTTTAAGTAAGTGAGAGTTTGTTTGACGAATTTTTGACGAAATTACAATCTTTTCATATAAAATGCTAGATGTTTGAGAAAATGATGAAAAACTCTCAAACAAAAGTATTACAGAGTAAAATTATTATAATATTATACGGTAATTGTAATTAATTGCCGTGCAGGACTTAAAATTTCCAAAATTCCACAATAATTATGAGCAATTTAGATAAATAATTTTTCAAATTAATTCTGGTATTTAATAAGCGTGATAATATATGATAATTCAGTCATAAACTTATTTAAAATATATTCCAATTCAATCTATGATCAATTCTCTTTATGAAAGCGTAGAATAATGTATCGGGTATCCACCGAGATCAAGATTAAAAGAGAACAGAACGACATTTTGAACTTTACCTGTAATTGGAGTATAAAGAGCTATGCAAATAAATAAATTTCAAGCAAACGCTTTCATGTTTGTTTTTTACTCAGTTGGAAACTTTGTTATAAAGCTAATGTCAATAATTTAACTGCTAACGTAGCATATTTTAAACATGGTAGGGAATGAAATGTTTGCGAAGCATCGTACTCTGATTTACTTCCAAACTACCTGAAGAAATTGATCAAGTAGTGAAATTTAATTAATTCTCATAGAAACGCCTTCTACATTTTTATTTAAAAAAAAAACTAAATGTTTTTGCTCGTATACATTAAAAAAGTGCATCTTCAAGAGGGCATATTTACACATAAAAATGTCTGCCGCTTAAAAACAATCATATTTATAACAGGTTCAAATGCTCAACTCGTACTGTTATTATCATTCAATCTGATTGTCTAAAAATGTGTACTTTTGAGATGCGAAATAACAACAAGTAGGTTCCAGTTACTGGTTGCTTACTGCCTAACTACCTTGATGATTTGTTATTTTCGTTTTTCAAGTGAACATCTCTCTTTTTTTCGAGTGAAACAAGGTCGCCGAGGATGTCGAGACATTTTTTCACAACTGTGAACGAGGACATGAAGGAGAGATCCACGTTCCGTGACGGTGGCGCCTGATCCAATTC
This sequence comes from Tromatobia lineatoria, assembly GCA_949699805.1. Taxonomy (NCBI): domain Eukaryota; kingdom Metazoa; phylum Arthropoda; class Insecta; order Hymenoptera; family Ichneumonidae; genus Tromatobia; species Tromatobia lineatoria. The sequence continues at coordinate 5,444,644 of OX453035.1, read as the reverse complement.
GATCGTATTCACCTTATCTACGCGAAGGTCTCTCGACTAACCCAGTATTCATTATCCAGACCCGAGGTAATAAAGGGTGTCATTATGCTCGCTTCATTCGCCCCTTCGTCGCCTCACAATTTCAGCTCGTCCGCATTTTTTTTTGTTGCTCTCTATGTTCGGCGTACGACGAAGGGGAGACAACTAAGTACACGCTGCGATATCCTCTGTTTTGACGCCGGACATGCTCTTCTGCTTCCCCTCGTAATTCACAATTGTGCCAACACTACCAACTCCGGATACAAGGTCTACGGATCGCTCGCCTCCTCTCTTACCTTTCATGCAATGTCACGCTCTGCTCTCATTCCACTCAGAGAAAAATATGGTAATTAAAAAAAATAGTTAGACCGACAATAATCTAACTACAAACTATAGTTTGCAGGAGACACGTCTACCCATGTAAAAAAATCATATATGAGTCAATGTATATAGTCTGTATAAGAAAATGGGCATATAGAATAACTATACACTATGTTTAATTTATATGAAATTTATATATAGTCTGCAGATTTTGTAAAACGATATTTGTAGAAACGTTATATTAAATTTGCATAAACTATATTGCACTTTATATAATTTTTATAGAATCTTCATATGTATTGTAGAGAACGTATAGGAAATGTACATATATGTCCACTTCCGTATACAGCTTCTATGTAGATCTCTTTATATATAATTTTTATACAATCTTCATATCATTTTTTTACTTGGGTATGTTTTATGGTTATACGAAATATAAGAAAATAGTTGGATCAACCATTAATATAATTGCCAGGAGAGCCGTCCATATTTTATGTTTATAGCAAATATAATTAATAGGGTATGCCAAACATAAGCGATATTTTTTTTCTTCGCTCTCCGCACAAAATATCGTAGAATACATCTTAGTAATGATCCTGCGAAAAGCGGAGCTCATAATTTTAATCCTTAAAGGTCCATCTTCGCGTTTGAAGTTTTCCCATTTAAATAACACAGGAAAGTGATTTTTTCCATTCTTTCTCCCTGCAACCTAAGAAGTAATTTTTTTTTCATAAAATCAATGTCTACATCTTATGAATCATTGAATTTGAACAAAAAATCTCATTGCGTCGAATTTCTATCTTCAAAATTTGATTTATTACACGGCCTCTATAGCAAAGCTCAAAGGTCCTGAAAAGTCACTTAGCGTGAAAACAAATGCTTAAGAAATCATATTTCTTTTTTAAAAAAACCATTTGTTTGTGATCAAAAAATTTTTTCCGAAATTTCTTATTGGCACTGTCAAAAAGAGCTGTTTCGAATTATCTTGCACGTCAAGTAACCGAATGAAAAGAGCTCGAAGTCCGTTGTAAAAAAAGGCTCTTGGCGGCTTTAATAACTTTAGTGGCTTACGGGTGTTAAATATAATGATGAAATGGTCAATAAAATTTATGTACAAAGTACAACTACTTGACGTACAATTCGTGCAGTATTTGGAGTTTTCCCGCCTTTGTGAGGCTCGGAAAAATAACTCGAAGTAATTGTGCCAAAACTCCCATGTTATTTGAATGGGAAAATGTTTGTGCTTACAGGCACGTTTTCCCGTTGAGATAGAGCTCTCAAATTTTAACCAGATGAAGGGGCGTCTCGGACAAAATAGTTCAACATCGAAATTAACGACCACCCTAGTGGACATATACATTTTCTATATGTTATATAAAATACATATGAAGATTCTATAAAAAATATATAAAGTGCAATATAATTTATGTAAATTTAATATAAAGTTTTTACAAAAATCGTTTCTTAAAATCTGCAGACTATATATAAATTTTATATAAATGAAATACAGTGTATAATTATTTTATATGTCCATTTTCTTATACAGACTATATATATTGACTTATATATGATTTTTTCACGTGGGTAATTTGTATAGAAAATACTTTTTCGACTTTTAAGCGCACTTAAATGTGAAGCACATTCTCATAAATTTTCTGAATTCATTTCAAATTATAAATTCTTTTCCAAAATTTTTTGTTTCTTTGCCATTTCTATACGATCGTTTCATTTTTCTGTAATCCCTAGACTTGCACGGAATTACGGAGGAACTTTTCTACAGTAAATAGTCAGTCACTCGTTGAGAAAGAAAAGGGGAAAAAACGAAGCGAACACTTACCGAGCATCTTGATACCCTGAACGGGACTCAGGGGATAGAAGTCACCATGAAGTGGACAATGGAAACCGACTCGTCGTTCCCTTCGTCTCGCGCGTCTCGTCAGCATGCAAAGTAGAACGCCGAGGCCGAGCATCAAAGCACCTACGACGATGCAAATGGGACCCAGGATTCGCGAGTTTCCTGTAAAAGCTATTCTCGCCGCGTACGAATCCTTGTCCTCGTCCTCGCCGGGTCCTCGATAGGATGCAGCTGTAAAATTTTATCAAACAAACATCGTATTCAGTATCAGTGTCATCTTTAAATTTATTATCGCATGGTAAATATGAGGTGTTCCTGGCCAACTCAATAAGCGGTCAACCCTAACATCATCTAATTCGCTTTATATTTATTTGTGTCACTCTATATGCTCAAAAAAAATGTCAAAATTTTTAAAAACATCTTCTACTGAAACTTTTCCATCATGCTTTTTTAAAATAAAAAGTTTGTGCTCCAATTGAAAAATTTCAAATTCCTCTCAAAAATCCTGTATCAGATATCAACATTTTTTAGCTATGATCCAGAGTGGGCAAACATTTGCGTCGATTTCTAAAGCTATTTTTTCGCAAGAAAATCCGTTAGAAAAATGAATAAATTAAACAAGATAGCAGTTCACGGTCAATTGTTGCATAAGCATTTTATTCATAACGTAAGATTGTTTTCGAATATAGCTAAAGCTTTTTGTAGATATAAAATAAATTCATGTATTAAATTATGAAACGCTGATTTACTGTTGAAACAAACTAAATAATCATAATTCCAACTCTGAGCTGACGATGGTTGCCTTTTGGTTAATTTTTCAAAACCGAACTATATACCACGAGCCTCATGTAACCACCAATGGTTGGTATTGAGGAATCAACCAAAAGACAACCATCGATGTACTCACTTCAGAGTTGGAATTATTATTATTTTGGCCTATTCAACCGTTAACCGACGCTTTATAATCGCTAAGCATCGTTGGTTCATGATGAGATACGAGAAATTTGGGAAATCGAGGGTTAAAAACGTCTCACTTTAGTTTCTATTTCAACATTTCATCATTTAATGTGTGATTTTCTTTATGCGAATAAAAAAACTTCAGATAAATTCTAAAATAATCTTGAATTATACATAAAATGTTCACGCAACAACCGACCATGAACTGCCATGTTGTTTCATTTGGTTCAATTTTCTGAAGGATTTTTTTTTTTCGACAAAACAGCTTTAAAATCGACGCAAATGTTTGCCCACTGAAGGTTATAGCTCAAAAAATGTTGACATCTAATACAAGATATTTAAGAATAATTTCAAATTTTTAAATTGGCGTACAACATTTTTATTTAAAAAATTCTTGAAAAAAAAAAAAACATTCAGTAATAATTTTTTTTAAAGTGTTTTTTTCGCGTATATAGAATAGTATAAATAAATATGGAACGAATTGGAGGGTGTCAGGGTTAAACGATGATTGAGTTGGCCAGGAATACTACATATACATATAAATTGTAAGAAATGTTTAAATTGAAATTTCAACGAATTTTAGTAATCCGCTGATATAAAATTACAACAGATGGTTTGAGCTGATGGTCAGACCTTAATGTAATATTTATGAATTGAAATATTACTTAAATATTTATGAAATTTAATACACAGTTCATGCATACGGTATTTCTAATTCAAGTATCTTAATTTCAAGCTAAGATTGTCATCAGTTTTTTGTAACGATATCAACTTTTTTTCAAAACGGCACAGAAATAAAATATATTTACCAGGGTTGTTAAAAACTTATTTTCAAGGGGAATATTATATATAGAAGTATATACTTAATTAATTGAAAAGTAGCTAGACCTCCTCACTGTTGTAAAAATTTCTGTATAAATCAATTTCATTCGTTGCTGCAATTTTGTATTGCAAATGTATTAAAACATAAATGTATGATTTTTTAAATCTATACTAGGTTAATCACACGCGCTGGCGCGCGTGCCTGAAGTTCTTTTGCGCTGCTGCGCTTTTATAACCTTTCACAAAGTCACGGACGCTGCAGTGCACGTACTATTCTCATGTCAAATTTGACACCAAACTGAACTTGTTTCGCGCGGACTTTCCCAGCAACCAATCACAACTCGAATTAACTGCTAACAATGCTTTCCGTTACCCATGAACTATTTAAAAGAGAAAAAATTGGTATTTTTTAGGCCATTTAGGGTCCTTAAGAATTTTTCCTTCACCACAATATAAAAAGATATACCGCAATCGCACGACTGTCGCGTTCCTCCTTCGAAAAACATGTCATCAAGGACATATGATACCTAATATTGGGTAATATACCACAAATTATTTCAGATTTTAACTAGAGTTAAAGATCTGTAGTAATACAGAAAGATCTGTCTCTACATTTGTATGATCGGTGTGTAAATAGGCTTTTAGGGTTTTCGAGGTCATAATACAAAATCTATATCTTAATAGCACCGATATCGAGTTTCTTGTCCAAAGATAACAGGACGTTGAGGATACACGATATCTATATCTAACGTCGAGTGGTTAGACAATAACTACAAATGCTTTTAAAGCATAACTAGAACGAATAAAGTGCCCGCGGTGATGTAAAAGGTTTTTCATGTTTCATAGTAAGACTTACAGAATTTCAGTTTCTCGAGTCTTGTTGATTTTTCTGTGTATTTGAGAAAATAAAACGGGAGACATTAATATACAACCATTTTTATATTTGCAGGTAAAAAATTGCTTAAGTACTTGAACATTTTTATTTTGTTTTGTTCATGCTTATATAGTTACAACAACAAACATTTTTACTGGGCTATTGAATATTTTTGTCATGCTTACAAAACATTTTGCTTCCTTAACAAATATTTATCCTATTATAACCAATATGTTTAGTCGATATACAGCATAAACGTAGCACAAATATTTATGCTACTCTCCTAAATATTTTCAGGGGATTAAAAGGTAACACACACATTTTTTTTTTAAGTATTGTTCGAACAAATACAATTTTTGTCATTGATTCGCGGAACTGAAACGACGTTTTTCCGGGAAGAAAAGTAATTATGAAAAAATGAAAATATTCTTGTAGCCGGTGGATTCATATCTTGAGAATCGATAAAACAATCTATTTAAATTAATCCAAAATACGCTGAAAAACATTTAGTGGGCCCTGACGACCGTAGTTATTCAAAGTCAATCTTCATTCTTGGATAATTATGTGAAAACGTCTACTTGTACTCATGGATATTCCATGTTTGTGTTTTAATTTTTAAGACAGCTACAGACTGTCCAGTACCGCGAAAAGCCCGAAAAAAATAACCCCATGTGGAAAAATCGTATATAACTCAATATATACAGTCTGTATCAGAAAATGGACATATAGAATAACTATAGACTGTATTTCATTTATATGAAATTTATATATAATCTGAAAATTTTATAGAACGATTTTTGTTAAAACATTATATTAAATTTACATAAATTATATTGCACTTTATATAATTTTTATACAATCTTCATATGATATTTTTACTTGGGACCAGGAAGCGGCCATGTCTTTTTCTTCTTATATTTTCATGATTATTTTTGGTTACTAATAAAAAACACTGTTTAAGTTCGAGGAATGATCTACAAAAATAAAAAAATATCGAATTTTTTTCGGATCTCGAAATACATGCAGCCCTTTAATTATATCTACTGTTCTTTCCACCATAAATAACAAGTCTTAAGTTCCATAGATGCGCCAGTCAAGAATCTTGTTCGGATATAACAGCTCGTTAAATTATTACAGACTAGACTGAGGGCTGAGCTACGTGCGATTCTTTGTCGTTGACTCTATCCACTTGTTCTTCTCCTTCAATAAATTATGAGGTACTCGCGAGGCTTACAGTCGGAAGAAAGACATCCCTACAGACAGAAGAGACACAGAAGGAGGAAAAAGGGTTTTTTCGAGTTTTCGTCCCAGCGGAGAATCAAGGGAATCAGCAACGACGAGTTATGCCCGTTATGTATGTGTGCATGTGTGTGTGTGTGCGCGCGTAAGCCAGAAATCTCTAGTGGTATGAGAACAGAGCGAAGCGCTAATGACTACCATTTGGATTTCCAAGAGAGAACTCGAAAGACTATGAAAATACCAGGGTAAAAGGGTCTCGCGATGATTACTCATTAAGGTCTCTTTCATTGTCTTCCGTGTTTTAATGGGAGGGGGAAAAGGGAGGAAAGAGGAAGAGTGACGGAACACGCCGAGGGAAATGGAATATGCTATTATCGCTACCCATTCTCGAGGAAAGTTTGCTTTGCATTCTGAAACTTGTTCCTCTGCTGGGATCGGCGAAATCAAATACTTTAATTACTGTGTTGTGCAATTATTACGAAATCGTTTATTTTTGGTGCAGTAATCTCCATATAAATTTAATTTTAACACAGTTAACAATATTACAGTCTATTCAGAGTGTGAGAATGTATTGGAGACTTTGAAGTAGATCTAAATTCTAATTTGAAATTGGAATAGGTTACGATTGGACGCTATTATCACGATACGGGATTATCAGTATTCATTGTTGAGGAAACTTTGCTTTGTATTCTGAAACTTGTTTCTCTGCTGGGATCAGCGAAATAAAATAATTTAATCATTGTGTATGATTTAAATTAAATTTGAGCACGCAGAACATATTACAATCTATTTAGAATATAAGAATGTATTGAAAATTCTAAAGAAGATATAAATTCTAATTCAAAATGTAAATTTTTTTTTCAAAAATTGATAAAATGAGTTCTCTATCTTGGGTTTATGCTTAAAATGTTTGGAACTCAATGTAGTATGTTCGTGATTTTTTGTATCGCAATCGGAGGGGCCCAAATTAGCGAAATGGTACCTTTTCTTGGTAAAAAACGGAAATAAAATACATTTTTTTTCTTAAATTATTTTTAAAGTAAACCGTGTTAAATTACAAAAAATGGACCTAGTTCTTTTTATCGATATGATTTTTCCACTTGATGTCAGTTTTTTTTTCATTTTCTATTTTATGGATCGACCAAATATGACAATAAAATTCTTTTAAAAATAACAGATGCTCCGTTTTACCTAGTCAACGATATAAAAAAATTAGACGAAAATTGGAGTCAGTCGGTATTTTTGCTGTGCGAAATACCGTGAAATGACCCGTATATTAATGACAAATCTTTGATAATTACCCCTCGGAGCCCACGGTAATACAATGCAGGATTCATCCCAGCTTCAAACCTGACTGGCTATAGCGGCAAACGGTGTCATTTTACCGTAGCATCAATAGTACGTAACATGCGCGATCTCGGTACATAATATAGCGCAGTAAATATGTATATGGGGCATTCCGCGTCAAGTGAGCAGGCCATGACCCTGACCTTCAGCGATTTTGTTCATTTTGCTTTCTCATAGAGAAAGCTTAGTTTTCGTGAAATTTTTTTTTTCGAGATTTTCATGTTAACCTACTCAGAATCACCTAAAACGTCGAGAAAATATGTCTAGAAAATGTGTGTGTTTGCGTGCGTGTGTGTGTGTGCGTGCGCGCGCGTGTGAATGCGAATTTTGCCGATTCATAATCTTTCGAGATATCGCCTGGATTGCGAAATGCATTTGCGAAATTTTTTTTAACGATATCAATGTTTTCGGGTATTTTGGTAATTCTACAATCTTCACAGAGTTAAGAAAGTTATCCTGATTAAAGAAATGAAAAATCAAATTGCGACATGAAAAAAAAAAAGAAAAAAATGTGAAAAAAATAGTAAATATTGAGATCCCATTATCGTATGGCGCTCAAAAATCATATTTTAAATCATAGAATCAGAGCGAATTTTTTCAGATTTTCAAAAACGGCGTTTTTGACATTGGTTTTTTTTTTGAGGATTTAAAAATGTTACTAGTGGTAGAAAAATCGGAAAAAAATTCTGAGGCCTTTATGGGTCGGTAATAACATCATATTAAAAAAAGAACGAAATCGATGAGGGTGAGGCTCATGGCCTGCTGATTTGACGTAGAATGCCCCATATGTATCCGTGCGAACGTGTGTGCACTACGCACAAGCGTCTCGATACTTCGGTAACGAGCATGGCTGCGCGGTGTAATTGAAGCCAGGTCAGACAGAGGCGAGTCCCACGCATGTTGCAGCAGCGCAGCTGCAAGTGGGTTTACCATGCCCTGGAGACGTGGACTCTGAGTACAAAGCGCTTATGATGATCTTCAAGGGATATAGAAAAGCACTATGTACATCCGACACGGGTCTTCGTATTTTATAGCCCTCTAAATTTCTGTTATTTTACGAGCAGCATTTTTACTCATTTTTTGTTTAGCGAATGACGTAAAGGCTTCACTGAAAACGTTCCATGAGATATATACACAATATACTATAGATAAGTGAAAAATGTTTAACCTACATGTTGAAAAGTAATTTTCCTTCAAAAGTATCTTCCTGCAAAGATTGAATTGACGTATTTAATTTTGATGACTATTCTAACTATTCGACAGTTGTGGCAACTATCATAAAAATATTGGTATGAACTATAAATGAAGTTGTCACTATACTAATACCATAATTTTTCAGTGAATCATCAGTGGACTGGGCGCCTTTAAACATAACGTTTTTTTTGTATTAAGGGAACGATTTCGTTGAATCAAGGAAACTATTTCTTCATTGCTCATTAAGTAAATATTTCATTACAGGCTTAAAGGCAGGGAAATCTTTCATAGGTTTTCTTTGAAATTCAAATGCGACATTTCATTGAAAATTAAGAATTTATTCGTTGGAATCAATGAGAAAAAAAAATAAATTCACAAACTTATTTCGATTCAATGAAATCTTTCCTCTCTGTGCATTTACTTAAGGAAAGAAGCGAAGAAATTTTGCTGGAACATTAGCGACGGCGATTTTCGAACTGGTTTAGAAGAAATAAATGATAGGCTGAAAATGTTAATAAAAAGAAAAAAAAAGAGAGATTTGGAAGTGGAGGAAGGCAAAGATTGGGCAGACCGGTCGAGATAAATCGGTTGGCAACAACGGAGTCCGCCTGGTCGGCAAGACTTGCCCGTATCTGGATGCGCTTCGCGGTCTGGATGACGGTGCAACGACCAGCTGTTGCCTGGTGAACGCGCCGAGTTTACGCCACTCGGAGTCCCTTCCTTCTCCACTATACTACTCTTCTCTACTGCTTCGCCTCACATGACTGTTTCGTGGACGGAGTTGCTTCTGCCTCGTCGAGGTCGTTACTGAGGTCAGTAGCCCCGTGCCATAGCGGTTCTCAAATTGGTTCACGCCCAGATCTTTTAGCTCAGGTCAGTAAAATGCAACGATGTACTTTTTTTTTTCAAGTTAAAAGTTGATCGGGAATCAAGAGCGATCATCGGGTCAATTAAGACGTCGTTACTCGCGTAGAGAACATTCTTCACGATTTCACATATTTCTTTTACGACTAAGAAATGCAAGTCGAAAAATTCTTGTATTATGGGAACCCAATCATCTAAGAAAAGTAATTTGAGAAGTTCTTCGAATGAAACCCGATTTTTACAAAATGGTGAACCAAAACCTCATCAAGTACATAACAAGCATTATAATTCTGCAATTTTGTAAAGACGTACACAAGAATAGTGTGAGGTCAAATATAAAACTTTGCGCTTGTTGTAATTTTCGGACCGAACCGGTATACGAATTTTAATGTTCGATATCTTATTTTAGAAGTGTAAAATTTTACTTTCTAGCTCACATCTTTCTGGTGTACTGTCTGTCTTTACAAAATTGCGTAATTGTAAAGTTTGTCATGTGTTTAATAAGGTTTTTATGTACGATGTTTTAATAGACTTTTTGTATGTGATCGAGTTCCCTTAACTATAAAAATTAATCCATTTTTTTTTGCCGCGATAAGAATGATATAATATAGTGATAATGATATTAGGTACACAATGAGAACGAAAATCAGTTGTAAACACCGCTTCATCCGTCCCGAAAGCTAACCAAAAATATTAGGACAGCGCAAATTATTCACACGGTTAAAAAATATATATCCTGGTGGTATACACTTTAAACACCAAGGGTATTTTTTTAAATGTGTTATTTCCTATCTTTTACATTGTGACTACTTTTTACATAATTTCAAATGTGTTACTTATCCATGGTAACGATACGCTAATGGAACACGTTTGTAAGTTTGCAAAAAGGCCCCACAATGAAAAGGAGAATATGTAACACAATGATCATGACATAAAAAAGAACGCTATAATGCTGATAGATTTTCACAGGATGTCAATTCATTCTCACAATTTCAGGTAACAATTTTAAATGTTATTGAAAAAACAGCTATTCTTTGATTCAGCTTTATTCACAATTAGAGAGTTATTCTGAATTGAGCAGATTATTAACGGCAATAAAGTTCTAGATCAATGTCGTTACTGTTATGTCAATTTTTTATTTATTTAGCTTTTAAAAGGACCCAGTCACCTAAAAGTCAAAAGAATTTTTTTTTTTACTAGTGATACTCTCAAAAAATCATGAAGTTCATATGAAACATTATAATTCGGCAATATTAAAAAGACATACAGTATTCCAAAATGGTGGAAATAAGGAGGACAAATTTTAACTTGTCCGCACTTTCAGGTAAGACCGGTGAATAAATTTTTATTTTCAATATCGTACTTTATCTGTAGAATGCATTCTGGTTTAGGTGAAGGAATTTTAATATCTGGCTTTCATAACAATGCTATGATTTTAAGTGGATAAAATTTGTTTACCCGTTCGATCCGAAATCTCCGACAAGTAAAAAATGTTCCTTTTTACTTCAGACAATTTTGGTGTACTGTATACTCTTACGAAATTGCAGAATTATGGTGCTTGGTTCGTATTCAATGAGGTTTTAGTGCAATTTTTTTCAAGAGAGAATTTTTTTAAAGATTTCTTAAAAGGAGAGTTACATTTGCAGAATTTTTTTTCTTATGACTTTTTTTAGGTGACTCGACACCCTTAACTGATCATCCAATCGTAATATTAAAAACAAAATTAATATTTTGAAAAGTCTGATTAGAAATACTTCAAATAATTTTCAACAATATATTTTGTCTACAAATATCCACAGATTCTGTTTCAAGTGCAACAAATAAACAAAACAAATTTAAACTTTTTTTTGACTGTGTGACATAATGCCCCGAGAAAGTAATGAAATAGCGAAATAGCTGACAATTGAAATTGCTTCGTTGTTTCGCCGTTTATTTCTAGTTTTCCTGAAAATCCTGTTATTCTTATTTTTTATTATTATGTTTGGTTTTCCTGTACAGGAAGCTTTGTAGTGTGATTAATTACGTTCATTACTGATTTCTAACCAAATTGGACAATATTTGATACCTCAACTTGTATTAGAACGGAAATACAAATTTTGGAAAATTCGCAAAGTTCAGAGTCCCATGAAATTTTAATCGATTTTCACAAATTATAGTACCAATTAATAGGCAATTGGTGATTCGTGATTTCAGAAAAAATTCAAAATGTCATAATTTTTAACCACTTGACGGGTTCGCGCCAAATTTCGACTCGACCGTTGTCTACCGATACTTCACTTATCTAGCAAATTCTAGGCCGATATTTTTTTATTTCTGGAGGCTATCGTCCTAACAAGATTTCGAACACACACACGTAGAGACATTTTATATAAAACAATTTTGACAGCATTTTGGACCATTTTCTTTGACCTGAGATGACAATCAGGAAAAAAAATGTTCTCTTACGGGGAAGTAGAGAATAATGAAACTGCAATGGCGAAAAGTGTTTGTGGATTCTTCAAGTTCACGTGCTTCGCCCAAGAACGTCGACGTCAAGCATGTTGTTGGAGCAAGAAAAGTTTCCGCGTTTTACAGTGGTAAGGCTTCGCATTCGATATGCATAATCGAGTTGCAAAAGCACGCGAGAGGCTTCGTCTAATCAGCACGTAACTTTCGTAGGTCTTACATCGTATCCGCACGGTATAAATCGGTGCTTCATGCTCCACGTTAACACACTCATCCACACTTCGCGCCAGCAGCTTAAGTAATGCACACTCGCGACTTTTTCGCTCTAAGTCCTTTCGGCTCAATCACGTGGCGGTTAAGTCGCAAGTTTTATGTGGGACACGTAACTCTCATCTGTTTGCGCGTAGCATTCGAGGCTAAGGTAAACGGCCCAGTATCTGATATTGACGCACTTTCTGACACCAACGGTACATTTATATCTGTAGTAAATAAAGTTTTCCTGAATTATCTCGAAAAATCACACGGAAATTGGGAAGCCTTTTCTTACTGCCGAATATTACAGAGATAAAAGTTGATTTATAAAAGTATTCTTATCAGTTATCAATTATCAATCAGATCCGAGAGGGTCGAGAAAAAGTGGCCGACTCGGCGATGAATGCCTTATATGTTAAATATGGGGCATTTTACGGCATCTCACACAAAAATCCGACTCACTCTAATCTTCTCTTTTTGAAAAATATTAGAATGAAATGTATGCGTTTTTCAGAATAAAAGTAAAAAAAAATAATCTAATGTCAAGTGAAAAAATCATATCGATAAAGATGACCAAGGCACTATTTGCATGATTCAACACAGTTTACAACAAGAATGATTCAAAATTCGCTACAAATGTATACTTTTTTAAAATTTCGTCAACATAAATGATGTAATATTTCAATAGATACGCCCCTTCCGATTCCGTTACAAGAAATCACCAAAATACTATATTGGAAATCCAACATTTTTCACCTGAACCCATGATAAAGATAGAGATAACCCTTCTATTCTTCTGTAAATCTAACGAAAAAAGTCTGTAACCGCTTGGGGACCTTTTTTTTCTTTCAAGTGTAAAAATTTCAATGAAGTTTTTTATTTGTTAAGTCCTTTAATATTATGGGCAGTCCAGTGACTTTTTCGTAAGTAAAATCAGTAAGGCACATTATACAAGTTGAAAAATGACTCGACACTATTCCTTTACTCTTTCATCGCTAAATTCAGGTTATCGAATTTTCATCACTTTACGCCCCGGAAAACACGAAGCTAGAACCTCAAGGAGGACACACTCAGCGATGTTGAAGTCTCGAGTGTGACGTCGATCGAAATTGTTTCGCGTCACATTTTCAACGGCATAACGCGGCGTGTTCCCCATCACATCCGTTTATTGAAAATCGAAGTCAAGGGAAAGAGTGACGATAGTCTATCTCGTATCTTGTGAACGAGACGCTTTAGTGTCGAGGAAATGTTCTGAATTTTGTCACCAAGTCTCTCGGTACGAGACACTCGGATACATTTCCATTTGGAGATACTTATCTTAGTCCATAAATACAGAGCTTTAAATGTTTGTAACATAAACGGAATCCAGGCGCCGAAAAAAAAAGTCATAAGAAAAATTCTGTGAATGATATGATATTTCTATGGAGAAAAAAGTACAACCAAGATATACTGAAAAATATATCTCAGATATACGGACATATATTTCGTCAGAAAAATACTGTAGCTGATATATATATTTCGGGATATATACGAAATATATGTGAGAGAAAAATATTTCTGAGATACATCCAAAATAAATTGCAAACATATTTTCGTTATGAGACAAGTACATTCACCCCACTTATCTTTCCCCTACTTTTATCACTGACACGACGCTGCCGCAGTATCTTTTTTCTGGAAGAAATTTTTTTTCGAGGATAATACGTTATATTAACGAAATGATAGCCTTTCAAAGTTATTTTTTTGCTACAATCAGATATTGAAGCTAGAATTATTTCGTTTAAGACAACAATGACCTTTGTACCCCTACTCAGTGCACTGATATCAAGATTTAAGGGTCTAAATCTCAAAACTTTTCTGAAATATTTTAAAAAATTCACTTGTTATTCGCACGGACGGGATCCTAGCTTCGCACAAAAATGTTCGCACATCTTGCACACGCTGCCACCAGATGGCAGTAGCCCAGAGGAAAATAATATATATAGATTAGGGTGGTAATTAATTCAGATATTAAACGATTTTGTCCAAGACGCCCTTTCATTTTGTTCGAAATAAATTACAAAAAATCTCGTCAAAATGTGAGAGCTCTATCTCAACGGGAAAACGTGCCTGTGAGCACAAACATTTTCCCATTTAAATAACATGGGAGTTTTTGGACGATTACTTTGAATTTTTTTTCCGAGCCTCACAAAAGCGGGAAAAATCCAAATACTGCACGAATTGTACGTCGTGTAGCTGTACTTTATACATAAATTAAAATTTGTGTATAAAACATAATATGTATAAAAAAAAATGAGATAGTCATTAAAATGACCATCTCATTATTATATTCAACACACTTGAGCCACTAAAGTCATTATAGCCGGCAAGAGCCTTTTTTTACAACTGACTTCGAGCTCTTATCCGATGTTATTAGAAAAATATATTGCTTTGAATCGTGGAATAAATTTTTGCTCCATGGCAAAAGCATTTAACCATTATAAATGAACTATGGAAATATATGGTTTTATTAACTTTATCACATTTTCCTGAGATAATCGGTAGGCCAAAAATTTTTAAAAATTGCTAAATTGTATATGAGAAAAAAATTTTCTGTCTGCAACAAAAAGCGTAGGCAGCGGGTCATATTTTTAGCGAAAATTGAGATTAACAGTAAATCAAAATCGTCAAAAACAAAACATAGACGATTTGATCTTATCAAAAACCTCGTCTTGGTCATGGAACGACAAGTTATTGATTTCCCAACTGTTTACGAGTGAACGGAAAGAGAAATAATTTCAGAGTGAATGGAAGAATCTAATTGGCTCCACATGATCCAGATATGATTTGAACAAGGAACTCTATTCAATGAACATCACTGACGTCTCTTTATGAGGCACGGAGTGTAGAATTATTGAATCAATCAATTCATTAAAAAAATGGACAAACACTGCAAGTCCGTACACTGCAATAGAGTTTGCATTAAGTATCTGTAGGACATAATTTTCTCCAGAAAATATGTTTGCAATATAAACAAGATCTATTGCCATCAACTTATTTTATAATCTCGGCCAACCTTTCAACGAGCTCCAAAACTGAATCTCCGTGATTAGTTACGTAGAAAATCGAGGTTTTTTTTAAAGTATTATAATTCTTGATTTATTGTATAAAAATGCTAATTTTTTTCAGAATTGTTAATCTGCTGTGAAGGTCATTTCAATAATGTAATAGTTAGTTCTGTATTCCTCACTATACCATTGACTCGCAAAAGTTAGGATTACCACATTGACAAACCGAAATGACTTATGAACTGCGATAATTCGAAAATTCAAAA
The DNA here is from genome assembly GCA_949699805.1 of Tromatobia lineatoria. Taxonomy (NCBI): domain Eukaryota; kingdom Metazoa; phylum Arthropoda; class Insecta; order Hymenoptera; family Ichneumonidae; genus Tromatobia; species Tromatobia lineatoria. The sequence continues at coordinate 5,429,143 of OX453035.1, read as the reverse complement.
TCTGACCCGAGTTGCTTTGTCTATAGTGAACGAAATGATGCACCTAATTGTATGCGTCATTTTTCAATCGGTGCTCTTAAGCACCCATACATAGAAATATGTATTTATATATATATATAAAATTTTCACTTAAAATATATAACTCAATAAGCGTGTTTCTTTGGGAATGATAAGCAAAAAAAATTAATTTGTGCTGTTTCTTTATTCCAGTATAGCGAATCGAATTATGAATGAAAATACATGTGAATAAATATTTCTCTATCGAAAATTCATTGAATAATGGGTTACATTGAATTTAATTTGCATTTCATCCAAGATTGCTACGCCCATATTTGAATATATTCTTCGACAGCTAAAGCAAGACATTGAGCGCTAAAATTTGTTCAGTTAAAAATGGTATTTTTTTACCTTACACCATTTTAGTGCACTGTATGTTATGCAAAATTGCAGAATTATAATAGTCGGTATGTACCAATGCGGTTAAAATGTAAGATTTATTAAAAGAATTTTATCGGTTATTGCGCATTCAGTTGGTGCAAGGATATGAACTTGACAAGCTATACGACATATTATGTTTATTCGCCGATGATAGAGAGACGGCTTGCTGGCATTTAACTCATTGAGACCCCAAGAGATTATCATAGCTTATATGACGGTCGAGGACAATGACGCATTGATTAATTCCAGTTACCCGACGCAACTTGTTTTTTTTTGTCGCAAGCCTATGCACAATTCTGTCAATCCATAGTTAACAAGATGAAGCTCATCGGTTCTGTCTGAATCTTATGAAAAATTGGAGAATCACACAAATTTTTTAAAATTCATTTCGACAGTTGCAAGATTTGATAAGCTGAGCAATCCTCGCTTTGTGGTAAAAATAAATATACCATTCCTTTTTCACTATTTTTATTACCATACATGGGAGAATAAGTGAAGTTTTTTATAATAGACCTTATCAGGTGTCGAATTTTTTTATTTAGCAGCAAATCTTTTTTGTGATATCGAAATTCTGACGGTTTTCAAATCAAATTTTTTTTCCAAGCAACACGATATATAGAATTTCAATGTTCAGAGGAAATGCGGAATTATGCAACATGGGTGGAATATTATATTCATGAACAAGTAATAATTTTGAGGGAACCAATGCAAACTTCCCATTTCTAGAATTACATCAGAAGCAAAGAAAAGAACAGTATTTATTTAGTAAGATTTTAACACTTGATATGCTAAGTTCGAAGACATAAAGCCTTCCATGGTTCGAAGCCCATCAGGTTGACAAATCGATAAGTCTCGAGGTTCAAGAGCGATGCAACGAGATAACGTCGTTACTTGTCTGCATGGAGGAATTGTGAAGCGCAAAAAAGCCTCAAATATTCCGAGAGGCGTCGAGATGAATATTCATGAGATCTTCGAGCACTATAAGCGTAGCAACATACAGGCAACGCATAATGTCGCGTCTATGCTCTAAACAAAAAAATGCAGGGCTGCCAACAGCCTCGGAACAGATAATCGTTGAATCATGCATTCGTTTAAAAACTTTCCTGTCTGTTCAACGAGTCCATTTTTCCTATCGTAAGTGTCTTCCTGTCCAACGACCTTTAGCACTTTGTGAAAGATTCAAATGTTACATCCTCAATAAAAATTTTGTTAACAGGACTAATATTTACGTATCGGAAATAAAATTTGTTGTTTGAATGCCAATTTACTAGACTGTTATTTACCTCAAACAGATTTTTTTTTTTTAATGATAATGTATAATAATAATGTCTAAATAGATGTTCGATGTGTTGTCACATTTCCTTGGAGCATTTGAATGATCTGGTATCAAGTTTTTCAAATTGTCTCGAGGTCTTTCCGGATGTTGGACAGTTTTGGGGCATCAGTTTTTTGGAATCGATTCGTCCGGAATTTTTGTTGGCTGAGATTAATTCGGTTTGGATTCTGCGTACGCAGAAAAATTACACCCCATAAAAAAAATTAAATACAACACGTGTTGTGATTAATTTTTTTTATGGGGTGTAATTTTTCAGGACCGATCTGTGGGGAATAATTGACGAAGATCAATTATTTCGCGATAATTGAACAGACACATTTCAATACTTTTGGTATTGAAATTCAATAAAAAAATCTCTGCTGATACTTTAGCTGAAATATGAATATGACGAAAGTGAATCACGAAACGTTTGATAAGGTTGAAAGAGGGGTTTTCGCAATCAGATGAGCAACATACCGGTTAGAACAGCACCAACAAGCATAAAGAGGAAACCGAAGGCTGGCAGGGCTATTTGACAATTTGCAGCAATGACGACACCGGCAACCATCAGTCCACCCTCGATCTTCTCGACCCTCAACCGTGATATTGGGGTCGGACATTTTAATTTAGATCCAAGTCCTCCGGTCAACATCCCTTCCTCCGCCGATACGGCGTTGGGCCTGCAATGATAAATTCAATATTTGAATATTCATTCGATGGACATGCAAGAGTACATAAAGTTATCCATTTTATATGAATATTTAAATATTCATTAAATGGTCAATTGATATGTCAAAATATATATATTCTTATCAATCTAACCAGATGACTGTATGTAAGCATATTAGATCAGATATGGCGATATCAGCCTATATCAAACTAGATCAGAAAATTTCTTTTGAGAAAAACACAAAAATCTTTAGTAAATGTATCCAGATCACGATAAATCAAGCCTTGTCAAACTTGATCAGAATTTTATTGATGAGTATATCTAACTATATATACCCATATAAGGTTATACCCGTCCATATCAGGATATATCAAATAACGATATATGCACTTATTAGACTATATCAAGTCATATCAAGCCTGATATGGGTATATCAGGTTGATAAGGCTTGATCCGGCCTGATATGGCCGATTTTCATATCAGATCATATTAGGATATATCAAAATTTATATTTGGGTATATCAGATTATATCAGCCCAGATATAGTGATATAAATTTTTTTGATATGGTCTTATCAGGTCATATCAGGCCTGATCAGAATATTTCTTCACAGGTCCCCATACTTTCCATTTTATTACTATTCTCCTTTCATACTTTGTCTTGCGCAGGATGATACCGTTCATGGCATATTATGTTTTTAACAACTTGAACAACCAATCAGGGGGCTACAACATGAAATGCCCCATAGGCAAGATGAATCATTATGAGGGCTGTACATGCATTTCAAATGCCTCGTTGCTTCTATTAAGGTCTGCGTTTCACACTGATGTCTTTCGCCTTTGTCGTGCACTTCCCGAAGCAACACTTCCGCAAAAGGTTCATCCGGCAAGGCTAATGAGAGAATTCAATATCGTTGGTAGCAACAAAGACAGGAAAAGTGCCTAACAAAGTTGTCAAGTCGGTATAGAAAGAGTCGTAGATCTCGTTAAGAACATAATGTGAGATTTGCCGGCAAAGGCGTCTCGCACGTAGGACAACAGCAATTCGTCCGCCGTCCAAACGGTAAACCGACGAGAAAGTCATTACGCAATTAACCTGAGCAGTTCAGCGTGTGGGATTAATCGCAGAGTCAGCGACCCCACGTCGTGAGCATCGCAACTATATATCCACAAACCTCTCGCTCGTTCACCTTGACTGACGAAGCCTCGACATTCACCGTCGTTATCTCGGTACCGGTACCGCACGAAAGTCAAAGAAATAACATCGATGTTTGCCGAAAGCCGTTTGAGATTACCCGATAAAAATTTTATTATTTGCTAGAAGTTTATTAAGAGGACCAGTTATAAGTAAAAATTATTATAAAAAATTTACATTTAAATCTTATTAAATACATAACAAGAAACATATCATTGCAATTTGGTATGAACGTACATGATACAGGAATGGTGTGAGGTCAAAAGTATAATTTTTCGCTTCTATCTTTTAGAGCGAACCGGTTAACGAATGTTAGTGTTCGATAACTTATATTATCTGTCGAAGAGTGCATTCTTGATTGGATATAGCGATTATAGATGCAGTGAAAATTAGATACATGTAACCAATCGCTTAGTGATTCTTTAATCGAGAGATTTATTGACACATTCAAAATCCATAGCTTTGTCATAAAGACTTAGAATAAAAATTTCTATAATTAATTCAGGATGCACTTTTTAATACATAAAAGTAAGACACCGTACACTATAATTAGTTTACCGGTTTAATCTGAACCCTACGATGAGTAAAAAATTTACTTTTTTACCTTACGCTATTCTGATGCACTGTTTGTGTTTACAAAATTGCAGAATTATAATGCTCGTTATGTATTTGATGATTTTTTAATGTAGACTGTTAAAAATATTTCAAAAAATTTATATATGCATTCGGAGTTTTTCTTTAACAATCCTTTTATGAAGTATTCGGTACACTGTATATTAATTTTACAACAATTGTATTGTATGTTTATTAATATTTGTATAAATTGAATTGAATATACGCCTACCAAAAAAAACTTCCAATAACTTTATACTAGTTTTCATAGAAAAATTTCTAACAGGGTAAGATTTTCAAAAATAAGTGTATCATTTACATAGTTTTCTTTCTTATGACTTTTTTCAGGTGACTGGATCCTCTTTAGAGAGAAAAAAAAAATCGGGCTCAGCCGGGATTTGAACCCGGGACCTCTCGCACCCAAAGCGAGAATCATACCCCTAGACCACTGAGCCGTCTTGTTTACACTGTAAAAGATGTTTGTTTTTGTTAAAGGTATACTTAAGCCTTTTGTGAATTGGTTACTCTTTCGACTATTGTTATTATTTCAAAATCAGTTTTTTTGGATAATATGGAAACGTGACAAGCTTTTTTACAATACAATGCTTATTTTTTTTAATACTATTTTATCCTATTTGAGTCTCATTGAATTTAGCGATACAAATAGTTATTGTCCAGTTATAATGTGTTCTTTCCTTAGAAGTCGACTAAAATAGATTCAGCAGACAAGGTAATATGGAAAACGATTCTTCTAGAGTAAAATACAAATTTAACCTAGTATATCCATTTCCATATCATATATCACCTAATATATAATATAAAAATGAATTTTCGTTTTGACCTCCAGACAAAATATCTTATTGCAAGGAATGTAAAAAATAAATCATTTCTATTTTTTCATTATTATTCGTGGCAAAATTCTGATTTTTATTTATTTAGCGGAACAAATAGTTATTTTCACGTAGGGTGGGGGTAAAAATAGCGAATGACCAAAATAGTGAATGGTTAAAATAGTGAATTTTAAAATTGGGAACGTCTGAATATGGAATGGTCATCATTATAAAATTCGCTATTTCAGCCACTCGCTATTTTGACCATTTGCTATTTCGACCTCCATCCTATTAAAATGCATTGACAATGGCGAATGATAAAAATGGTGAATGGCTGAAAAAGCGAATTCCATAATTATGGACATTCTACATTTAGACGTTTCTTATTATTAAATTTGTTATTTTAGCCATTCGCTATTTTGGTCATTCGCTATTTTTACCCCCACCCCTCGCGTACGAATTTGTTATTTCCAAAGAATCAACCGAATTAAAGCCAGTAGACGAAAGAACCTGGTGAGAAGAAGTTGCATCAGGACTGAAGCACCGGGTCAACGCTACGACTATTGCGCAGTTAGCATTTAGTGAGTCAAGGCACAGCTTGGGTGTAGTATATAGCAGATATCGCGAACTAGACAAGTATACAGTGTGACTCGCTGGAAAGTTCATTGACCGATGCGCCGCGACGGTAGTGAGTGTTTACGTACTCGAAATTGAATCAGACCTGGTCAGAAAGCTTCACTGCTCTCCTGTATACATACGTTTCGTACAGTAGTCACTGTACGATCGCTCGTTCGGTACACAGGAAGTCATGGCAATTAGCGCGTTCCGTTTAAACCGGTCCGGACCCATCAGCGCATACAGGTACTCTAAACAATTGTCTGTATCGTATATACACGATTCAAGGATTCCCAGTCGCTATTAACATTGCTGCAGATAAGTGTTCAAACCTTTATTCCATCTCGTTGCGATTGAAATAATTGTAGCGCTATCGCATTGCGCCTTGTCCATAAAAATGTAATTTCCCACAGTGTTAAGGTACCCGAGCAGAAATTGGCGTCAGACTGCCTGACACCTTATCAGGCCCTGGCCGGATGTGGCCAAGTTGTGCCCGATTCTCCGAGCCCGATGAAGCCCTGGCGAGGGCCTGATAAGGTACGGATAGGGAAGCCTGACACGAATCTGATAAGGCGAGTCTGATGCAAACCCGATCAGGCCCTTACCAGTCGGAAATATTGCTACCCGCATATAGGGCTGGCCCGGTTTACCGCTTCAGGACCCTATAAGGTTGGCCTGAAGGAAAGCTAAAGAACTATAATATTGGTTATTATAAATAATAAAGGCGAATCGTCTTGCACAATAATCGCTACAATATTCTGGTCATCAGAATTCCATTTAATATTATTCTCATCTATCGAAATGTAGACCGCTAGGATAAAGGTAGTTAGGCAGTCACCTAAGCAAGAACTAAAAGAGTCAGCGTAACGCCCACTTATCTAAGTAGCCGACCCGGCTACCATCCCAGTAATGTTGAACTAATTCGTGCAAAAAATAAAACAAGCACCTTTATCAAATATATTAATAGATGGTAAGAATGATACAATGAACTCTGTTATATATATTCGATTATTTTTATTATTATGTATTATTCGATTATCACAAAATTACGGAATGTCTTTTTATCTTCAGCATGTTAGACGCAATAATATAAATTTGTAAAGTGTTGACTACATTACATTTGTTTTTTGTATATTCCATAACAGTCAAAATAAACAAAAAAATAGTATAATCATATGACCCGAATGGCCGAGTGGGCTAAGGCGCAGTGCAACAGTCCCATCCGGAGGATTCCTATTCTCGTCGATGTGAAAGAAAAGTTTCGTTTAGCGATTAATATATACCATCATGAATAAGGAAGACACAATATTGTAATTAAGCGTAGTACATGATTACTTAATTGAATGAGGACGAATTAATATTCTTTATTTGATTTCGTCATTATATTATTAGGCTCTCAATACGGCAACCTTTCTAGGCCCTATCAGGTTGGAATGAAGAACCAGCAGGATTGCCAGAACTATGTCAGGGCCGCGTCAGGCTGGACACCAGGGCCCTATCAGGGTACGTATTCAGTACCTTATGGGGCCACTGCGTTACATTACTGATCAGGGCTTAATAAGGTACCTTATCAGGACCTGATAATAAACAAGGCAGTGCCTTGTAAGGACCTAACGTCAGCCCGACGGCAAATTCTGCTCGGGTAGCTTACTGCCCTTCACGCTTCTTTCGCACTGCTCGTGTAAAGGCAGAGCTTCAGACTCGTAGTGCGCAAAACGCTCGTTTGGTCTCTTGTATCGAAATATACAATTAACAAAATGTTGAAATTCCTATAAAACTGAAATGCGTAGAGGCATGTTTCTAAAATTCTATAGCAATCGATGATTAGTCAGCACGGTACATGTGGTTCAAATTTACGCTGATTCGGTCGAATAGTTTTCAAGTTACAGTTATATGAGTTTTTGGCCTTTCATCGCACACGTACATACATCCGAACAATTTTTCTAAACCCCTTTTCTCGACGTTCCAGACTATTTTCTTATGAGGAAGCAACATGTTGAATACTCGAAAGAAGTTATTCAGGAATCTTTCCCTTTCAGCTGTCTGAAAAAAAAATGAACAAACGTGATATTAAATTATTCACACATATTTTATTATAAAACTCGTGTGGAAAATTTCAAGATGTAGTCCAAATTGACCGGAGCCATTGCAAAAGATTTCATTCTAGACTCATGTACGCACACTATGTGCGATTGATTTTTAACACCGGGTTTTCAGGGTGCAAAAAGCAGTTATCGATGTTACATGTTGCCCAACATTCTTCAGGGCATCTGAGGTTGAACTTTACACTTTTTTCCATTGACACCGACGGAGGCTTAACTTCGTAATGCTCTGCTCAAAAAGGTCGACCTCGTAGGATTTCGGAACGAAAGCTTCCTAACGTTTTTTTTCCTCCTTTTTTCAAAACTCCGGAAAGCTCCGGTTGAATCACCTTGACCTTTCATCTGCAGGTCTCTTGAGACTGGAGGGAAACTGAGTGAAAGAGCCTCTCAAGTCCGACTTTTAAGGGTTGCTGCACACGGGAGGTTCGATTTTTCACCCTCGAGGAAACTCCTCTTTTTCGGCGTTGCTCCGCGTCCAATTAGCGAATGGGGTGCTCTGGGTTCTCCAGTGTTTGGCTCCAATGCCGACCTTCCAGCACCTCGTTAAATTGGAATTGACGGTGCGAACGGAAAATTCTTGAAACTTCATTTTATTTTTATTTTATTATTACCAACCTACGTGACAGTGGAAAGGGGTGAAAAATGATTTTTTTGCAGGTCACCCGCTAAAAGTCTAAAAATAATGACGGAGCAGGTAAAAATACGCCACGTGGTTCTATGCTACGCCGAGTCCGGAGTCAACGCCGAAAGGTCAAGAACGAGTCGTAAAAAAAAATTGTATTTTAGTTGCACAAATTCGTTGCTGCAGTTTCAACGGTTATCAGGGATATTCTACACGATACCAGGACATAATATATTATTTTCTACCGGAACGAACTTTGTTTTATCGCGACTAATATGATGTGGAAGTGGTAATTGTGTTGATAGTAAAGTGAGGAAAACAATGCTCAAGGATATGAGCGTAATATTCTGGGTGATAGGCAAGAAAATCATTTCGACACGACAAAAGTTTGTGGCGTTGTAATAATTTTATATGAAAACTGTTACGCCCCGAAACGGGTTAAGGCGATAAATGGTTGTTCTCGATTTATGGACTTTGAATTACTAGTTTAAATGTTTGTTGAATAGCCATTTTTTTTGTTAAGCAGAAAGAAGTTAAAAGCGCGGAAATATTAATCGCAGTTAGGGAATTACAACGCGTATAATTTAAAATTTAGTTTTCTTTGAATTATGTAAATTCCCTAATTGAAAAATGCTTTACTGAAGAATGTGTACGTAAGATCGAGTTTTTAAATTGCAAAAAATAATTAATTTTTCTACAACAGAGTTTTTATTTCAGTAGTTGTACTTGAAGTCTTGTATTATAATTATATATGTTAACTGTGTTATAATTATATATTTATAATATATATGTTATCGTTCATGGATTATCAGATTGTAAACCATAATTAGAGTATTTGTAAGGGCATGAAATTCGTAATATAGCAGGAATACGAGAAAAAATACTTATCAGTAACAGAATTTCAATTTATGCAAATTACATTTAATCTACTTTGTAATTGAAATTTCAACAAATCATGTGGATCGTAATGAAAACAATAAGAATAAATAATAATCAGCAGTGAATTTTTTTTGTCGTTTATTTCAACCTATTGTTGAAATAATGGAACCGAACTTTTCATTTAAAAGAAAAGAAAATCAACGTGGAAACTACAAATTTCTCTTAATACTTAATTTTTTTGTAATATAATATCGAAAGTCTTTTTCTATATAGTTGCACAATTTTTAGATGAATGTTTTTATCTCAGTATGAAAAAGAATCATTTCTAAGTCTAAGAATATCGACCCAGCTTCATTAATTTCTGAACTCGGAAATCTTAATAACCGCAAAATATTTTGTGGAGATTTCAATCGAACAATACATGTATTTATTACTCAAATTTACTGTAGAATATTTTAATCAACTATCAAGATTCCCGAGTGCCACGATGCCAATTTTTTAATACGCTCTGAATACCGTGTCAAATATTCTGTAATATTTACAACTGAGTATCAAGTTTTACTTTGAGAAAAAAATTTGTTAGGGTGAAAATGGCTTTTTTGTTTCGTAGAAAATATAACGTACTTCGAATTGAATAGTTCGTGGAAAACATAACATTTTTTTTAGAGATTTTTCACCGGACTTTACTGCTTCATAATGTACGGACTTGAAGAAAAAAGCTTATCTCTAAAACGGTGGGCCAAAAAATCTTTTAAAAAATTCACAGAGGATACTTTTGAATAGTAACAATATATGGCCAGTTATCAACCAGACCTGAGAGGGCCAAGAAATACGTGGCTGAATTGGTGGAGAATGCCTCATATAAATATGTCGTTTCTCAACGAATAGGATTTCGATCGAAAACATCACATGGTTTTCATAATCGCAATCACCAAATCATGTTCAAAATGAGACAGTTTCTCACTAATTAGACTTTGGAAAAAAAAATTTCAACTATTTTGCTCTGCAGTATTATTGCAATATGATATTTGCAACATTTTAAGTGAGTTGATATTTTATACAAATTTTAAACATCTTCCACAACATTTCCGTAATATTGCATTACGGCAAAGAAATATTTTGCGCATGTGTCAGAAATGTTCCGGCGATATGTGAGTATTGGTTACATTAACTAGATCAACTTGACTGGTTAACCAATGAGTTGGTTGGTCTAACCAAACCGTTTTTTGCTTGTGTACCCTTTTCAATATGTTCTCCGAATTTGCATCATGTAGAACGTAGTCTCGAAGTAGACAATAAAGTTTCCTTATACGGAAGCAGTTATACCAAGATTGCTAAGATTTGCGGGGGGAACATCGTCAGATGGAAGACCATTTTTCGCGGTTCCGAACACCATTTATACTACTATACGGAACACATACAGTAGTATATAAACCTTAGCTCTCACTGCTCGCGCTTTAGTTCTCATATACTTACTTTTACTCGACTTATCCTCGCCATTTTCACAACAACGTAAAGTTTACAAAACTTACTCTCGCAATGTCTGTTGCAAAAGACTTGCATCTTCGTGTTCTGATTTTTTCTCGTTTTTCAAGACTAGGGTGTTGCCCCAGATCGACAAGTATATCAGATTTAGTAAGCGCATTTTCCTTCCACACTTCACCATACAGCAAGAGATTCACCATTCGAGACACGACAAAAATATTATTTCGGGAAACTTTTTCTTAATAAGAAGAACAAATCCGTTTCCAGTGGCTCAAGATATGATGCAATAATTTAGGCAAGTGAAAAGCAAAAGTCTTGCGAATTCGACACACGACTGGACTGTTTCCCGTTAACCAATGAACTAAGACATTTCGGAGATACAGAACCCCATTCGACTTCTTTTCAACGCCTCCCCATGTAGGTTTTGCCGATAGAGCTGAAGCGGCCAATACTCGGGCCAATGTTGGGGTGACGATTATCGACTTCGCAACGTTGGGCCAATGCTCGGCCAAGTATTGGCCCGCCACTTGTTGGCTTATCGATACTAGGCCAATGCTCGGCCAAGTATTGGTCCGCCGATTATTGGCTTATCGATACTAGGCCAATGCTCGGCCAAGTATTGGTCCGTCGATTATTGGCTTATCGATACTAGGTCAATGCTCGGCCAAGTATTGGTCCGCCGATTATTGGTTTGTCGATATTATGCCAATGCTCGGCCAAGTATTGACTCGCCAATTGTTGGTTTGTCGATATTATGCCAATGCTTGGCCAAGTATTGACTCGCCAATTGTGGCTTGTCGATATTATGCCAATGCTCGGCCAAGTATTGACTCGCTAATTGTCGGCTTGCCGATATTATGCCAATGCTCGGCCAAGTATCGACTCGCCAATTGTCGGCTTGTCGATATTAGGCCGATGCTCGGCCAAGTATCGACACGCCCATTGTTGGCTTGTCGATATTAGGCCGATGCTCGGCCAAGTATTGACACGCCCATTGTCGGCTTGTCGATATTAAGCCAATGCTCGGCCAAGTATTAACTCGCCAATTATTGGCTCGTCAATATTAAGCCAAATGCTTGGCCAAGTATTGACTCGCCAATTATTGGTTGTCGACGTTAGGCTAATGCTCGGCCAAGTATTGACTCGCCAATTGTTGGCTTGTCGATAGCCAATGTTTGGCTAACTATTGAGTCGCCAATTGTTGATTTCCATAAAAGATCATTGAATGTGATTTTATTTTGATCACATCAGACGCAGTCATATAAATCTATAAAGTGCTGATTATAATATATCAAATTGATAGTTTACATCTGTCGTTCAAATACACAAAAAAAACCGTGCTATGACATGATCGGGATGGCCGAGTGAGCTAAGGCGCAGCGCAACAACCAGAGGGTCCCGGGTTCGATTCCCGATGATGTAAAAAAAATAAAATGTTTTTTCAGCGATAAAAATGTATCAACATAAAGAGAAAGACGAGATGTGTAATTAAAATACCGGATTACTCGATGAAAAATTGATTTTTTAAAAATAAACTTGATACGGCCGATTATATTGGCCGATGCTCGGCCGATACTCGTATGCGATACTTGGCCATTTATCGTATGCGATACTCGGCCGTTTGCCGCACGCGATACTCGGCCGTTTCTCGTCCGCGATTCTCGGCCAACTATTGTTCGCCAATATCGAACCGGACTTATCATCCAACACTCGGGCCGATGATCGGGCCAATAACATATGCCAACATTGGCAGTCTCGGCAACGAGATTGGGCCGATCATCGGCCAAGTCCGATCACCCTACATGGGTCGTTACATAGTATGTGTGTCGTTCCAACGACGCCAAACTTGCGAACTTATCTCGCGGTACGTTTTTTTTGTTTTTGCACGAAAGGAAATAATCCGACGCATGTTTACGTTTCGATGCTCAGTCGTGAATCGTAAATTAGGCTATAAATGTGGCCCCAGAAGCTTGGAAGATTGAAGGATACATATTAGTGGGATAGGAATATTTTACGGAAGTCGAGATGGTGAAATATTCCGCTTGGCTTCATTCCCGGATTTTTGGAATATTTACGTTTGTCATGGAACGTAACGATATTAAATCACACGATATACATTAAAACCTTTCCGTCACAATAATATTCCATTTCGTAATTTGTAGGCGCAGTTTTTTGGACCACTTCTCTCTGTTCTTAGTGCGAGAATTTTTTGTTAGTTATAAATTCTGTACGAGTCACAAACATTGTTCTGATACTTGAGTCTCTGATTATGTTTGTGAATTTTAGAAAATTTTGTGCAATAAATATCTCTAATTATGAACAGAAGTTTTCTAACTATAAAGAAAATATATTAAAAAGATAAAATCGGTCTAAATAGCATACGACATAAACGGACGATATCCAGAAAAAATACGTTTGAAAAAATTGGGGAAAAGGTATTGGTAGAAAATGCAACACAAAAAATCCAATAAAAAAATAAGGATGAAAGAAATATTCAATGGACAAGAACGTAAAGGAGAAAGATTCGATGGAAGAAAATTTACAGGAAAATACACGGCCAATAAAATGTTAAAAGCAAAGAAGCAGATATAAAACCGATTTTTCAGTGCTATATGAGGCATTCGATATGAAATCACCCCAAATAAAAAAAAATCGTAAAAAAAAGTGTAAGAATCCCGTTTAGTGATTATAATAGATACACCAAATTTTAATTTTTTAAACATTTTTTCTGACGGAATATGCCATGTTATTCATATTTCAATTAACCTATAATATCTCGGGAACAATTAATTTTATCAACAATTAAAAAAAAAAAAAATGTGCGTTTTTTCATGGTCTGCAAGAAAACAAATTAATTCAGTATCAATTGAAGAGTCTTATGGAAAAAAAAAACAAAAAATTGGTCCTTTCCTTACAGAATTTGCAACAATACCGACATCCGAAGTCCTTTCCGCTATAAAAAAATATTTTCGTAGATTAAGACATAAAATAATGGCTAAAATTAGACAATTAATTATAAATAATTTTTTATCTTGTAAGCAATAAAACAAACGCACATTTCCGTTTATTAAAAATGTTGATTCGATTAATCGTTCCCGAGATATTTTAGGTTAAATGGACAATGAAAAACATGGCATATTTCGCCAGAAAAAGTTTCAAATAAATTAATATTTGGTGCGTTTTAATCACTGGACCTGATTTTTAAACTTTTTTTTTTAATGGTTGAATTCATATAGTATGCCGCATATAAGTTACTTATGTGTCTACGGAATCGGCGAATCAAGAAGTCAGATATCGAAGTGCGCGCGTGTGAAAAAGATAGAGAGGCCAGCGTACGTAAGAACTGATATAAGTGTGAGCGATTGGCATTGGGAAGCTGAAAGATTGGTAGTTATGAAAACAACCGCTTATGAAGAAAAATTCAGTTATGTAAATTTTTTTTTATGATACGGTTAAATATCATTGTTTTACAATGTGTTATAATCGTTTTTATAAAAAAAATTATTAAGTGAATAACGATATATTACTGATCAGAACATTTTTCAATTTTCTTCTGATTATTTACAATGGTCTCCCTTAGAAAAAAAGTAGCTAACCGGTAACACAATTCACGTGGTTACCTGTGGACCATACAAAATAAATATATATCCATTCTATACAGAAATACCATTTGATTAATTGATGTGATACATTACAGTAATAATTTTTCTTAAATACATGCTATACGTTATTGTGGATTTTCCAAGCTCTGTTCGAGTTTAACAAGAGCGACATAGAATTATCAAGATTTCACTTTCACTTATAGAACCACGCAGGTCTTGCACTTGTACTTGTAGTCTTAGTTTATTTCCTGTACACAGGTACTTCAGCCTTTTGCACAAAGAGTCGTGTGTGCATTTGCCTTAATGGGCTATACGAACTCCATTTTTTTATTCTTGACGTAATAGAAATTCCTGTAAATCGACCATGAGACGGTGTTTTATTTATAAACCTGAACAAGAATCTTTGGCACGTATTATTTTCTGTTGTAAAGGAATTGTTCTCATGCTCTTGCAGCACTTACATTCCCAAACTTATTGGAATTTGGTCTTTTTGTTAAGGGTCTAAACCAATGTGAAGCTTTCATAAAATCAATCTTGTTGTTATTGAATTTTTCAAAAGGTCATACCTTTTAGAATACTACATTAAGATTTCGAGGTAAAATCTCAAGGAGTTTGGGAATGGTAGCTTTCTACTGAGCAGCGGTTTGGAGGTCAGAAACGCATTATTTTTCCTAATTTGCTGCAACTCCAACTCAAAAACAAATTATTCGTTTGACTTGAAATTTTTACACGTGCTTTAAACATATTTTGTCACACAATAATCGAAGATTTATTGATTGGATGAACAATGTCAATTTGGTATTTTAAAAAAACAGCAATTTTTGAAAGGCGATCGTTACTTTTTTAAAAAAAATTTTTTTTTGACAGATTTTGATATGTCTCTGAAATCCAAGTTTATGACACGAAGAATACCTACTAGTTTAATAGCGTTTTAATTTTTTTTTGTTTCAGGCACTCTAGTGGGCGCAATCATTACAGCATTGAAGCAACTCGTTTTTTTAATATCCTGCATACAACGCTTGCATTTCAATTATTTCAAACCAAAAAATTTGTTTATAAAGTTCATTTATTAAAGAAATACATGCCTCAAATGTGAATACATTTGATGTAATAACGATTTTCAAGAAAACCCCCGAGCATCACCAAAGTTCAGAGAGTTTGCATTGGTATTCGTTAATTTTTATGTACACCGAGAGAAAAAGTTTCTTTGATTTCAAAGAAATATTTACTTGTTTTCAATGAAATATTTTCTTTGAATTTAAAAGAGAACATTTCATCGCCTTCACGGAAACGTTTGCTTGGCGAGCGTAATCGAAGAAACGTTTTCATTGATTTAGGGAAACGGTGTCTTTAATTTTAAAAAACGATTTCCTTGACGGCATCAGGTCCGACACTGGTTGGCGCGAGCGCGTCTGTCTCGCCGCCTCAGTCGTCGGTACTGGTTGGATCGGTGTGTTTCAATGTTCCTCGCGAAAGCCGGTCTCAGCGACTACGCAGAAATATTCAAAGTGAAAAATTAATCAATAAAAACTCACAGAAACGTTATCTGGCATGGAGAGTGATCTTTGAACCTAACGTCTGCCATTTCGCGGCCCGCGAGTTTATAGGTTAGGTTCTTTGAAAACAAAGCAACAGAGTTCTTTGTTTTAAGGAAAAAATTCCTTAATTCAATGCCACTACATTTCATTGGATTTTCAATCATTAGAAGAAAAGATAATATTAGATCAAATATATTAGTAGTAGTAGTAAGAGAAATTTATTGGTTTGTATACAGAGGTTTTACAAATATGTATTCTTTTTACGCCATATGTATTACATATGTATTCTATTTACAACGCCAATGGGCCATCGAATGAAGGACCCCGCTTCAGCCCATAATAACTATTGTTGTGGTGCATATTGTTATTCTTGTTGAATATGATGTGATCCGATTACATTATTCACTATTCAAGCTGCCAGCGGCTAAATTTTCAAGGATTTGATGAATCGTGTGAGTTGGGTATTTTGGTTTGTGGGTAGTCTAGACTGGTCTTATACATAAATCGTTAATATTTTCTAACTGTTGGGAGGCGAAATGAGACGTGAGATGATTGATCCTTATTTCTATTGGTGTGATTCCTGTGAGCTCGTATAGAAGTGTGTTTCTTGGGTTATGCAGCGGGTTGTTTGGGTGACGAATTCGCGTAAGTCGTCTTATTGCGCTTGTTTCCGTTGTTTTTATTTTTTTCACCGCATTTTTCAAATATATTATTTCTTTGATTTTAAAGTAATGTTCCTTAGGTTGGGATTTCAAAGAAATTTTTTTGAATCAAGGAAAATTTCTCTCGGTGTATCATTGCGATTATTATTCACGGCCATTTCCAACAGAATATTAAAACCGCAAAGCATATTGCCAATAAATTATTTCCGTGCAGTTCATTTTTCCGCAAGCATATTTTCTTTCGCCTATTATCCCCAGTAGTTTTTTTTTCCAAGGTATGACTTCAATTGCCTTTTACCATCTTTCCAATTCCTATCACTCCCTACCCGCAATTCACTAAGCTAACCTAACTTCTAGTGCGTCCGCAGCCGACTAAGCTAGACTGTGCCGCATTTGCCGGGAGCACAGGGAAACTGCGGAAAACCCGTACCGGTACAGACGACTGTATATTCTTCTGTATACAAGAAAGTAACTTACTTAACTATATACACCAAAGCCGCAGAAAAAATGACCTCCGGTTCACCGGTTAATGAGCCAGCCGCTGCACGGCTAAGCGGTCACCCATCCACGTTATGGCCGCAAACAATGCTGCCTAACTCAGGTGATCGCCAGAGCGGCACACCGACCGCCCAACCACCAGTGTCGTTTGATTATCCCCAATATTTTTGTTTTGCTAAATTCCTTGGCATTACCAAACCGTCTTTTGCGTGAGCGGTAAAATTGAGGTCTCCATAGATGTACGTTCCCACAGATAAAAGCGAATCTTAGGCGATAAGATTTCATCAAGTGTTGCGTGTTGGTCGTTACGGTCTATGACATAGTAGGTCTATTTGACGATAGGATAGTGTAAAGTCGCTTTATAGCATGAGTCGGTGAAGGAAGGCCAAAAGGGGTTAACAATTGGCGGTGTCTAACAAGAACGAGTGTCATTCTCGGCAGAACTCGATTCTATAAATAGATGAAGACCGCTCGGTCAAAGGGTATGACCTTTGGGACACGACATTACGTCGTTAACTCATCGAAATGTCGTTTAGTTGTCAGCTGGTTGCCCGTTTAATTATCGGTGCCAATTCAATTGGGAATAACTGGGTTCATATTATTTCGGCGCTGTGAACGTAATGCTACTGATTATCATCTAGCTGCGATGTTTGCATATAATTCACAATGATTCGCAGACTCTCGCCCGGCGATGCATATTATTCCGCATGCGAAGCTGAGCATGTATCGCATGGTGCAGCAATGCTACTGATACTCTCGCGTCCTGAATCCAATTTAGAAAGCGTCAAGGCCAGCCCCAACGAGCGGCTATGGCTCACTTCTGACTGGCGAGCATTTGTTGACGGAAATTGCGCGTGCGATAATTCTAAGCATACATAGATGCGTAGATGTACATACATATGTATTACGAATCTCACCCAGTGGATCTACGCGGTACATTTGTCAATGAGCTGTTGGGAATTAAATACACGCACCTACTGTATACACGTGATTAATCACTAACGTCGCGCGTTTAGATCTCAATTTCTAATTAAAAGGGGCCAATATGTTATGAGATTGTTATCGAGTCTTATTTTCCGCACATCGTCATATATAGCCTCGCTAGATCTTTGTACAAGGTAAATTACAATTTTCGGAAATTCTTCAAATTTTGTGAATCCGTTTTTTTCTTTTGTGCTTTATAAAATGAAAATTACTTGGCTTGGGGTCAATATGGCGAATTGCTGAAATAGTGAATGGCTAAAAGAACGAATTTCAAAATAATGGGGGTCTGAATTTAGAATGAGCGTCATTGTGAAATGCTCTACTTTAGCCATTTTCTGCTTTGACTCCGATCCAAATATGCACGGAGAGAAAAAATTGTGGGACACAATGAAGCAGAAGTTGACTCAATCTCTCCATGAGGTTATATATGGCGGATGGAACGAGAAGGTTGGGTCAAATTCACCAAATGGTTGTCGGGTTTTCTTCGATACAAATGTGATACGGGGTTGAAACAGGGCTTTCATCGTAGCTCCAACATTGTGGTCTATCAAACCATCCGCACTTCTGTATCAATCTCTAATCGATTGATTGGAAATATTGACGCGGTTGGTTCAAATACATATGATTCGTAGAAGTTGCACATTAAAATAAAATGGCACTGTCACTCGGGCATTATTTTTTCAGGTACATTACGTCATCAGAAATCGTTGGTTATTGGTTTCTGCCAAAGATAATTTCCTGCCTACACTGGGGTTTGAACCTACAACCTATTCAACCTAAGCACCTGACAACTACGGTATCAAAGACTTAATAATTTTGGATATCTAAATAAATGCTTGATAGATTGCGATCAGAACGTGAAGTGTTTTTTTTTTTCAAGTGGACATGATTTTAGGATGAACGATGTCTTGGAGGGTTCCCAGTTTCCCTATGCCCTTAGCGGAAATGCTATGGCGAATGCGATATAGAGGAGGAAGTCGGATGCGGCCGTACGGAAACCTGGTTACTAATCCAGATTAGGCTCTCAACCGTATAGAGGATTTCAATCGGCCCACTACTGGACGACTGTTGGCGACTAGTCTCTTAGTAATGGCGCGGCAATGGTAGCCAACACTGACGCAGTTCTGGCCCAAATACTGATAACTTTAGCCCATTGCTGAGTGCCTGACCGGAAATAGCGATACTGCTGGTCCAGTGATGGCAGAAAATGGCCTCCCGCTAATGCTCATTATAGTTGGACCGATACTGGTTTTTATTTGCCAATATCCCAGGCAGAGTGGTGACAAATGACGGCCATGACGATAACCACAATCTATAAGAAAGTATTGATAATACTGTGAATAAACATTTGAATATGTTTACTCAATTTTAGTTTATCAAAGAAGATTTGGTAAATATTATGAAATATTACCGGCCTCCATTTTCCGCTATTGAATTTTATTTAACTCCACAGAAATTTATAAACAATAATTGAATGTTCAGTTCGACATATTAGTACATTCATCGACACCATAATTAATCAATATAGAAATAATAAAACAACGTTTTTTCTTTTTGGGTTTGTTTTTATTTTTGGGTTTCTCAACACGCGAAACTCAACGAAAATATCATATTTTAAGACAATTATATTATATAAAAAATATGATTTAACTTATTATATGTTCAATATGAGTTACACTCTGAATTGCACTAATGCAGTATTTGTAATTAAATTGTGCGGTAGTTCTACCACTATTACTTGTTCCGAATGATTCACCATGGTCACCTGTCACTAGCATTTAACCTTCGTCGCTTGTAGTAGAATCTTCCGCTTCGTCATCTCGCTGATCGTTCAACTCTTGTAACAGTTTGGTTCTTTTCTATAAATCGCAACGTTTTTACCCGATAATAGTTTGACATGTTGATTGCGTGATCAACGATCCTGAGTAGCTGCTGGGAAAATGTTGCGTAGGTGGCGCAGCTACGCAATTATCGGCATCAGTAGTGGCCGCCTCACGGAAAACTGCCGTGGCCCGTTCTCGGTACGAGTCTATTGGTCACCGCTGGTTGCTAGCAATGGACTAGATGTGGCGAAATGCTGGCAGCTTTTATCTAGCCAGACCACTGGCCACCACTGGCCCCTGCAATGGCGTGAAGGATGACCATTATGCCCAATGGGATGAAGGATGCCATCGGTTGGTAGCCAGTAGTATATTAATCATTGGCCCCGTTGTAAGTTCTGGCATTCCTTATAAGGGCAGGGGGGATTGTCTACTAATCCACGCCCACCCTGTAATATACGTAATGCCTGCAGATGAGAAAATGCGAATAAAAAAAAATTCTCTTAGATTTCAGTTGAGTGCAACAATTTTCTTAGTATTTCTAATTTATTCAAACAATCACTCGAAAAATTTTGTGAATATAAAATAAGTATTGGACAAATCTAGAGTCAGGTACATTAATTTCGCAAAAGAATTGGAAATTTACAGTGCTCGGTACTTGAATGGCAGTTTCAAGTACATAGTTTGTACATAGTAAATTTTATACTTATAAGTACATTAAATTCGCAATCGTTTTTCCAGTGGGCCTTTATAGAAATCGTTTGCCTGATTAAAATGACACGCGTCAAGTGCCGAAATCATCTTGCCTTAACCCCACATGGGGTTAAATCAACATACACTATCAGTTGCTCAATGGCATTCAAGATTCAGTTAAAACATTCTTATATAGACGCTCAACCACAGGGAATAGTTTTCTCAGAACAAAAGGAATTGTATTGCCTCGATGAATGGAAATTTGATTCTCTATTCCATTTAAGCCAAGGCAATATTCTCCGACCTCAGTGCGAGGTTGTCAGAACCCGAGTTAAAATTTAGACCCTTGTCAAAACTTAAATGTAGTGTACAGGCAGGATACACGAAGGTTCCTCCATTCCTTTGACTTTGCTCAGAACCTCCGAAAACGGTAAATATTACCCAATTGGAGTAAACCAAGACTATTGTGGCCTGAAACTATTATGTTTGAACCTCCAATTAGGTTGTACAAAGTGAGATGAGGTTTTTAGACCCTTGCATAGACCTCCCAAAGTGGCATATTTTACCCATTTTCATTTAACGAAGGGTGTTCGAAAGGCTTAAATTTCAACTCGGGAATTTAAAACTTTCTCTGAGTGGCAAAATTCTCTTCTTACAGGAATCCGATATATATTTCTGTACCACCATCAATGTCAACATCGTATATGCACCTGACTTCTACATAATATACGTAGTCATGTTGCTATATGCAGGCACACGACGTCAGATTTTTTAAATCTCACGCACGAGTGGACGGGATGAGTTGAGGTTTGGAAACCTATGTTTTCACCGCTAAATTCACACTTTCGTGGTTTCCCAAAGCATCGAAAAAATTTGTAGCAAAGAAAACTGCAAGGAAAACGCGAATAGAAAAAAAAATTATGGGAATAGTATGTTGTCGTGTTCCGCAGAGTTGAACGAGAAAGTAGAGCAGGAGTTTGAAACTCATGACACGCAGAGGCACCAGAACGTATGTGCAAAAGCCAATTTCACATGCTACTTTTTTTTGCAGCTTATGGTAGAAATACGCTCAACACGCGGTAAACAATTAACTGCGCATACATCTCCGATCGAATCGGTCTGGGCATTTGAATACGGCTTTTTTTTCAACAATTTTACCATGAAGGCTTTTAGGAATTGCAGTATCATTATTATTTGCACGCGCTTCTAGATTGGAACATCGTCCTACGTGACATTGCATGGCGCCGCTGCAACTAAATGATAACAGCGCAACCTTAATGTGTATATTTAATTGGAATATGCTCTTTTCACCTACTTTTTAGTAAATGTCGAATTCAGACAACTGCACTCAGTCGATGTTTCTGTTTAATTCTTGTCTCGATAAATGGTTCAGGAGGAATTAATTTCCAGAGCTTCAAAATTAAAGCCAACAGTAACAACATTTAATATGCTATTAGCTTCTCATTTTTACGTATTCGAGTTTTATTGTAATTACTTGTTTGATCGGTCAGACTAGGGCGGAAAACGAAACTATTATTTGATGTTCAACATCAAGCCCATCATAGCCATTTTCGTTATCAGCAGAATGTGTTTCGGTTAAAATTTGGTTGTTAATAACGAAATACGAAGTAAATCGAATAAATTTCATCACGGGTATATTGCTCGTCAGTTTTCCTCTTCACCAGTATCCGGAATATTGGCAATCGTCTGGCGCTCAGACGATAATTCAATTGTTAGGGCAGCATCAGGTCCGGGTGAGAACATCGATAATCGAGTAAGGTTACAGACCTAACCGGACTCAATTATGGTGTTAGACAGGCCTGAGCGTTTTCAGATGAAATTCGATTTTCCGAAAAACGTTCCTGTAGCGCCGGGTTGTAGCACATGTATTAAGGATGTATGATACGTACAATCTCGCTAATTGTGAGTTTCAGAGAAAATTTCGATTACTTCCCGATGAGATAAAAATCGGAAAAAAAATAATCGATATTAAACGTGCTGAAAAGATAAATTTTGCATAGTAATAATTCCAAAATGATATTAACACATTTCTGAAAAGAAAAAACAATCCTTCAACAAACAATCAGTCAACCTAACTTTTTTTTCTAGTGACAATAATATGTTAATTCATTTGAATGCATATAAATTTTTTTAGATTTGTTTCTTTATTTTGATTTTGAAATTTTTTATTTTCAAAAATGTGCGCGAAATAACGAATTTTGGATATGTGTTCGGCATAAACCTATCTACTACACTCCAATTTTTTTTGGAAAGCGCATATCCAAAATTTTTTATATTCTGCGCATTTTTCAAAATAAAAAAAAACCGAATTAATATGAAGAAAAAAATCTAAATTAGTCGGTAAACGTGATATCAAATCGATCTCGAACTCGCTTTGAAATTTTTAAAGATATTCGGCTTAATGCATCTCAAAAATGACACTTTTTGACATGTTTTTTTTTACATTTGTCAACTCAATTTGAAATTATTATTTTTAGCGAGAAGCAAAGAGACGATGAAAAAACGAAGATAAATAGGTAAAGTGACTGGTAAGCAGATACTCTGTGACAATAGCTGGACGGAGGTCGATAACCGAGACTCCCGCGCATCATCTCGTGCACAGGACATCAGAAGCAAAGAAAGGCTGAGAGGCTCGCCTTTCTACAGCCTTGACTGTGCAGCCTCGGTTCTGTCATGTGCTTGAGCCTCCAGAGCTTGAGCGTATCATCTCTTTCTCTACTGTCGCGCGTTCATACGTGAGCCGAATGAAGGAATCTTCATTACCCTTTGTGCTCGTCATGTCTCACCGAGGCGACATCCACGAATTCCACGACGGAACCAAAGGAAAAGTATTGGAAGAACCATCCGTCTGTTCGTCACACGTAAAGACAATCAGAATTTTCAACTGAGGCGCCTTTAGGCGTCGTTGAGAAATTACATTTTCTTGAAAGCTTTTGATGGTCTTCGAGGGACGTGAATCAATTGGAATTCTTCCTCTGCGATGCAATGGAGAATGAAGAGTAGAAAAAAATAAGGCTTTTGGCTTGCGGGATTATCAGTTTTAACTTTGTCATTTCGAACGGAAAAGTTCTCATTTCATTCCAACTTTGAAGCTCTTAGAAACTAATTCCGTAAAAAATTTCTTTTTATTATATTAGTTCTAGCGGATCATTCATTTTTTTAAATGTGATGCATTCAGTTCTTGTGATCATGCTATTTGAACGAATTAGCGTAACTGGATAAAGCGATGGCGGTTTCCATTATGGTCTGCAACCACGTCATTAGTGGCTTTAACTAATAAGGTATACTTAACTTCAGACTTTTCAATCTTTACAGGATGATCGTTTCGTTTATTTGTATTTCGGAGAATCATAGTTACGAGAGGAAGTTGAATTTAATTTATTGAGGAAAAGTTTGTCACATCAACTAAATGAACTGAATATTCAGTCAGGTAGTAGCAAATCTATATTAAGTATAATAAACCAAGTTTTTAGTACAACTGTAATCGCATTTAAATTCGGTAACGGTAATGAATCCATAGTTAGATTAGATTTTGATGATTTATCAGTATAATAAACCAACTTTGTAGTACAACTGTTATCGCATTCGAATTCGGTAACGGTAATGAATCCATCGTTAGATTAGATTTATATTAATTATTTGTATTTTTGTTGCAAGCCTTTTTAATATACCGGTGAATGCAAAACCAGCAACAATGAGTTTCATCTTTAAAATTCCGCAGTTAGATGAATCTACAGAATTTAGGATAAGACGTTTGACGGTTGAAAATCTACAAGTCAATCCACTGTCTTTACATTTTTACAATATTACCACAAGAATTCCTATTGATGAATTAGGTTGAACACTAAAATTAATTTTCATTTGTCTTTATTTATTAATCATTTATAAAACCATGGATATGCCTGGACGTCTTGATTTGTCTTACATACAAGTATCTTTGCATTATATCACACTTTTGATTTTCTACTGCACACATTCAACGCTTCAAAACTTCATTTTCAACTTTAAATGGTTAAAACCGGTGTCGCTTGTAAAACTTATTTTTATCCTGCCACCGAATAACAGGAAAGGTACACGGAAGGCCCAATTCCCAACTAGTGTAGACTCGCTAATATGACAAAATTTAGGATAAGATATTTGACGGTTGAAAATCTACAAGGTATCTACAAATCAACTGACTTTACATTTTTACAATATTACCATATGAATTCCTATTGATTAATTGGGTTGAACACTAAAATTAATTTTCATTTGTCTTTATTTATTAATCATTTATAAAAGCATGAATATGCCTGGACGTCTTGACTCGTCTTACATGCAAGTATCTTTACATTTTATCAGAACACCTAATTTTCTACTGCACATATTCAACGCTTCAAAACTTCCGTCTCAACTTTAAATGATTAAAAGCGGTATCGCTTGTAAAACTTATTTTTATCCTGCTACCGAATAACAGGAAAGGTACACAAGAGATCTAATTCCCAACTACTGTAGACTCGCTAATTTGACACGTTTCGACCTCCAAAACATTCCACGCCGGATGTCATCTCGCAGAGCGTTTTAAATTATCCGATTACCGACATACAATAATTGCGAATTAAATTCAAGTTTGTCTATTCAATAAAAGTCAACGATTTATTGTCTCCCGCCACGGAAATTCTATGAGCACCCGATGGAAATAAATGGGAAAGCATAAATTCCAAACGCAGAAGCTTCTGTTACGTCCTGAAATTAAATGACTGTGTTTATGTAGATGTTTTATGACTTATCCGGTTGGCGACAGTTCTACATGTCACGATTGCGTAACGATAACGACATCGCTAACTATCGCGGCGCAATGCCTCGTCGTAACTGTACAGTGATCAAAAGAATCATATTGCGTTTTCACCTCCGATCGGATCTGTAGCTAGTTCATCAACCTCCTCCACTCGTCACTCTTTTTTCTCGTCGGATTAACCACAAATATCCCTCTTCACCCACTTCGACGCATTCATCTTCAGCATCTCGTTTCTCACGTTGTCTATGTTATTAAGGCAGAGGAAATATATAACGCTGCTCGAGAAAATATGTGTGTGCGTGCCCGAGTGTTTAGGGAGGACATCGAAACGAAGTGCTTGTCTACAGAGGGAACGCGCCGGTATAGTTGGTATATAACTCAACCAGACGACAAGAGTGTGTAAAGCAGTATCAGTGCGCGTGTGTGACGTCGACGGATGTCGCTTAGAATTGGCCGAATGACCATCGTAACCAACGAACCGTCCCCGTCGACGACGATAACCACCAACGTCGCCACGATAGTTGTGCGACCTTTTCGATTTAGATATTGAAGCGAGCAGTAGCGAAATTAGTGTGGAACTGGTGAAAATTTGTCATTCCCATCGCGTGGACTATCATTTATACGCACCGAAACAGTGCAGCCAAATTCAGTTTACTAGGAAAAATGATTTCGTTACACTGATAGAATATGTTGGAAATTCTGTGTTTATAGCGAATCGTTCAGAGGACTCAGTCACCTACGAAAAGTACACTCAGAGAAAGGAATAGTACCGTCAACTATATATATATAGTCAAGGTACCTTTGTTTCTACAGAACTAAATTTATTCCCGTGAAGTTCGACTTGGTTCATCTGACAAAATCTGTTAGCTTGAAACAAAATCATAATCAAGTTCAAATTACCATTCCGATTCAACCATATGAATTGTTAGCTGAATTACATCAAAGTTAATTCAACTGAATAATGGTTTTACCGAGCTGCATGGTTTTTTGATTCTTTGACTAATTTTATTGGTTCATTCAAAAAAGATTTAGTTTTATTTAACAATTCAATGAGTTAATAGAAAAAAAGTTATTTAGTTCAAGCCGTCTCGTTACTTACTTAATGGATACAGACCAATTGGTCGAAGTAACCAAACATTTTCTTGTATGATAGGGACATTCGTTTGATTCACCCGTTATTTCTTATAATTACGTCAGGATCTAAAATGACAAACAGTCCATACAACTAAACATATTGTTGAAATAACGTGTAGGTACATTGATTCATTTCAATGTTATAGTCAAAAGAAGTTTACTGCAAGATTCAATCAATTTGTTGTGAGTGCATGTTAAATATCATGAGAGCTGTCATCAACTAAATATCCTTATCCGTGTAACAAAATATTGGTTTGCTACAACCCAGTTGCTGCATCTAATTGATGAGTACAATCAGCTAAACATTCAATAAATTCAAGCTCAGTTAGGTTTGAAACTACCCGAAAAAGAGTTCATTAAAATCTGCGTGTTTTCGAGTGAATTAAAATTAGATTTTATTTAACTAAATCATTGTTTGGGATTCAACTAAATCCTATGGTCATCCCAAACATACATTTCGTCCGCTCCATTTGACTGCAGGATTTAGTTCACTCAAACAGATTTCCTTCGACGGTACTATACCTTTCTCTGAGTGTAAAAGAAAAATCTATAAATAATACACTTCTTTTGAAAAATCTTATATTGAAGATCACTAAATACATAACAAGCACTATACATCTGCAATTTTGGAAAGATATACAGTGCACTAGAATGTTATGAGGTGAAAGGTAACATTTTTCACTCGTAGCTTTCAGACCGAACCAGTGAACAAATTGTGGTGTTCGATGTCTGATTTTAGCTGTCGAATAATGCATTCTGGATATTAATATAGAAACTTTTATTTTAGGTCTTTATGACAACGCTATGAGCTCAAATCCGTGAATAAATCTTTCTCTATTGAAAAATCACTTAAAAAATTGGTTACAGTAAATCCAGAATAGATTTGGTTATGAACGAAAGGTGTACAAATAGAGTTTCGCTGTATGTATGTTGAACTTTTACACAAATTTCAAGATTACAAACAATTGCTAAGACTGCAAACAATTATAGTGATGCTGACTCAGGGCCCGCGAAGCTTGATTAGTTATTAATTCATTGTAAATGTTCTAAGCATGAGCGAGAAAATCTTTAAGTATATAAGGGTACTGCAAAATTTAAAAGAAAACGAAATTATGCTACTACTGGACATTTTTGTGATGCACTAGCAAGATGCATTCTCCACATGACAGCTTCGCTTCTGTTCCATTTAATCATATTCATTTTCATCAGTTGCATTAGTCGTTATTAGTCTAGCATCTGTATTAGAATTTGTAGTACGAGTTTTTTTCGGCTCACATTTCATTTCACCCATTTCGTCTCTTATCATTTTTTTTGTTCTCCCGCCGCAAATGAAGCTTCCAGACGTCGAGACTGAAAAGGAACAATGAACAAATGACGAGGCAAAGCGCAGAACCGAATAGCGAATGTGATGTCCAAGAGGCTTGATAGATCATTGCTACGAGACTTTTGCTATTGAGATTAGTAGGTCGAAACACGAAACAAAAAAAAAAAAAAATATCACAAGCTCTTACAATATACATTCGATACCAGACACCGGCACATAGCATGTGAGTTCCATGCCACTACTGGCGGTGCCGCTGCTGTTCCTGATGACTTTTTAATGAGCTCTGGCGCTTGGCCAGGAGACGTGAATGGAAGTCTCGATGTACCAGTTGTCATTTCCCATTCAAATGCAAATGTGTTGCAGACAGGATAAAAAAAGGAAGGCGAAAACAGAAGGTAGCACGACAGTGAATAAGAAAAATGAATGCAAAGGCTCGATTCCACAATGAGACAAAAAATTCAGTTTATTCAAAGAAATCCATTTTGTAGACGGTATGTCCATTCAAATTGTATTCACAAAAATGAGTGGTTTTATCAAAATTATTTAATAAATCGTGGTAAATTGTTATTTAATTAGAGCAAAGCGAGTGCTTTAATGTTATTGCACCAATTAAATCACTTTTGACTAAATATCGAAGGTTATGTAAAATAACAATGAAATATAAAGAGTTAATTCAACATCACACTCAATTCACTAGATTAAAGCTGTGTTGGATTTACTATCATATTCAGTTCGACGGTGTTCGTTTTATGTAACCAATCCTACCAACCTCTTAAACATATATTTTTGTTGAAAATACTGAAATATTTGGCATATGGCGTATCATTTATCATTATCATATGTATAAAGTGTTAGTAACAAATAATAATTATTGTTGGAATCAATCAAATAAATTTGTCATTTTAAATACGTCAGTGCGGTCAATAGATTTACTTCGAACAAACTGTGATATTTCAGTTGACTACGTATTGGTTTTGTTTTTTTAAATAACAATTTGCTAACGTAACTGAATTTGAAGTCAACAAAATGGATTTATTTGGATTCACTGAATTTTTTTCTCAGTGTCACCAGAATTTTTAAAAAATGCTGTAAAGTGGATCTTAGCAAGTTGTGTCCTCTATATTTTTGGTTTTTTTTACAAAGTTACCTCTATGAGGAAGTATGCTATCCGATATTGACTTTCTCACAGAGAAAGCCTTTAAAAAATAACCAAAAATAATGGGGAAGCTATTTGAAAATCTCTAATTTGCAGCTATTTGAAAATAAAAGTAAAAATTCTGAAAAATGTGAACCACGTAACAATTTATGACTAAGCTATGCTTTAATCATCGCTGAATGGTACTGATTTCATGTATAATGTACGGGGCGGGATTAAAATTCCGACAGTTAACAACACAAAGGTCTGAAATTCAGAAATGCAATATATCACCTGAATTTTTCACGAAATTTTTTCGAACGCATTTTCTCAAAAATGTTAGATATTAAGTTTCGAAAATTGAGACTTTTGTACATTTACCATTCGGAACTTTAACCCCGATTCCCTTGCCTCTCGGAGACAAAGTTCCGAATGGTAAATACTCAAAGGTCTAAAATTTCTATTCAATGGCATAAGAGTTATACATATATTATTCTCTTAACCGTACTTATCATTGACATATTAAAATGTTCAATTGATTGCAATCAGAACGTGAAGTGTGTACGGAAGTATTTTCAAGGGAACATAATGCATCATGCACTCTACTCATAATCGTTAGGTTGCCGGTTCGAGTCCTGGTGTTACCATTTTTTTAAATTGATTTAGATACCTACATCAATGTTACATTTAAAATTCACCTGTGCCTATCAACAGATATTCATTTTTTACTGTTATCGACATTTTTAACAGCGTATTATCAACTTTTTTTTACAGTAGCAGAACACGAATACAAAACATTGTATACGTGTTTCAAGATTTGTAAATTCACAATAAATATTGCTTAAATGTACAGTTAGGTACATTAATTTCGGAAACGAAATGGAAATTTACAGCACTCAGTACTTGAATCACAGTTTCAAGTACAAAGTATTTAAATTTCATAAGCATAAGTACATTAAATTTCAAGTCTTTTTCTACAGTGTGGCCCGTGTGGAAATTCAAACTCGCCAATAGCTAGAAAACGACAAGTTTTCATATTTGCTGTACAAGATCTAGGTGAGAAAACTAGATAGATCCGATCGCTATATGTAATTTCTCGCTGTCCAGCTCTTATATAAGAAAACTATCTAGAACCTGGATAAGAATCTACTAATACATCTAGTAAACTTGGCTACTGATTAGCCAGCACGGAAATAGCCCAACTCTATAGAATAAAACTGTCTAAGGAATATCTCAGGATTAATAAAAACAGATTTAATATACGTTCTTTTAGTGTGACTAATGACGTTTATTTCGATTAATGACACATAACAGGGAAAATATACTACGAACAATCGCTTTTTTTTTTTAAGAAAAGGAATTCTTGCCATTAGGGAGTTTTTATGAATAAAAACATTCAAAACAAAAATAGGTAATAATGTCAATAAAATAAAATAGTCATTTTCGCTTCGTTCACATTTATGAGTGAATGCGCAATCTCGCCATGAAGAACACCGAGGAACTTGATATAAAACATAAATTTTCCCATTCGGCATTTAAAATGAATTTGTATTAAGAGGTCTGGCCACCCTGGCCGCTAGAAAAATGTTTTTTTTTTTCAGTTTTTACATGACCGAGTAACAGGTGAGGAACGACCGCGAGTACCGCCTCCTCGGAAATGTGCATAAAAATTTGCCCTCATTTTTTTAAATTTTAAAGGGAAATTTGTTCACGGTATTCTTAAAGTCCTTTTTGACATCTGAATAGGTAAAAAAAAGACTAACTTACGTTTTAATATTGGAAGATATAGTGGAAAAATAGAAGAAATAATTAATGCATTATTTTCTTAATGCATTCAATTTTTCTTTAATGTTTTTTCACTATTTCTTCCAATATTAAAGCGAAAATTATTATTTTTCTCAGCTATTCAAACGTTTACACTCTATTTTATAATCACTACACATTATTATTATATCACAATTAAAAAACAAATTGTACTGCAAACTATATCCCATGAATTAATGGGGATTGACAACTCTGATTTTATTCAAGCAAAACTGGTTCAACTCTAGATGACCATATACGTATATGGTAAACAGATTATGTCTAGTTTCTCGTCAGATAACTTGCGCCATGAAAGCTAGATAAATCCAAGACAGCCGTGTCATTTATACGTGTATGCTAGATAGATTATGTCTAGTTTCTCGTCAAATAACCGGCGCCATGAAAACTAGATAGAATCTAGATAGCCGTGCCATCTATAAGTGTATTCTAGCTAGATTATATCTAGTCCCTTTACAGAAAACCTTAATAAGAGAAACTAGCTAGACGCTAGGTTCAAACCAGTTTATCCCAAACAGATTTCCACACGGGGGGTGTTTGAAATCTAAGTTACAAGATATTCGTAAAGTTAGGTGATTTTTCTACAAAAATCGACTGCAGTGCAGAAATTTTCAAAAACTTCTCATATAATTATACAGTTACTGATCAAGTTTTGTATATTTACAACGAATTTCTCTTAAATTCCAATGCAGGTACATTAATTTAACGATAGATTTGTAAATTTACAGCAATCGGTACATGAATCACAGTTTCATGCACAAAATTTTTAAATTTCATATACATAAGTACATTAAATTTACAATCTTTTTTTACAGTGATCGGAAGCGTTGATACCTAGATGGATCGATCTGATAGGCGGCATTCCTATGCTGAACACATCCAGCGCAGGATAAACTTCCAATGCAATTCCGCACTACATTTTCTGTTTATTAATCTTACGTAATGACAACAGTGTAAATTTCTCCTCTTCCAAGATTTGTGTTTTGATTCGAAGTTATAGAGCTCTTTGCGCAATACCATCCTGTGTATCACGCTAAACGCGACTTTGCGATATTATTCTTTCCGTGCTCAAATTTATTTGCAGAAAAATTGCGGGGATTTCTGCAGCGAAGACTGGCCAATAAAAATTTTTTTAGTAAGTAAATAATTACACCAACTTTCCAGACGCTATCGATAATATCCTCCGCGTTTTTTAATATGCTGACTTTTAGTCTTGGATAAAAAAATAACCATGTATTAAAAAATACAAATTCCTTGGCCAATGCAATTGAAAAAATTGACTCGACCTTGATTGACCGGTGGTTCATTCTGTGTGTTATTAGATGTTCTGCTCGAAAAAAATTTCGCAAATACATTTCGGAATACAATATCGCTTGGACTGCGAAATGCATTTGCGAATTTTTTTTTAACGTTACCAATTGTTTTCGGACATTCTGATAATTCTACCATCTTCAGAGAAATTGAGATCCATTGATATTTAAGAAAGTTATCCTGATTCAAAGAATTAAAAATCAAATTGCGACATGAAAATAAAAAAATTAAAAATGTAGAAAAAATAGTAAATATTGAGATTACATTATCGCATGGCGCTCAAAAATCATATTTCATTTCATAGAATCAGTGTGAATTTTTTCAGATTTTTAAAAACAACGTTTTTGCTATTGGTTTTTTTCGAGGATTTAAAAATGTTACTGGTGGTAAAAAAATCTGAAAAAAATTCCGAGGCCTTTATGGGAGGGTAATAACATCATATTGAAAAATGAACAAAATCGATGAGGGTGAGGGTCATGGCCTGCTGATTTGACGTGGAATGCTCCATAATTAATAATTGATTTTTTAAATGTTTGATTTTATTTTCCTGTCACAACTTTAGGATTTCGATACAGTCTCCTCCAAAAAGCTAACAAAAATCT
The DNA here is from genome assembly GCA_949699805.1 of Tromatobia lineatoria. NCBI lineage: Eukaryota > Metazoa > Arthropoda > Insecta > Hymenoptera > Ichneumonidae > Tromatobia > Tromatobia lineatoria. The sequence goes on along the minus strand of OX453035.1, from coordinate 5,396,459 downwards.
TTCTAATTCTCTATTACCTTATTGAAGGAGACTATACGGGAGCCCTTTTAAGTGGCAAAATCATTGGGAATCCTTACCGCTCTAACTATACAGAAACTGGGTACCTACATTAAATAGCGTTTGTGGTTCTATCCGTAACGGATATTCGCGTGCCAGGTTGCGATTAGCAGGTTCCCAGGTAGCGACGTTAGCGGAAAGGAGTTTAGTCGAGTTTTTGATTCCACGTCCGGTCTCCTTGTTGTTTTATACACGTATTAATATATACATATATGCAGCATCGTATAGTGCACAGAATATAGCGTCTCGGTACTCTGATATTAAGGTCGAATTATATAGCTCTAGTTTCGTTTCTGTCTGCTGCAACATGACACAGAACGAAATCGGCTCGTGTGCCGCAACCAAATATATAAGTTGTGCTGAACAGTACAATATGGTACCACTGCGATTATTTTTCTTCTTTTTTTTTTTGTAATAGCATATGCCTTTCGGGATTTTTTTGCAAGGAACCATTACCGATAGACTTATAGAAACTAGACCTCAACTACTATCGATTTTCTATAATCTACTCATTCTTCCTTGTATGGAGAATGCCTTGAATGTAGCACCAAATGGATTTTCATAACATAACATAATTGCAATGATAACTGGAGCCGAATTATAGATAACACGAAAATTAGTCTGCGGGTGGGATTCAAGATATCGGATGATCATAATAGCCAATGGCTGAAATAGCGCATTCTATAATAATTCCCATTGTAGATTCAATATCCATTATTTTGAAATTCGCTATATTAGCCATTCGCTATTTTGGTAATTCGTTGTTTTCACCCCCACTTGCCTCCGGCAAATTAAATGTTCGGAATATTGGCCTCAGATAGTTAGACGCACAAAAAAAATGTGTGAAAATTGCAAATAGATCAAACAAAAATTTGGTAATTGTAAAAATCCGCACAGTTTAGGGGGGTCATTTTTTCAGGGGCCTAATTCTTTTAAAATCAAAATAGTGTATAGGCCTCGTTTCGATGCTGTCTGTTGCACATATTGAGATCCGCATATGAAGAATTTTATGTCAATCCAGCCATCTTATTTTTTACCACCCCGTAATCGGTCGTATTAAAATACCATGCAGAACCGTTACATGTAAATCATGTCAGATTTTCTATTCGAATATTTCTTCTAAAAAGCATTTTTGTTTTCGATTTGTTACACTCTTTTGTCGTCCTCTCTCAGTCCTTAGCGACTGACAATGAAGTTTTCTCCCTCACACTCACAGCGACTCGTACGATGTAGCACATCACCTTAACATATCTTGGAAACTTGCAGTTACAGAAAAACGACATCTCTACATAAGAGTTGTTGTTTTGCGTTAGCTCTTTAATGGAACATTGAAAATAATTTTCGCATCATGGTACCACGGATTTTTTTTTACCAAAAACGAGGAAATTAGTTTTTTTCAAGTCCAAATCGGATTTCATTCCTGACTAAGAAAATCACAGTTTTGTATGACAGTATATATTGCAGAAAAATCGCCATATATATGAGCCTCAGTGTGAAAATAGAATTGAGGAATTTTTTCACGTGCTTATATGGTACTGCAAACCCACAGAAATGGGTCTAATGCGTTTATGCCCATCAAGTATGGGATGTATTTGAAAATAATGAAATTAGATTTTAATTAAATAGTCTACAAAACGCCGAGTAACACAATATTTGAAATTCCGTTATCTTTACTCGAAACATAAATTACATGACGTATAGTATTCCACATAAAATCAATAAACACAATATTTCTATCCCCATCCAAAATTAATAAGCTAACACATAACCTTGCGAGATTTACGGGCTGAAGGACTCCGGTCGATGGCTCATTGGACAACGCCGAAACGTGAATGTATTCAATTTTAACACATTAATGTACGCGGCGCTCAAAAAAAATGTATACATTGTCCAATAAAATACCTAAACTACTACTTAAATAGTCTATTTTGATCAGATGAAATTTGATTTAGATTTTATTCAATTTTATTCAAATAAATAAATCGGTTAAATAAAATTCTATTAGGCCGACCATTAAATAAATGATTCATTCAATGGCCGGTCTAATAGGATTTAATTTAATCGAAATGGACTATTTGATCTAAATAAAATTGTAATCACTCCGAATACACTCTATAATTGATTGCAATAAACTCCTCAGACCGATTTCGCTGCGTGTACGAGTCTTTTAATATACTATAATATAATATGAAATGAATTTCATGAGCGGTATGTACAAACAGAAAATTTTCAACGAATTCCAATAAAAAACGTGCTGAATCCCTCTATAGATGCTATGCACACACTGAGAGAAATAGATACTACGCGATAGTAAAAATATACATGACCCTGAAGATATCTGCATTTCAGGAATAAAATGTTTGGCACCCCATAACTCTGTTAATTTTTGTCGTACGAAGTTCTGCCGAGGTCGATTTGGTTCGTCTTGAAATTTTCTAGGAGCGACTATTTTAAGATTTCCTATCGGTCTTTTTTCCGACGCTGCATATAAAAGACAGATGACAACAATTTTGTTTGTCTTGAAATTCTCGAGAGGCGACTGAAATCAAAATTGAATGATCTTGATTTCGATGCTACGACGCTACAAGCAAGAAAATTTAAAAATTTTGACATGATGTGTCTCTCTTAATTTCGGTCGTACGAGGACCCACGGGAGAGCCTTTTGTTCATTTTAAAATTCTCGAAGGGCGCTAATTTTGTTGCCATTCTTCTGTTTGATGCTACAGAGGCAATGTGATTGTAGAACTGATTAACAAGATAACTCTTACTTTTATGAAATTGCTGTTAAATGGTAAACCATAAGTTTGTCACTCCTTCTCGACGTATACCCAGATATTAAAACAGAACTTAATCGAGTAAGCTGGTGGTACTGGTTCAACGTTCAAGACATATAGATGTCTTAGGCATTTGGGAAAATCATTCGCTGAGATGCAAGATAGTTACTTCGTGTATAACTGCGACTTGTGCGCCAAGTGGCTAACATCCGCGATTTAAAGGAATGAGAAAGCAGAAGGAATAAAGAAAATTAAAAAAAAAATATGTACACAGATGTAAAAGATGTTGAGAAAATACGAGAAGAAGAAAAAAAAAGAAAAAATATGTACACAGAGGTAAAAGATGTAGAGAAAATTTAAAAAAAAAAGGAGCACTAAAAATGAACCGGTAACCTCCACGTGGTGTGCTCTGGACAACAGTGCATATATTTTCATCTAAGCTGGCGAATACCGTCAAATCCAATTTTTATTTTAAAAAAATGCGTGTACAGAATTTGAAATCGAATACAATGCTTCCCATGTATGAAAAATATTAGGCGCGCACCAAATGCCATTATTTTGTACGCAGGGTCGTAAAAAAGTTTGATAAAAAAATCTGAAAATAGTTGTCCCTAGAGAATTCCAATACGAACGAAAATAAACCCCCGCAGAACTTCGTACGACGAAAACTGAGGGAGTTAGGGGGTGCCGAACATTTTATTCCTGAAATGGAGATATCTTCAGGGTCATAAAATATACTATGGAATAGTATATTGGATGCTTCGTATAGGGATCACTCTCTGGAGTGCAACAGTTAGTATAATTATAGTAATGGTTAATATCTGATTGAACCAAGTACATTCCGTATAATAAACCCTTACAATACACACAATACATGGTACTATCCAAATACTACCCGATCGTATATATAATATTTAGTATATCGGATATTAAAAATCTTAGTATCTATTTCTCTCAGTGCACGTGTCGAACGTGAAGTTTAACTGCCGGCCACAAAGATTTAAAAAATAAATTCGAAACCATTTCTACACCGTTTCCCATTGACAATGCGGCAGCGAAATTTTCACTGACGACTCGTGTGGATTGATTTTTGGGAGCCAAATAACTCTCGAATCGAAAGTGAATAGACAGTAGAATCTCCCAAATCTCACCTTCGATTATTTCGACGGAGCCAAGTAGTAGAAATAATCTGAGTATTCTTACTAGATCAGACAAAAAGGAGCGATACTGAATCGATATCGAAATCAAACGTTCTCACATCTTTTTTTATTATGTCAGATAATGTTAAAACTCAAGTTTCAATACTACATTTTCATTAAATGATCTCAAAATTAATGAAATAAAATGACATTGGTTCAAGGAAATATTTCTTCAAACGGAAATTCTCATCAAGCTCAATAACAAAAATCGATTTTGTATATTTTTTTAAATGGCTTATTATATGTACACTGTAAAAAAAATCTACTTGAAAATTAAAGTACCGGTACCGGAAGTTTTTATTCGCAAACCGTCTCTTAAATTTCAAGCACCAATGTGTCGAAAATTTCAATTTAGGACACATGAAAATAATTTGAATTTTATTGAAATAGCAGTGACTTTGTATTTGAAATTTAATGTACCGCGTCGAATATTTCTGATTATGGTACATAAAATTAATGTACGTCATAGATATTTTATTGCAAAACGGTACCTTAAAATTCAATCACATATATGTTGGAAATTTAAAATGGGTTTAAAAACAATAAAAAGAAAATAGAACTATCACTCAGGCATTATTTTTTCAGACATTTTACATCATTAGAAATTGTCGGGCATTGGTTTTTGCTAAAGAAATTTTTCGTCTACCCCGGGGTTTGAACCTACGACCTACCTATCTAAGTACCTAACAACGCACGAACGCTACCAACTACGCTATCAACGACTTAGTAGTTTTGGATACTAAAATGGCATAAGAGTTATACATATATTATTCTCTTAACCGTACTTATCATTGACATATTCATTTTTCACTGTTAGCGACATTTTTAACAGCGTATTATCAACTTTTTTTTACAGTAGCAGAACACGAATACAAAACATTGTATACGTGTTTCAAAATTTGTAAATTCACAATAAATATTGCTTAAATTTACAGTTAGGTACATTAATTTCGGAAACGAAATGGAAATTTACAGTACTCAGTACTTGAATCACAGTTTCAAGTACAAAGTATTTAAATTTCATAAGCATAAGTACATTAAATTTCAAGTCTTTTTTTACAGTGTGGGTGTTTGAAATCTAAGTTACAAGATATTCGTAAAGTTAGGTGATTTTTCTAGAAAAATCGACTGCAGTGCAGGAATTTTCAAAAACTTGTCATATAATTATACAGTTACTGATCAAGTTTTGTATATTTACAATAAATTTCTCTTAAATTCCAATGCAGGTACATTAATTTCACGATAGATTTGTAAATTTACAGCACTCGGTACATGAATCACAGTTTCATGCACAAAATTTGTAAATTTCATATACACAAGTACATTAAATTTACAATCTTTTTTTACAGTGTAAAAGATGTTCCCAAAACGGTTTGGCGGAAAATTATGTTATAAAGAAGATATAACACAAGAAGAAGAGAACCTTGTCAGGCGGAAATTGAGTCTTACTTCAATCTTTTTAGAATTCGTACCTGTGATGTTAGAAGACATGTTATGACATCGAAATATTGGGAAGCGTGCTCCTATATGTACGTTTGTAGCGTGTGGCGCGTTCCCTGATAAATCATGTTTTTTAAATCGGTCTTCACAATATCTCGAGAACTACTCGGTAAATCGCTTTTTTAAATTTCGATTCCAAACACGATTACATTTTTTTGAGCCTGAAATTAAATGTATGTGATATTTCTTGTTGTTGTTTTTAATACTACTTTTAAGAGCAAAAAAAGTGAAAAAATGCCATCCACGATAGGGCTCGAGCAAATATTACATGATTGATTTTTTTCAAATGGTTGTTTGATTCTCGATCATTTTTTAAAATACTACAATGGTGATACAATAAACCTATCTACCATTTTTTTTTCGACGGGCATGTGACAGCATGTATTTACAATTCGTATGACATTGTTTTTACTGAAAAATATATTTTTCTATTCCTTAAGACTTAATAAATAAGTGACAAGAAACTTGATCAAAGTGACCACCGGCTGTGAATTTTTTGATTTTCCGCTTTCGATGACGCGACTGACGCAATTTCGCTAACCACCGGTGACAACACAACCGACGCCAATTTTAAAAAATGTATATTTGTATGAAACATCCTTAGGAAATATCTTTCTTACTTCTCCGAAATCATAAAATTGTTGGACGTTGATGTTTTTCCCGCGTTCATGGATGCATGTACATAGAAAGTCTTACTAATAAGCCACACGAGGTTGAAATTCAAATAATTCAACTGTTTATACATTAGAATGTGATCTGAACATTTTTTATGCATATACCTGCGTGTGTATAGAACAAATATCCCTAGAATATATTGGATACATTTTTCACACTAATGAACCTATAGATATACACGGAATATCTGATGCAATATCGATTTGTGTTGTTGTTATAAATAAAGGTAAAGTTAAGTTAAGGTAAAATATTCGTAATAATATTGTTGGTGGGTGAGGGACAAAATTTTGTACAATTGTTTTATACGTCATTTTTTGTCGAATTCTCGTCACATTGGTACAATACGCTACTGTAGATTGTAAAGTTATTTCAGATATTCCCGTGTTCACGTTTTATTCAGTAAATAGAGGGGAACTCCGGACGCAAACAGAGGGGGAGGAGGGCGGAATGAGGGGGAGGACCTCAAACCGCGGTATAAATATAACATAAAAATAGAACCAAACAGAAAATGGCATGACGTGTGGGCTTTGAAGTTGTGCATTCGGTGTCGCGACGGTTTCATACGCCGATCACGCAAAGCTCGTTGACGGTAACGCGTACGTTTTCCGATTATAGTAGTCAATAAGTAGATATACTGTATAGCATATATATAGGGCAGTACAAAAGCGAGGACGACGCGTTTATTCGAGAACCATATAATATTCACATTTATTGATATATATACACACGAGTATATACAGAATTGATTAATCGGTAGCAGCTCCATTTTTCCCTCTGAATATGTGTACAGCGTGTACGTCATAGCCGCATGTACACGACGCAAATTCAACAAACAAAAGATTCGTGACTTCCCGAAAATAATTCTTACGTTACACTCGGGTATTTAATAACACGACGCCAAGTGAATTAGCGAGTGCGGCTTATGCGTAAGTCCGGAGATTGTAAGATAAGTCACTCATGACGAAACATTTTCAATGCCGGAAGTGCTGCTGGCGAAATATTTCTTTATTAGTAGTGTGATTTGTTCGAATCATTTATTTTCTGTCAACGCATTTTCCACGCCGTTTGAAACTACTCTTCCGCATATGTTTCATCAATGAGTCAACAAGATTCGTTCAATTACTTACGCTTTCTTGAATAAAGATGAGATTCTGCGTTGACATGTAAAAAATTGTCACGTCGCTTCTTTGTTAATTTCTAGCTTTCCTGAAAATTCTGTTATTCTCATGTATTATTATCATGTTTCACTTTCCCGTAAAACTGATCTATGGGAAAACACGTTATGCAACCCTGAAGCGCACACTGAGAGAAAAGCATATCGTCGATTCAACGATTTTACATGATAAAAAGCATATATGAAGGCTTGCAATGTTCTATAGTCGAGGTGATGATAATATGGTTCAATAAACGATACTCACAAGCTTATTGAAAACGAATGTTGAAATCGTATATGCGACAAAATGTAGCGTTGGATAATTTTACGGCACAATTGTTTCTGATTTTTCTATCGCTGCCCAATATTTTTCGATGAACATGTTTGAAAATTCATAAACATTACTTTTGATATTCAATCAAAGTATCTCGAATTCCATGAAGATTTTTTTCGATTTTTATATGAACGGTATTCTTAAAATTAATAAACTTGTATCGGAAGTACAATATGCATTAACTGTGTAGTAAATTTCATAACCTTTTGTATTGAATTTTCATATAAGAGGTTTTGAAAAAAAATATTGCGTTCGATAATATTATTACACAAGTGTGTCTGGTTTTTCCATCGCTGCAAAATATTTTTTAATAAATGTGTATGAAAATTTATAGGCGTTATTTCAATTTTCATTCATCTTGTGTATTACAAGGCAGTCTTTGCAAATGGTGTTCACTTCACATTAGTTTCAGGGAAATAAGAGAGAATTGCCAACATTTCGCGACAGTATTGTAAAATCGATCATATTGAAGAAGCTGAAAAGATTGATTGTGCATATGATAATAAAAAATTTTAATTAACAAATTAATGAAAAAAAACTTCATCAACAAATCTCCTGAATATATAGTTTTTTGTAAATGGAAATGATTCGTTCATTTTCTGAATACTTATTTATTTTTTAAATTTTCAAATTCACTAAATTTTGTGTTTTTCGACACGTTCTTCCAAATGAAAAATGAAATTACAAAGCGAATAAAAAAACTGGAAAAATGTATATGTATTCAGAAGAATGAACGAATCATCTGTTTTCTATCATTTTTGTATCACTTAACGGATTCGCGCCAAGTTTGAACTCAACCTTTGTTTACCCACATTTTACTCGTGCAGCAAATTTCAGGCCGATATCTTGAAAATTGCGGACGTTGTAATGGTAACAAGAATCCGAACACACACAATCATTTTGTACAAATCACTTTTCTCTACGTTTTCGAGAATTTTAAGCATCCTAAGATAAAAATGTGGAAAACAATTTTTTTTTGCGTAAAAAAGCTTCCCTTACAGGCGAAGCAAAACTGAATTTATTTACAAAAGTGCTTCACGGACAAAGTACCTCAATTATGTTGCGAAATCGTAAAAAATGTCACAGGGAAGATTATTTCTCACGTGCTATTCTAATACATCTGAAAAATTATACTAATTGGATGGGTGAGAGCTTTAATGTACGTCATAAAAGAAATATTATTATTACTACATTCATATTAAATTTAATACTGTTGGTAAAGTCGTTCGCACTTTTTAATAACTATAAAAATTCAAATAGTAGTAAGTAGCAAACGTGGTTACTGAACGAGGTTGTACATTATTTCATTGTCAGGAGGTTGTTTATTTTTGTGCTTAAAGTTCATGATAAAAGAGAAGCAACGAAAAATCAAACGCAAGAAATATTGCTGGAAGATTCAAAAAAAAAAAGTTTGATAATTCTTTCGATCGATTCTATTTACGCAACGTTTTCAGTATGCAGATAGAAAACAGAGCAACGAAAGTTATGCATATACTATAATCCACACAGTCGATATGCGAGCTTTATAATGAAAAACGGCGCCGAAGAACAAATATTTGTCCCGCCAAAACCTTTCGTTTCTCGATTAAATTATGAAGCAAGTAAAATTTGGGGCGGAGATAATGTAATCGTATTCAAGGGAATGAACCGCTTATCTCGGCTTCAAAGATTGCATGTAGTCCTAATGATGTTTACACGTTGAATCCTTGTAGCGATTAGGTGTTCCCGACCGACAGACATGATCAGTTATGACGACTTCAATTGTCAAAATATAAGACAGAGTCATTCCAAAGTCGAAGAAAATAAAATTGCTGCTCATAGTCGCCAGAGTTGATTCGAGTCACATTATTTGGACGATGCACGCAACATTCTGAATAATTAATCGAAAATATTTGAACATATGTTGTCATAACTTTGAGTCGACTCACACACGAATAACTTTGCCCGAATGACTATTAAATGGTTGCATGCATGCATTTGATAACTAGCATTAATAAACGAGTAACTTCAAATATTTATATTTGAATATTAATAATAATATCCGAACAATTTCTCGGATGGAGGTCAAAGTAGCTAATGACCGCAATAGTGATTGTCTAAAATAGCGAATTTTGCTATTCGTGATTCTGATTGCATTTTAACAGAATCAAGGTCAAATATATTATTGATAACGAAAATAACATTTATCCATAAATTCAAAATGGTAGCTACTTTTTTGTCATAAAAATCACACTTTTTAAAAATAGTTCTTGTTAAAATTTTTCTCAACCTACTCATCGACAACAAAAATGTACAAATATCGTTAATAATTTTTATTTCTTGTATGAAGGTGTATAAAAAATGGATAAGGCAAACATTACTTCCTATGAAATTAATGTATGATTTTTCAAAATTGGCTGTAAATGCATTTTTAATGATAAAAAAAGTCCCTATTCCAAATTATCACTTCCATTAAGGTAGTTATGTCGGAAAATCAAATCAAACTGATGTTCATGAACTTTTGGCCTATTGTAATGAACTATTTACCTTCAAAATTTCTTTAAAATTTGGATAGTTCTGACGGGTAAATTAAATAAATAATGCATTCCTGAAAATCGATCTTTTCAAAGAAACTTACGGGATTGATAGCGAAATCGATCTTTTCAAAGACACTTACGGGATTGATAGCGAAATCGATCTTTTAATTAAAATTAATATTACACTGCACGATTCCGGGACAGATGACTTATCCTAGCTGTAATCCGATTTTTAAGACGTCGTAAAAATAAAGCCAAATTCGCACAGAGAAAAAAGATTTACTTGCAAACGATTTAAGGATGGATGATAGGTACATTCCCGCCAATCGTGATTTTCAGAGAAAATTTCGATTACTTCCCGATGGCATGAAAATCAGAAAAAAACAATCGATATTAAACGTGCTGAAAAGATAAATTTTGCATAGTAATAATTCCAAAATACTATTAACAAATAGCTGAAAAAAAAACAATTTTTCAACAGACAATCAGTCAACCTAACTTTTTTTCTAATGAAAATGATATGTTAATTTGTTTAAATGTATATGAATTTTTGCAGATTTTTTTCTTTATTTTGATTTTGATTTTTTTTACTTTCAAAAATGTGCGCGAAATAACGAATTTTGGATATGTGGTCGGCATAAAACCATCTACTACACTCAAGATTTTTTGCAAAACGCATATCTGAAATTTGTTATATTCTGCGCATTAAAAAAAAAAAATCAAAATAAAAATCAAAATAAAGAAAAAAATCTTTAAAAAATTCATACGCATTCAAAAAAATTAACATATCATTATCATTTAAAAAAAGGTAGGTTGACTGTTTATTTGTTGAACAATCGTTTTTTTCAACAATTTGTTGATAACATTTTGGGATTATTATTATGCGAAATCAATCTTTTCAGCACGTTCTGTTTGCATTATTATTTCCCGATTTTTATCCCATCGAGAAGTGGTCGAAAATGTCTCTGAAATTACTTTTGGCGGAACTGTACCCATCATACATCCTTAACCTGATGACAACAATGTAAAAAAATTCTCAATTATTTTTGGTATTATCATTCATGGTCGAAATGCAATATATAAAACATTTTGATGTCATATAAATACTGCTGTCTATGACTCCGGCGTACTGACATAGCTGCCTTAAGCATATTTTTTTTCTTAATTGAATTTTTTTTTCTTTTCAATGCCTTAACCATGCCAAAAAACGCATAAAACCTACCGATTAGCTGTCTCGTTAGCAAACGGGGACTTGTCAGTATGAAACGAAGTGCTGAACGTCATGACCGAGCAGGTAGGTTGACGTTTCGGATCCTTGGACTTGTCGACGCGGTGGCGTTGAGCATTTAAACTGCTGCCAGACCGTCCGCCGAAAAGCTCTACTAGTCAGCTGATCGCTCTAGTTTTAACGAATTCCGTGACTCTACGCATATTCACTGAAATCGCCAACAGTTCGCGTTGACTTTGCGGCGAGTTTCGCCTAGCCAAGTGCTCGATACTTTTATTTTTCTCCTAAATCCTATTTTCTGCCTCAAACTTTTTCTTCCGAAGCAAAAACAAGCGAAAAACTCACTCTTCACTGTAACACTTCGGTGTCCAAGTATCGTTATCGATATAAACTACCGATAACGCTCAGCTTTTATTTCAAACTAACGTATCTCACTGTGAACCTGTCATAAAAACGGTAATAATAAATATCTGGATCAGTACGTCTAAAAACTTCAAGTCCACCAAACGAGTAACGATTTCACCTTCGCAATGCCGCGCTGAGTTTGTCCGAACCTGTTCTGAGCTACAGGTCTCGCGCCGGAAGCCCCTGAGCTCCGCTCGACTACCGCAGTTTCGTTCCTATACACAATTACACTGCACTAGCCCTCTTAACAATCTCTCCCTCTATCTCGCTCTTTCTCCTTTCTTAATTCCCCGTCATTGGCAACTAACACTGCGGGTTTCGTTGTCACGCTTCACAAAGATATTCGCCTTTGTTCCTCGGCTCTCTATCGTCAGCGATATATCTATATACCGCACGGGACTCTATATCTATGCAAGCCAGCGTGGACACGTTAAAGATTTGGCCTCTGCAGTCTCCAAGCGATGCCTTAACTACTGAGCACTATGCGCGCCGTGCACTTAATGTTGGTAAACGAAACGATTGCTTCTTTAAGAACCACCAGAATAGTTGTCGCAACTGCGGTTGAGCTTGAGATGTCGAGCACGTTTTTTTGTCACAAGTTCAACGCACCCACGAGCTATTTTATAGGCCACTCGTGTTCACGGTGTGTGTTTAAGGCTTAAACGACGAGCTGCCGTTGTAAATCTTCCGCGTTAGTCGCAGAGGTTCAGCCAATGAGCGGATTGTCGCTCAGTACAGTATTTAAGTAATGCGTGTACGTGCGGCTTATTAGCGCCGCTGACTATGCAACAGTCGAGTGTCCCGACAGTAGTCAACTGAAGTTTACTGACGCTAGTGTGCGCACAGGAAAAGCCTCGATTGGGTCGTGACGGCCGTGGATTCTTTGCTATACGATTATTTTCAACCTGCTACAAGATATGCTCTTTTTGTGTGAAAGAGCAGGTGCAACGACCGTCGCTCGGTTATCCGGTGTATAAACAGTCACAGTGAACTTGTGGGTCTTTTTTGTGTTGCGAGCTGATGAGAACCCGAAACTTTTTATCTTTGCACTGAGAATAACTTTTATTTAAATTTCGTTAATTTTTAATTTTCTGAGCACCTTTTTTTGTTTTTTTTTTTAGCACCTTTGTAGTGATTGTATTAATGTAGGTTAAATTCGTAGAATAATGAGAATAGGAAAATCGTGGAGACGTGAAGTCGTTAACCGACGCCTCGTGGGAGGCGCAGCCACGATGGAGTTCCTGCTCGTGCAAAGTCTGCCAGCCGACTGACTGCTGCAGCCGAGAAGGATCAAGCGATGGATGTCGGCCGCTCTGACGCCATCCCCCGATCTTCCCCCACCCTTGACGCCCTCCCGCAACAGCGCACACCCGCGCACGCTACCTCCACGATGACGACGACAGCGACGACACTGCATTCTCACCCTACGACTGCTGGCTGCTCGGTTACCCCTTTCGGTGACTTGTACTCATCGGCTTACGATGCAGCATTGGGTAGGGAGCCATTTAATATTTCCACGATAGTGAACCAATATCGATATTATGGATGCGATACACCGTTAAAAATCCATGGTGTCAAACGCTGCTGGTGTGGACGTTTTTTTGGGTGTTACCCATTATAGTGTTAATAGTAACACTTTTCGCGGTGCAAAATGAATACGAGGGGTTTCGTTAAATTTATTTCCGTGTCAATTGTATTTTTTAACACCGATTCGTGACTTTTACACCGTAAGCGGTGTCGGTTTAACACTCGCTAGTGACGAATCGGCACTGATCGGTGGGACTGATGCGTGCGTGGTGGCGAGCCGATACAAAGAATATCGCGCGCACTCAATGTCAGTCCGCATGGCGAAGGTCTCGGTCGCGTTGTCGGTCTCGATGGTTTGCGCGCGTTCGTCGTTCGGTTCCGGTAACTACCAGAAATTTGAAGATGTAATGAAACGATATGCACTGAAAAACTTTAAGATCAACATTACAATGCCCGAGCTAATTCTATTAGTAGATAGTTTAACTTACTTATGTCAGTATAGAAAAGATTTTTTTGCCGTATCAAAACTCGACGAAACGACTGATTTGCCCGTCTTTGATCAAATTTAAAAAAAAAAAAAAAAATTTCAATAATGCCTTATGCAATTACTGAGGCGTGCACAGTGTACCTGAGTTAAAAATTAGACCATTGTCAAAACCTAAATGTAGTGTACACGCAGGGTACACGAAGGTTCCTCAATTTCTTTGACTCTCCTCAAAACCTCCGAAAATTGCAGATATTACCGAATTGGAGTAAACGCAGACTACTGTGGATTGATACTATTATGTTTGAACCTCCAATGAGGTTGTACAGAGTGAGATGTGGTTTTTAGTTCCTTGCATAAACCTCCAAAAGTGGCAAATTTTACCCATTTTCATTTAACGAAGAGTGTTCGAAGGGCTTAAATTTCAACTCGGGATATTTTCACGAGGAACTACAAGCATTCAATATTACCAAAAAAAGAAATTTTTTTAGTTATAAACCCCGCAACGTTGCATCATAAATGTTCCTATGTTATAAGCCAAGCGTATGACAGCACTGACAATGATATTGTACCAAAATCTGCAATTTTCTGGATGAAAATAAAATCTAAAAAAAATGCTTCTAACACCCGAATAGAGTATTTTTTTAACACTAGCGTAGTTTAAAATTTGTAATACGGTGCTGATGTTACAGGTAACGTTGCGAGCAGTGTTAAATCGGTGTCATCATATTTTAACACCATTTGTATAACACCGCTTATGATCACCGCGATTGGTGTGGACCTATATGGACACCGACTTGGTGTTCTTTTTAACACCGGATTTTCAACAGTGTATGAACAGGAGTGGTAATCCATCTAAATATAGACAACTAGGATAAGCTAGGTAGTCACCGAACCAAGTACTGATAGATTCAGCGTAACAGCCACTCATCAAAGTAGTGACTTTTCGGGCCAGCCCGGCAGTAATCCATCTTAGTATTGACGAACTAATGGGCACAAAGAATAAAAGGAGCAGCTATAGCACATATATTAATGGATGGCAATAAAAATGCAATGTACCCTGTTCAATACAATCGATTAATAACATAAAAGTTACGGGATGTCTTATAAATCTATGAAGTTCTGACCGTATTTAATTTATTTTATTTTATATTTCGTATTATAGTCATTCAACAAAGAGACAAAAAAATTATCAAATTTTTCGAAAGTCCGAATGAGCTGAGGTGAAAATCCAACAGTACTGTTCGGACGATTCCAGGTTCGATTCCCGCCAATGTAAACAAAAAAAAAAAATTCTCCAGCGATTACTTTGTACGATCATAAATGAGAAAAACGCAATAAGTGAATAATCGTGCAGGATTACGTGATCACATGAGGGCAAATTAATTGTTCTGAATTCCATTTCTTCATTATCTTAGTAGAGCTTTAATGGGCAACCCTTACAGCCTCTATCAGGTCAGAATAAGGGAGCAGTAGGGTTC
This sequence comes from Tromatobia lineatoria, assembly GCA_949699805.1. Lineage (NCBI taxonomy): Eukaryota > Metazoa > Arthropoda > Insecta > Hymenoptera > Ichneumonidae > Tromatobia > Tromatobia lineatoria. The sequence continues at coordinate 5,381,126 of OX453035.1, read as the reverse complement.
ACAGAATTATATCAGAGCCATTTCAGTTTGGACAGCAGGGCCCTATCGGGTTATTTCTTCAGTACCTCATAAGGTCGCTGCGTTACATCACTGATCAGGGCCTGATCATAAATAAGGTAGTGTTTTATAGGGATCTAACGTCAGCCCGACGGCGAATTCTGCTCATATGTATAACTGGACTGATTTTTATTTTATATATGCATGAAAAGTTGTATATTTGACTAACGAAATCGGACTTAAAACACATTTATGAATTTCTCGCGAAATTTTTTTAAAAACTTGTTACATCTCTAATGTCTCAATAAACATTCATTATTAACATATAAAGTGGTCCACACTCAGAGAAAAATCTGGTAAATAAAAAAAAATTGTTAGACCAATGATAATCTCACTATAAAGTATAATTCCGAGGAGGGACGTCTCTATTTTATGGTTATAGTAAATATAAGAAAATAGTTAAATCAACCATTAATATAATTCCCAGGAGGGACATCTATATTTTATGGTTATAGTAAATATAAGAAAATAGTTAAATCAACCATTAATATAATTCCCAGGAGGGACATCTATATTTTATGGTTATAGCAAATATAATTATAGTAGCAATCATCGAAATCATAATCGCTTCAAATATGCCGTTTTGTTGCATATACGATTTCAACGTTTGTTCCCAATAACCTTGTAAGTAACCGGTGTGATGGTCTAGTGGTTAGAGTACTGGCTTCTAAACCAGAGCATCGGTAGGTCGCGGGTTCGATTCCCGGTGCCGTCGAAAATTTTCGTCGAAAAATAAAAACATGGACGTGATGAAGCTCCAGATGTATACGTGAGACACAGACAGGTAACTGTGGGGGTCACACGTATACAGCTGTAGTCTGTGTTTACATTCTCGACGAAAATCGTGACGTAGCTCCGGTGCCGTGAGGCGAACTCGAGACCGGCTATATCGGCATAAGGTTTTTCCGCAATGTTTTCCTGTGCCCTTAGCAGAAATGTTATGGCAAATGCGATATAGAGGGGGAAGTCGGATGCGGCCGCATGGGGGCCTGGTTACTGATCCGGACCAGGCCCCCAGGGGGGACTGGCTACTGACCCGGGCCGACCCTGTAACAAGGCGTGATGCCTGCAAAACGGGGGAAAATGCGAGATAAAAAAAAATAACCTTGTAAGTATCGTTTATTGATCCATATTATCATTCAAACCATACAACATTGCAAGCCTTCCTATATTCGTTTTATCATGTAAAATCGTTGGATCAACGATATGCTTTTCTCTCGGTGCAAGTGAAAAAAGTATCATTTTCATCATTATAGTATAATCATCACTAGTTACGTGTTAAGTGACTGATATTTTAAGTCATCTTTCATGATCAATGTCTATTGACAATATACACGTGACGGACATAGACTTAAGCCATGTTAACCGTTTATTCTCTCTTTCCCATCATTCTAAATATGAGATAGATATCAATACTGACCAATCATAGGAAATTTCTCCACTACGTCTGAAGTTATAGTTTATAAAAAGTTTATAGATTTTATAGATATATAGTTTATAGATTTCTGAGATAACAAGAATCAGTAGTAATATCCCTATACCTCCAAAATTATCGAAATTTTCCCCGATTGTTTCGTTGCTTGGCAACGAGAGGAAGAAGTTGCGCATATATAAAAATAAGATTTTTGTGCGAAACTTATAACGAACTTTTCTAAACAGGGAAACTAGAGGGAAATATTATAATTAATGTCGGAGGTTAAGTGGTATTTGTCGGATTATTTCTCGAGTTTGTAGTAACGAATATAACATCTATATGAATGTTACATTCGTTTGAAACAAGTGAAGAGCTACTGTGCAATTTCCGGTCCCAATATCCCGGTGCAATTTTCGATGAAATGTTCAACAAATAAACTCGATTACCGCGCTGTAATTCGTTGAAATCCAGACCAAAAAAATAAACTATGAAAAAAATACATTATTCTGTCGGTAATTTCATTAAATTCAATGAACACGTGGAGAAAATAAGAAAGAAAACCATTTTGTTAGTCGAATGAATTGGCTAATATTGACACCGTAGTTGGTTGATACCAGAAAATTTATACGAATCTACTTAATTATTATTCCGGAAATATTCAACAGAGAGATGTTCCAACATAATTTGAAATTCGTTTGAAATCATAGAAGCCTTACATTTTTTGGAAATACACGCCTGATGAATAACAACGTTGACCGTCAGCTAAAGTGAATGAAAACATACTATGCTGCTCCATACAATCTCGAAAATTGGATTGAAAACTATGATAAAGTTTTTGGAAAACAACGGATTATTTTTATATATTTCAATGAGAATATTTTGAAATTTAATACTTTTTTTATGAATGTGACTATAATAACATTTATATCTTTCTGTAATAGTAAATTAATATTCTAATCTATATTTTTACTGGTTATTCCTCAGAATGCCGCTTGGCTTTTATTACCCCCTCCCCTTTATTCCCCATTCTATTCCTCGAGGTCCTTGCCCAAAGTGTTTTGTCTGTAGCCACTCTTCCTAATGCACACGCGGAGGCGAATCTGGTAATCATTACCCGATTTAGTATAGTAAACTCGGTTTATTCAACGCTTCTGGCGTCTATTTCTATATTTTCCTATAGGGTACTGTGTCGTGTTTTACTATATTTTTCACGCCTTACAAGAACCGACAGTATATTTCGGTTTTTAAACCGTACTGTAAATAATCCAAAGTTTGTAAGCATGTATACGCAAAATTGTCTCGAAAACATCTTAAAGCTTGACAATGGTCGTGACTTCCAACAGACAGTGATTACGATTCGCAATATACGAAGAAATTCATCTCTCAATTTATTGATAGAATCTATAGTTACGAAATTGATTCCGAAATAAATATGAACATTTCACATATACAAAATATCAAATTCTGATATCCTCAATGTTGTAACTAATAAGACCCTGCGTCTGGGAAACATTCTTCATCTACAGGCTATACTTCTAAACAGTGCATTAGCTATACACGAAAGACGCGCGGTGACCGCTGTACGTTTGGCGCCGGCTTAGTGTGTTTACATCGTCAACGGCGTTAGTTCCCCATTGTTGTCGACAGTGCAAAGTGCGCCTATGGAAGAATTGGTAAATGGAAAGCATGTAACTACACACCTTTTTAAAAGATATATTATATACGCAATATTATCTATGTATTGTTCGTCCAGCAACAATAAAATCGTCGAATGTCATTGCCGTTGTAAATTGTTGCGTAACCTGTACTTTTTGCAACGTGCCATAAACATACCTTCGCTTTAGTAACATCCGAGATCAGGATGAAAAGTCGTGATGGTTTTAATAGGATCCTAAATTGGTAAAAAAAATATTATTTCAGTCGGTTTTTGAAATAGTACAAGCCCACAAGGTCCACGACATGGATGATTGCGACTAGGCCTCATTGTATGAAGACCACATGGAGTGTTGTACCGTCACACAACAGAATAAATTGAGTGACGGCTGCATTTATGTAACAAAACGATTCGTTTAAACACTTGATAATATGAGAAAAATTTAAAAATGTTTAATGAGTACAATAACATATATTTTTTAACGCATTTTTGTAACCTAACCTACCGTTATATACCTTGGCTTTCTATTAATTTAAGTATCATTTTAACTGCACGTATTTCTGACATAGACTGGTATACGATGCAGAAGTAGGCACGTAACCGACCTAGCTATCTTCACGATGCTGCGTTTAATCAGCAATATATAACGTTGGTAAGTGACTCGTGAACACAACTGGCATCGTTTGCCGTACTGTATATTTGATACGAAAAATTCGCGTTAATGAACTGCAGGGCAGTCATCGCTAGACTGGTCGAATAAACCGAATTTACTATGCTGCATGAGAACCATCGGCAAACTTTTTGAATTGTGATCACCAGAAAATGCTCTCCGTGCACTACTGTATCGCATATTCACGAAGGACAGGGAAACTACGGAATACCTGGCCGATACTGGCGGCTTTATTTTTACTGAGTGTCTACTGTATGAGAATACATTAAAAATCTATAAATTTATAGTTTTTTTTACATGAAAGTGGAAGAATTCTAAGAAATATTTCAAAAACTCGGCAACTTCTAATGAAACTGAATTAACGCACGGAAGTGATTTAAATTCAATTAAAGTATCTCAGCATTTAATTTCAAACTGAGTCATCTCTTGATCCAAGGACAGATTTACTTATCTCAACCATAATTGAACTGACACAACTCGGAAGGTATTTTGAATAGGCCTAACTCGATAAGGCTGATTAACTAATGTCTAATTACAAATGATTAGGATAACCCCTATTTTTCATTCTTATTAATAATACTTAGAAATTGAGCATATTTATTAGAACTGCTAGGATGCAATTATAATTTGTGCAATACTCGTGGGAGTCTCTCTTTCCGTTATGAGTTTCCAAGAAGTTGTAATTCAGTGACGCTTTGTCATCTTTTCTTTTTCATAAAAATAAGTTGCCCTCACTCCTTTTTATGACAACGCGGCTATATTCTTAGCGATTCATTAAAAAATATGGAAATGCTTTGACATACTTTTTTTCCTTTAGACTTTCAGAACCTCTATTGACTTCTGCATTATCATATTTTTCATCACAAAGCCGTGTACTGAGAGAAATGAAACCGTTGAATGCATTAAATCATTTACTTGAATCATATGAAGAGACGCGGTAGCGTGTTAAAACAGATACATTTTACGCCCCCCCCCCCCCCACCCCCCCATCTTCAGTAAACGGGACATACCAAGATCCTCTTACGGTAGTAACTCATTTTAGCCGTTTTTTAGCGGCCCTATCTTCGCATATTGATGAATTTCGACCGGTTCGAGCATATTCTCGGCGGCGATCGGATGCATTGGTTCAAAAAATTCCGATCACGACTAAACATAGCGCTGTAGCTGTTCGCATAACATGTACATATATTTTAGTAGGTGTGCATGTACATTTTAATTCGTAAAATGAAAAATCAGACTTTTTTTTGTATTTTTTGTTCGGTGAATGGCAAGCGCTCAATTTCACACCGTACGTGGCAACTGCTTGACTTTACATCGCATAATACGACACAGCCTGCATATTGTTGTCTATATATTGTAGGTATAAATAAATAAAAACGTAGACCGTTCTAAGTTGTGAGAGAATAACTTTATTTTCCACGAACAGACTTAAAGAAATTGACTATCGCTCAGAGTCGTTTCGAATGCAAATGATCGTGTATTCTACGATTCTCCTTTGTCGCCAAGAAAACGTCTGCCTCCTTTAATGGCGTCTCGAACACTGCCCCCCCCCCCCCCCCCCCCCGGCTGTTCCATCCGTCGAACGGCCTCCCGATTCCCTCTCCTCGTGAAGTGGTAGACTGTACTGCCGATGAGCGCCGGATTAAAAAATATAGTTCCTTCACATTCGGCCTTTCCTGATAATGAACTGTCCTCAGTTCTCTATTCTCAAAGTCAACGGGTTGACGTCGGTACCTGGTACTCGAAAATTTGCGAAACCCCTCCAATGAGACTCCATCTCAATGAGAGTGCCATCAAACAAATGTACACGTGGAAATCACTTCTCTTTTCTAACAACTAGTGATCCCAGCCTACGCCAAAGAACTCCATTATACGAGCTTGACTACCAAAAGCTCGCTCCACAAGAGTTCTTGACTCGACTGAATGGTCCATTGCCCTGCCATGTTAGGTTTCCTCATATACATCAACTCTGACCAGTAGTCCTGGCTAGAGCAAATCCTTACCGACCCAGGCAATCTTTTGATACAATTGTTAGTAATATAGGATAGTGTAAGGATAGAGAGTGAGCAAAGCAAAGCTTTTTTTTTTTCCAAGCATTTCCGTTGACATGCATAGCAAAGGATAGAGGCAGTATGAAAGAGTAGAAAATTAAGAAAGTTTTCAACCTCGATACTCAAGTCTCAATTCTGCTTTAAGAGAGACCTTGTCACATGAAGGGACTACCCCACAACATCTGCTGATCATAAATACAAATCTTTACCTTTTTTTACTCAAGCGCGTCGAACGTTATCCATCTCTTTAGGCTGTCTACTGACATTACACTCCTTTAACCTTTAGCCTCCTTAAGATCTCTTAAATCTTCGACTTTATAACCATTATTGGACAACACCGCTATAACCCTGAAGGGCTCTTTCCATTTTGCTGCCAACTTCTTACTCTGTCCAGTGGCAACTGGCTTTGAATTTACCATCACGACATCTCCGACTGAGTAGTGCGGTGGCTTAAACCTCCACGCATCAAACCTGGTCTTTTGCTGAACCTGTTCAGCATCCGTTGAACGTTTCGCTTCTTTGCGCAGGTCGCTTAGGTCTACCTGCTCGAGGGTAGTCTGGATTTCGTTAAGTAGTGCAGCATCTGCGGAACTACGTGGCTTGTACCCGTAAAGTAGATGCGCCGGGCTTTTCTGTGTTGTGCGATTCGTAGCACTACTAATGCCGCTCTGCACGTTTTTTAACTCATTATCCCATGAGTGCTCCCGCAGTGGTGGCTGCTAGACAGTTTAGTACCGTCCGATTCAAACGTTCACATTGACCATTTGTCCTAGAGGTAGCAACAGCGTTCAACACGTGCTTTTTACCATACTCTCGACAAAATGCTGCGAAGCTATGCGACGTGAAACAACTTTCCCTATCGCTGATGATCTGCGTTGGAACTCCAAAGATTGCGAACAGCTGGTCGAGGGCCTTGATTACCTATTTGGTTTTTGTGTCTCGGACGGACTCGACAATATAGAATTTAGTGAATCCATCTATGATTGCCAATATTTGTGTATTCTTCCGTCTTGAGCGTAGGAAAGGACCCAAGTAGGGTTTGACGATCGGCGCAGTACTGGGCCAGCCTCGAGCGCTGTGCTCCAGTACTGGTCGGATGCTCACTCCCAGAGTCAACCCAGCGATCCGCCAGCGTTGGCATGTAACCTCGGGCCAGAGTCCGATGCCGACGCTGTGCCATTCGAGGATGCGAAGCACCGACCAGTACTGCGTTGTCTGCAGACCAGTACTGGCGTGCGACTCACACCAACCGTCAACCAGCACCAGCCCGCGACTCACGCCAACTCTGAACCAATACTGGCCTACGATTTACGCCATTCAGACATAAAAAAATTAAGAAAAATAAATTACTCGGCAACCTAATTTTCTCAACTCATATGCATATGCGACTATGTCGCTCATACTAACTTAAATTTACAGAACACTTCGTCGTCGCTAACTGATAAAGTTGTTGATTCTTCCTGACTCTTCCGATGTATCGCTCGCGAGATCGCTAATTTCTTGGCTAGGGCCGTCAAGATCGCGAGGTATAACGGCCAGCGAATCCGACACATCACCGTCCCTCGTCGTTTTCTTTATTACCAGTTGCTCTACGGACTTTGTCTCGCTTTCATCGCTATTCATCACTTTAAAAAAAGGATGATTCTGTACTCGCAGGGCACTTGAACGCATAGTCGACATTATCACATTGTCACGATTTCACGTTACTTGAGGATATGTTTATATCGATAAACATAACCTCAATTATACAGACAACGGCTGATGTAATTACACCAGGACTCGCGCAGTGCTGGCCCAGCATCGGCAAAATACTTTGGCCTGATGTTTGTATTAAGCGTTTCCCCAACACTGGCGTGATACATCGGCCTAATCCATACATCAGTTCTGGCGCAACACTGGGCCAACATCAGCAATGATACTTTGGCCCGATGCTTGTTTTAAGCCTTCGCCCGATCCTGGTGTAACAATTCGGTCAGGTCTGGCCCGAGGTTACGAGCCCAGCGCCGGCGCCCTGTGCTCGTAACCTCGGTGCTCGTAACCAGTGCTTGGCCATATTTCCAGCGTCGGCGATTCCTACTTGGGAAGAACGACTTCCTTCTGATCACTAACGTTGCGCAAGAATCCGATGAAGTTTTCCATTGCGATCCTTGGTGGTGTATGCACCACCAAGGAGATGCTCCTGAAAGAAAAGCTCACCTCCAACGGCTGTCAAACCTGTTACTCGCCCTTGCACTTATTCCATGAGACGGCAGTATGTAAGCTTCGAATCTCTGGTCACGATAGACAGCAGCAATCTGAAAGGAAGATACTGTATGATATTTAGAGAATCATTGTGTATTAGACTATTTGTTCATATTAATTAAATATTAAAATGCTGAAAAGAATGGCTTATTACTGTACCTGACAAATTTCTGCGGAATTTGCGAGACGACTCGTTTTTAAGTCGAATACGACTAGGGTAGACTCGGCAAAGTCGACGTGATCTTCTAATGAAAATCACGTTGTTTGGTTATTCGCTAATGAGTGAGAGAATAATAAATTATCAGAAAATTCTATGTTATACGAACCAATGGTCGGAGCGTCGCGAATTAAATCGGCTGTACTGTTCAGACCACACTACGTGCTGTAAGTCAGTCCTTCTCTGTTCTCTGCGGCTGAATTTTTACCTGACCTCTTCCTTTTATTGAAGAGTCTTCGTCGCTTGACCTCCCTTGTATTCGATTCATCGATTTTTCGCTTCGCACGCCGATCTTTATTGTCACGAAATCGTCTCGTATAGACTCCTGGTGAGAGGCTCAATTTTTTGTGCACGTTAAAGACATATTGTGTCCCTATATTCTTCTGCCACACCGCAGCGGCTACCCTATGCTGAAAAGACTCTAAGCCTGCGTAATAATGATTTTTTGGATGTTTTGAACTTATCGCGTTGTTCAGCGACTCGTTTGCTTGAGAGGAACCGCACGGCGCAAGTCTTTTTGCATTATTCGCCAATTTCTGGAAAATAGCCGTTTGGCAAGTTTTCGTGCAAGTATTCGACAGCGTTAGGATCATATCGACACCAATCCCCGCATGTCTCATGCTCTCCGAATGCGTGAGGGACGATAGTCAACAATGCCCGTCGAACTCCTTCGACGTCGCCTTTATTTTGCTTTACAGCACGGGAAAAACTACGACCGAAATACTCGATAATTTTGGTGGGCAATTTCATCGAATAGAGGCTGCTAGTTAACCCTTTTTTGGCATGATTGAAGTCCGACCATTTCTCTATTTTGTGCGATGACTCTACAAACGGCGGTAAACGTCGATGCATCGTCATCAGCGATAATAATGCCAATTCTGACATTTTCTGCTTCTAAAAGAGGATTATTAGTAACGAGTTCGACCGCCATATCAGGCTCCATGGCCTTTGCGCTGTCTGTAAAGTTTATACGACAATCATGATCTGAAAGAGGGATATTAAGTTCGCATTTTCTACATTTTTTTGTACGCGTCGTATACGACAGGGTTTTCCGCTTCGGTGCCCGATTAACGTAGAGTGACTTGGAAATGAGAATAAATTGTTGTAAGGAATATTCATATTAACCCAACACGATTTCTCATTATTTAAATCCATACTTGTTAAACTATTGTAAGATCGACCCGCGCGTCGTTTCTGCCATTCGGCATCTACCGACGCTGTCAGACTTACAGGTTGCTCCGGATCCGTACCGGAGTCATTTTCTCGATCGTTAGAAGCTAATCTGAAGTAGTATCAGTAAAATAACATTTTAAATGTGAATACTAACCGTCATGTGAATAGTGGATAAATTCAAGTTTCTCGAAAAGAAACTATCTTTTGCCTTGGTGCCCATCCTGAACGAAAATCTACACAAAAAAATAAATAAATAAAAGCGTTCTCAACCATGTAAGTCATCTCGACTGTCGAACATCCGGCATCATGGTGTTCCCACTTGTCACCAATTGTCAACCTGATACTCGAAACATATTTGCAAAATTTATGACTCATTAGTGCTCAGAACGTCACAATTGTCCGAAATGATGATTTCCTGTGAAATAATAAGATAAAGTTATTGAAGTTTTTTCCTATTAGATGCAAAGAAAAAAATTAAGCTTCTTTGAGTAAGCAAAACAATAAAATAAGAGATGGGAGCAAGAAAACTACTGCATTTAACATTAGTAAAGTACTGAACATACAATTCCTGTGTTTGCGCTGCAATTGTCATAGCTTTTTCAACGGCGATAGCTTCTTGACAACTTTCTTTCGCTGTAGTTTCTATCTCGAGACCAACTCTCCTTTCGTATTGTTTCAACAACGTAGAGGTAAGCGCACGTATATTGAGTGCTGATAATATCGTGTTCGTCTGGGCTTCACCAGAACCTCCATCAATAATCGCTACAACAAAATTGAAAACATAAAATTATAACGATCATCAATGATTTTACTGCACAATATTTCCATCCTAATGTAAAACTGTGGCTGCGTAAAAATATAAACGAATATACTCCTTACCTATCGCTGCTTTATAATTCACAGCGTATTTTGGTCTATAATTCTCTTCTTCGAGATGTGAGATGTTGTGTTTTTGTTGGCTGGAACTTGCTGCAAACTATTACACTGCGAATACTTTACGATGAGGATACTGGCAAGCCCGTGAATAGTCTCATTTCCAACAAAACGTAGTGAAAGTGGAATATCGCAGTCATTACACCATAAATTTAGGGCAAGTGTATCCAATTCTATATTCACGCCGGCCGGCAAGATAACCTTCAGGAGCCTCCCAAATTGACTCTTTATTTTTTTTCTCTCGACATTGGCTACTATCCCATTTTCCAACCAAGTTTTCTCAGTTTTTGACACAAACCAACCTTTATGACGCCCAAATCCTCGTCGCGTGGCATGATGTTTCACTATCGGTGACATCTTTGTTAGAAATACAAAACGTCAACCATGTCTTTCGGTTGTTTACGTCTCGTAATACACTAAACGCGCGACGTTGCCAAATCGCTACGGGCTCCGCACCACGCGCTCAAACAAGAGTCAAATTAAAACTATTAATATCCTTTCGACATTATAATACATTTTTTTCGATAAACAAAAGTTTCTATCAAGATGTGCATATTCTGCCGGTAATTTATGGAACGAAGAAAAAATTAAAAATTGAAATTTCGAAAATGTTCGGGTCCGTTCGTGAGATGACTAGCATGTATCGCAAGGACTACCTTAATATGTCTCGAGAGAGCTGATCGTCTGATACCACATAGATTTCAACTTCAAAAGGAACGCCATCGATTAGAATACTGATTCGCGAACGACCAAGAGGTATGAATATCGATGAATTGAACCCGCACAGGGGTCTATCCGACGGAAGTAGGGTTAGGTTCAACGCGAAGTCTACGCTTTGCCGCATCACCGAGCAGTCTTCCCATATCAATCATACATTCTCTGCCTACCCCATTGACACGACAGATTTTTATCGGCTTTTGTACTTCAGTTATTGTACAGACCGCCAATTGCTGCACCGAATCCTTGTCGGCTAGTCATGGTGGTTTCATGAAGGTTTTCGACTTTTTAAAACATCGATCTTCTGTGTGACCTGGTATACCACAATATTGACATTTCGGCCTATTCTCCTTCAAATTTTTGATGAAACTCGATTTTTCTGCCGTTATTGGTTTTGTGTCGGGACATTTTGATTTAATGTACCCCGGTTTTCTGCAAAGATAGCACAGCCCTTTTTCTTTTCTTCTATTTTTTTCCGATATGTGATCGTGTATGGGTTGGCTCTTACGCCCCTCTTTTACCTTTGAAGGCGTGATAGCAAAGACGCCTAAGCACCCGATCAGTTCCCAAAAGTGTTTTACACCGAGCTGCCAAAACTGTTCGACGAATGCCCTCATCATGAACCCCCTGAGATTCCGCATCAACTGTCTGAGATTCCAATAAATCCAATTTGAGTTTATTCAGTTTACCCATTTTGAAGAAACAATAACTCTGCAAATCTTGACCAGGACTACTGGAATAGTTTGCTGCATCTTTAAGCAATTCGCCAAAGCTTACGTCACCCGGAAACTGCCTAGATATTGCGACTGTAAAAGCTTCCCACGTTAAGACTGTGGTCGTCAGCCCATCATACCATAACTTCACCAGCGCCAGTGGCTCAGTACGTAGTGTGCTAGCCTGGTGACTGGGAGGCTTGGGTTCGATTCCCGCTTTGGGCAAAATGTTTTTCGGTAGCAGCAGCGCGCGACGTGTAAGACGCGCCACGCTGTTTGCTGTAAACATTGGAGCTCGGCGCGGATTCGACCTAGCCGGCTATACTCGACGTAGGTTTTCTGTGGTTTCCCTACGTCTTTTATGCAAATGCGAGTGTTTCTATCTCAATCTTAAGTCGGTCACAGCCGCATCGCACATAACTACGAGTACCACCATCTCGCATCAATCTTCGTTCAGTTCTGGTAAAAATCTCGCGCGTGATGGCTGGTACTTGTAGGTGCAGAGAAGCTAAAAATTGGATACGGCCCGTATATATGGAACAAAACAAAAACAAAACAAAACAAAACTTCACGTTTCCCCGTAGTTTACATACTGCTAAGTAAAGTTTCGTTCTATCATCCCAGTCGTATATGATTCCACAAGTATTGACTTTATCCAGCCCCTCAGCAGCAGTGAAGGCTTTCTGAGCAGGATCAAACTTAGGCAAAAACTTTTCGTTTGTGAAATGATTTCTCTTCAAGCCTATTTTAACCATACCTCTGAGTGAGTCGGCAAGCCGCTTGATATCCTACTCATGAGAACTCAGCCCCGAACCACTACGGCCAGCCTCACGGCTCTTTCTTCTTCTTCTTCTTTCACTTCGAGTGGACTTGGAGTACCACACTTCAAGACGAGCAACTCTGGCCACGAGGTGTATACCGTGTCGACCAATTTTTGCTTAGGGTTTGTACGTGGATTGTGAAATCACTAGGTTGGAAACCGTGACTAAATTCTTGCGCTGACGGCAGCACCGTCGGCTCTTTTAAAATCGTTACTAAATTTTTCTCCGCCCGCAGGCCATGATCGAAAAAATTCAGTGGATTATGTGCGAGATAGTGGACTTGGCTTTGTATTTTTGCAAGGTATTTCTTATTTCTTATTTTTTATTTTTTTTAAAATTTAATGCAGCACTGAAAGATCAAGGAGTGCGAAATTAAACTGATAGTTCTGATGTCTGTTTGCTTTCCCCCTTTAAGAGCCAGGGCAACAGTCAATTAAGACCCAAGAGCTAGACGAAAGAAGCAAACAGAAATGATTATTCACCTTAATTATATTCTACCAAAATAAGAAACATTGAGAACGATGGACAAGAGTGACCAGTCATATTTACTCGTAGGTTAGAGCACAAATGTGCTTAATATCTCTCGCAAAATTAATTATTAGAGCCAGGGTTTCCCAAGTGTCAGAGAATGACGGGCTTGTCACCTCAAAAGGAGAAAAGTACTTGAGATCAATCAGATTATTCACCAATGAGTCAGAGAAAAACGCTGTCTCAGGGCAGCTCCAATAAATATGATTAAGGGATTGAGAGTCAAAACCGCAAAAACAAACAGAGTTGTCGCCCAGACCAATTCTATACAAGTGTTCGTTAACACCGATGTGACCTGCTCTAATCTTATTGATAAGGGTAATAGCATCTTTGGGGAACTTTAGTTTGTTGAACCAAATATGATTATTGTCTGGTTTCAGCCTTCCGTATATACGTTCTTTGCTTTCCAAAAGAAGAGCTGAACGGAGAATGACTCGCCTAACACATAAGGCAAGCAATATAGTCAATGATGCTATACTATACTAAATACTAGCCTAGCATGTCATCGAGCACTTCACGACTGGACTTCGACATTGCTTTCGATTTTCACTTACCCACCGCTGTTCGTTCACCCGTTCAACAAATACTCTCCTCTTATCTTAGTGAATAATTTTGTTATCAATAGATGAAACGCACTATGATTGATTTGCTACATAAGGTTCAAGGTATTTAAAAATTACTTCAGCACTTTCCATCTATCATAGCGCAACTCGTTTTCTTCCGCAATATAAAATACGTGTGCCATGCATAAAAAATGTAAGTAAAATAATTCAACTTTTAAAAAATTGATCACCCACAACTCGTCCAATTTCCTCTATAGATTGCACTTTACTTATCACTTTTGATTGCGAAAGTTTGATGATTAGGTATCGATAGGCCCGCAGCTACTATTAAAGTTCTGAAATATATATAAATCATGACACTACTTTTTATCTACCAGAATTTTTTTTTTTTTTCAATTATATATTGAGGCGTGCATGGAGTTCAAAAGTTTGTTAAATAAATAGGATGAAAGTGAATCATCACTTTTCATTTTATAATAGAAAATATTTAATAAGAAGGATTGCACTCATTTTATATCCTTTACATATAAACATTGATTTACTTCAATGTATATTTTTTTAAATGAATTGAATACAACTTCGCATTTTTGCCTTTCCCACAAATTGCATTTTTTTCGTCGTTTCTAATGGTCGAAAATATGGTAACCCAAAAACGATACTAACACAGCTCTTAGTACGATCCCAACATATTTACAAGAATAATTTCACCACTTTTTATCAATCACAACTAAACATTATTTCCTCCAATGAACTGCAGTTTAATCCACGTAGAGCATAAAACTTCAAAAAATAAAATAAAACCATCACAACTCAGTATTTTTTGTATTCATCAGAACTTGCATTTACTTCATAACTTAATATGTTCAAAGGTTCAGTAACCCAAAATCGATACTTTAGCTATCACTGTAGTCCCAAAATATTCACCAAAATCATTTTACCACTTTTCACCACAACTCATCAGTTTTAATTTTTAATGAATGAAACTTCAATCCACGTGACGTACGAAACACAAAAAAAACTAATTAAGAATGCATTCACCACAACGCGACATTTTTGTATCTTCTATGAATCACTGATTATTCATTACTTTTAACAGAAGGCTCAGTGACCCGGAATCGGTAATGGCCCAGCTATCTGTAGCCAATAATCGTTGATTAGTCCAACAATTATAAGAGAGTTTTATGATATGAAATAAAAAAACCAAAAAGCACACACTTTTGTCGCGGCGTTGTTTGCGATTTCCTTTCAATTCACAATTCTTTCTATTATTGCACCGTCGAGGTTCCGTGCTTTGTCGACTCTTTACTCCCTCGCAGTATCTCCCGGAATTCTACCTGTTGTAACGTGGCACATTTACCTATTTTGAAAGGTTTCTCTCGTCGACCGAGTTGTCACTCGTTATAAATAGGGTCACCACTGCGGTTGTCGGTGGTTGTTGGCTGTGCTACTGCCGTCGCTGATGCTATCATAAGCTCGTTCACCCAAGAACTGTGCAGGAAAAGTCGCCCGAGCGTCTTCCACGGATAATATTTCTGTCAACTTCTCTGTTCCCTGATTCGCGGTTCTACCGACATTCAACCAGGTTCTCTAACTTTTTCCGCTAATAAATATATGCCGCGCTTAAGATGTATGTATGTGAATATTCTACGAAAGAGAGAAAATTTAGCAGAAACTTTTAGCAGCGTTCGTCTTGCGGAATAGCGGAAAAATATTCAAGGAATAACGGCTTTTCCACGTCAAAAATTGTCTGACAAGCTCATAAGAATAAACTGAGTCAAGGACATACATAATTTTGGACGATATCTCACGGAAAATGTTCAACTTGACATGAGCGACACACTCGTTGTTAAATAACTGTTCATATACAAAAACTTTAATTAATTAAAGCTTTTGTTAACCGCCATTCGATTCTGTCAAAAATTTGTAGTGTAAAAACTTGTAGAAGTCTTTTGTGCTCACTTGTTTTTATTTCATGAATTCACTATTTTCGTCATTTGCTATTTTGACCCCCACCTTTTGGAATATATGTTTCTGAAGATATCCAAGACGGGGAGAAAGGAGCCATCATTACCTTTTTCATATCGACGCAACGCAAGAAACTGTCGATACTCGTGATAAGTACTGCCGATCAATTATTTGTTGAACCGATTTTCATTTTAATTTCGGTATGAGTTAGTGTGGATTTGATCAATGTATTTACAATGATATGATTGTTTCATTGTTAAAAGAGAAGCGAATGAATTTATACACGATCATATATATTTGTATGGTATGTACGAAAAACAGATTGAACGAATTTATTTCAGACTAAATTCTTGTCTTATTTGTCAAAATGAGATCGAACGAATTTATTGACAATTATTTATCTATTTTATTGATGAATGTGGTTGTTGTATTTGACGCGAACCGGTTGCAAATTTTTTTTTACAACATTTTTTAAATTTAAAAAAAATCGTTTTCCCGCTAGAACTTTCGCAATTGAAGAGGCACCAGGCTGAAATTTACTTTATTTATTTAATAATTTATGTACATGAATGGAATATGTGTAAAAAATTATGTGTACCAAATTTCGCGAGAACCTGTCGAGCCGTTCGGATTTTATTACAATTTCCATATTTTCAGAAATGTCTGCAAATACTATAACTTATGCAAATTCTGAGATATCGGGCTGCAATTGCCGATATGATTTCACGATTATTGACTTCGAATTAAGATTTTGGTCTAATTAACTGTTGACGTGTCAGAACATTTCGATTTTGGTGAACAAAAAGAAAAAAAGCTTTTACAGAAAAAAAAATCGAAATTTTCCACAGATTTATCTTAAATTTCGACCACACTTAGACGACCATTTGAAAAGATATTTGGTACAAATTTGACACCAATCGGTCGAGTGGTTCAAATATTATGGCATTTTGAATTATTTGGAAAATTTCGTTCGAGCGCTTGCTCATGCAAATTACTAGCTATGGGGTTTCAATTTAGTTTACAATATGGACTATCATTACACAATTTTTGCGTAACAATTTTACACAAATCGGTCGAGCGATAAAAATTTTACGACGCTTTGAATTTTTATAAAAACGTCTTCCGAGTATAAACAAGCCTGCAAAGTAGAACCTGCAAGAAGCTTTATATGTACACAATGTGGTCTAAATGTAAGATTTTTTGCAAAAAGGTATCATCAATACACTTTTATTCATACGATTTTTTTAAGTAACTGGTTCCTCTTAAACGAAAAAAAAGGTATCGAAATGAGGATGTTCAAAAATCTCAATAGATTCGCCGCGGATTACTTTGAGCAATACCGCTATATGGCCATTTATGGAAAATATTCAAGAGCGTAACGAAAAAAGTGGCAGATGGAGAACACCCAATACGCGAAAGATAGAGAGACACAGGAAGATCGCATCTGTGACGAAGTCTTTTCGGAGGAAATATACCTATAGATATACTTTTTCCTTGTGGAGATCGATCCATGAACAGCTGTGTAGCAAACACGTAACGTAACCTTCACAAAAGTTCTCGCGTGAGTCAAATATCCTGCCCCTTTGACTGCGGAATTCACGACGGAATTTTACGTTCCTCCTGTGCTAGTATTATCCTCGCCCTCAACCCTTTCACTCTTATCAAGACAAAGAACAAGTAGGTCACCGATTCGCGCACGGGTTATTTTCCTTTTTGTTATGAGAGAGCGAGGAAAAAACGTCAGTAGGTCAGAACCGGATGTTACGTCAAAAATCAAATTTGAATTATAAACAAGATTTTACTGTTTTTATATAAAATGTTCTTCAATCTAGATGAATCTGGAAAACCAAAGAACAGTAACGATATTCTCGGTTCGAAAAAATTCGTTTTTTATCCACTCAAAGAGTAATATCTTAAAAAATAAAGTAATAATATTTTTAAAAAAACACGAAGCACGAAATGAGCAGAATTGAATAATCTCATGAAGATTAAATTTGTAGTACAATAATACAACTCACCCGACAATAATTTGCAGAACAGAATCTCAAAATCATAGAACCTCTCTGTATAAAACACACCGATAGAAATGGGTCTGATGAGTTTATTTGAATTATTAAGAGAGTTTATTTGGAATAGATAACATTTTAAATCAATCAAATAGAGTCTATTAAGATCGAATGAAATCTATTTAATGGTCGGCCTAATAGGATTTTATCCTATTAGGCCGACCATAGAATATAGTGAAACCCCAACCGAAATAGAGTTTATTTAATCTAAATAAAATTTCATCCGATCTCAATAGACTCTATTTGATTGAAATAAAATGGTATCTATTCCAAATACACCCCCTTATTGATTAAAATAAACTCATCAGACCCATTTCTCTGGGTGCATCTGCTGATGCACGTTTTTATATATAGGACTTCACCCGAAGCTGCTTTTTATACGCACAACCTTTAAAGAAAATTAGAACCGCCGTTTGTTTGAGGTGTAAGAATAAAATATTAATTATGATTGTGCAAATAATACGGAAAGTACGATATTTTTCACGGAGCAGAAGAAAGTCGACAATATATGATCGATAAAAACCTACTTATAACTCGATAAAAAAATACCTTTTCCAATGTATTCCCAAATCAAACAATTAAATAAAAATGAATTTTTGTCTCACAGGCAATATAAAACTGCAAAACTTTTTGCTTACAAATTTCGAACACAATGTATCATTTTCGATATATTACTGGTTAAAAGAAAAATGATCTGATATGTTCTTCTACTGATAACTTTCTTTTGTAGGTTTTTGCACTTATAATGTTAAAAAAACGTCTGCGAAACTGTGGAGGGTATTTTTCGAAAAATGAATAAATTGTAAAAATCATTGGTGATTTTCCTTCGCCGTACGTTCTGTCCCATTTTTCCAGGTAGTACGAGTCAGAAAATGCGACAACCAAGTGCTGGGAGATCAAAAGCATCAAGTTTTCTCTCTCCCTTTCTGTGGTCGTCTATCTGGTAGACGAGATGAAAGAATGCATCGGATTTCGATGGTAAAGGTCACACTATACACTATCTACGAAATGGTAGATATCGAGACGAGGGTACTCGAGTACGGAGCATTCTTCCAGAATCTGTGGCAATTTTCCGAGTCATAAGAGCTGAACTCTGGACCTCGCTTTTGCGTAGGTTGAAGCACATTCGCTTGGTATCGTATGGAAAAGTGGCTTCGTCCTGAATCGTGGTTTTCCGAGATTTTTATGCATTCCGGAGCAGCTTGAGTGTCTTGATGTGCTAGAGGTTTCCATGTGGTCTCACAAAACAACTGAAACTTCGAAGGAATAAAAATTCAATGGTCGGTTTGAATGTTTAAGCTGCACAGAAAAATCGACTTCGTTACAGTAACGAAAAAAATAGTTGGACCCAACCAAGTGACTTGGTGCTCTGTGAAACAGACGATTACTTGGTTAGATCAACTATTCTAAGGTGGTTGGCTCTGATCGTTGCTCGGACTAAATAGTTAGTTGGGCTGACTACTATTTCGGCCCCAACTATCTTACTTAATTGGTTCAAGAATAAAATTCGTTGTGTGACCTATTTAAATCAACTAACTCGGAATGGTAAATGTGACTAATACCAGGTCGTCACACCGACCAACCGGATGGTCGTGGCAACAAATTTTTACTCAACTAATAGATAGTTAGTTGGCCCAACGAAGCCGTTTTTCCGGTGTAGTGCAATAACTTTAGGCACACTGTAAAAATGTTTGCTTTTTATCCGATATAATCGTGTATAAATTTTGGAGAACGTTGGATTGGAACTTGTAATTATTTCGTTTGTATAGTAAATTCAATGCAGTTTAATGAATTTCGATAATCCGGTGATTTTAAATTACTATATACAAGTAGGAGAAAGTCGGGTACCAGGTTACACTTTTTTCTTAGAATTTCTTAAATTCGTTAGCACAGTGTCACGAAAGAATTTCATTTGTAATTGGTTTATTCAAACATTTGAGTATACGAAGAAACCGCAGTGGTTAATTAATAACGGTTGATCAAAATAATGCAATCAAAAATAATTCGCGGGATGTCACATTGTGCTCCACCAGTAGGAAAGCGTGTGTAAGATGGAGGTGCACAATGTTACAACCGATGTAAAACATAATCCGCTGCGTGAAAAAAAGCAGGCTTTTTTTTCGATTAGTTTTACAACACTTGTTTGTTAGTACACAATGCAGGGTCACCCGATTGATATTTATGTCTTCAGCAGTGCTTGTTATGCTGTACCTAACCTTGTTTTTGTTGACCATTTGAAGAAACTTTTTTCATTTTTCCCTCCTTACATTGACCTTCGAAGTCGTGCTATTTCTATCTCGGACCAGTTTTGACTTCTGATATAGTTGTCCTCACAACGACAATTCCAAAAGAGATGGCAGTGTGTCAGCACTCTGGAAAAATTATTCTTGGAAGGAGAATAGAAACCGTTTCACTTAAGAAGAAATACTGCTTATCTCAGGCCTAAGAAGAATTCCCTTTATCGTTAGAATAATAGACTCTTGAAGTAGATCTGCTGTAAGTTACCTCGAACTTACTGAAAATTTTTTTCTTGGAAAGAGTAGGAACCGCTTCACATAAGTTCCTGAGAGACTATCGAAGAAAATCCTAGCCCTTTAAAAAAATAGTCCATCGCTTAGTCGGAGGTGAAGGCTGCGCTTGCCATTTTTTGCGTTTTCTTCGCTTATTTATCTTCGTTACTATAGAGATGCGTGAGTTAGATATCCTCTCGCTAAAAGAGAATTGTCCGATCGATTCGAAATTATATTCAGGAGTGTCAAATCTTATTAAATTGATCGGAAATTCCTCTCAGATATAGATTAATCTCCTCTACTTTCATTTAAGTTTGAACACAGTCACCCTGCGGTAACTGTGACGAGAAATCGGTTTGTAGATAGAGAATTTCCTTTTACTTATAATAGTCATTATAATTTTAAACAAACGTTCTTTTCGCCCTGGAGGAAACGCTGCAGAATCTTAGCAGTAAATTATGTAGTTTGCAGTAGAGATTCATTGATTTTCCGATAAATGGATTAACCATCAAACGAATCCGTTCTTACTGTAATGCGATGTTTTCGGAGAGTGAGTTTGACAGAAACCATTTATACACACTTTCATTTTTCACGCCCAGTTCGACAGTTATTTTTACTCCACGCGCTTAATCTGCACGAGTTATGTAGAAATGCCACCAATAACGAACTCAACAAACATTAAAAGTGTATGGTAGCAATATTCATGTCGAAACATGATACGATAACACTTGTGCATTACGAAAATTTGCAGAAGTTCGTCACGACAAACTTCTACACGACTCATCTGTACACCGGCCGAGTTCGACATCTCCCATCCCTACACAGACCCATTTCTACACATATTCAGCACCGATATTCGGGTGCTGGGAAGGCAGAGAGCATTTATACCGACCGACAGCGCTTGCGAAATTGACATTGTTACACTCAAATGAATTCGCCGGAAGTGGCCGGTACGGATATAATAATATACAGTAAAGTCACGGTTAAAAGCTCTTTAGCGAAAGCCAAAGAGGTGTAGTGTCAAGACACAATTCACTATCGAGAAGTCTTTTGTAACACGTGTATGAACAACGGTGCCTTTTACGGAAATTTTGCGGGCCAAAAGTGGTGAGTATCATCGCAGTGTTGTAACGATATGTTGGCGCAAGCGCAGTTCGCGATTACTGTACTTTCGCCCCTGGGGTTTTACTTTCAACCCTAGGGTCGAAAGTTTATTACCTTATGTTTCACAGTTCGTGCCGTAAAACTACCATTTGAAGCACCACTATTTGTGCACGTGTTGGAAATAAAAATTGTGTGTAACACGGGCTAAAGTACGGACCGTACCGTAATTATTAATATTTTTTCTAGTAAAAATAATAGAAATTGGGCACCAGTAAAATAATAACTTTAACAATAAATCCTTGAGATCTGGGTAATCAAGAAATGGGAGATAGGATATTTCATTTTTCCGGCAAGCGAATTTTATTTCAGATGTGCCGAAATCTATTATTATTCTTATTGTTATTTTTTTTCCCCTATCTGTAATCGAAATTATTTTTAAGCTGACGTATTTTAATTCAAGCTCCTGGCTAGCGCAAAAAATATAACATTTTACGCACTACAAACCCATGTGATATTGATCGTGTCACATTGTGCCCCTCGTCACGTTCTGCCCCTCTCTCCTCCACATGAAAATCAACATGCTTCTTTGAAATTATAGTGCCCGTTTTTTAATTTTATACACATTGTTGCGTAGATTGTAAAATCAAAGTGACTGAGGGTTCAGTTACTAATATTGAAAAATACCCAGGGACGTATTTGCAATATTGTCCACATGGTTTTATTTTTTTTGGACAAATGTTTGTGTTTTCCCGACACAAGTGTGTAGAATTTACAAAACTCGCCATAGGAAATGAACATTAACATTGTTCATAGTATCTTTACTATGCGTCCATGGATTTTATGAACCCAGTGATTAAAAATTGAAACTCATAGTTATTAGATAAATCAGTGCTAAACACCTACATAAATATCAACGAGTATTTTGAGCATTTGAGAGCTTGATTTGAAGTTTTAATCACATTTTTCATTACCAAAGAAAAGCCGCACTACATCGTCAATACCTATCTTACGAATTATTTCCTTTAATTGGAAATTGTTCATAATGTCATAGTTTGCAAAGAAATTGTATCGTAAGTCGTAATATTATCAAACGCTACATTTTATTTAAATATCGTTTAAAAGAAAATTCAACATAAATATGTATAAAATTCAATATACAAGATAATTAAATATCAAAAGTAGCGCTTATAAATTTTCAAACATATTCATCGAAAAGTATTTTGCATCGCTGGAAAAATCACAAACAATTATGGGGTGATATTGTTGAAGGCAACATTTTTTCCCCATACGAAAACTCAACATAAATATTTATGAAATTTAATACATAGTTTAAGAAATATTTTTGTTACAGTGCACTCCTTACAAACGTTGAGGAAATAGTTTGTAGATCCACGTAATGTAAAACAATTTTAGAACGATATATATTTGTTTATTAAGGAAACGTCGTTGCCAACCAGACAGCACGCAGTATTTAAGAAAATCAAATGAATTTAAATATATTTAAGAAGAATATATTAAATATACCGCTAATATATCAACGATGTTCCGGAAACTATAAATTATCTATGAATTATTAGTAAGAATAGTAGCAATAATTGAGTGCCCAAAGTTTCTGCTTATCGAGAGCTGATTAAATTTCCGGTTCTCTAAACCATCTTACAATACCAACCACGTAATAATTTCGTGCATTTTGCCGTGCGCAGCTCAGCGTTCAATTAAATTTTCATATTAACCCGCAAGTTAATATATTTCCAATAAACATTAAAATATATCTGACAAGGTGAAAGTGCAAGTCCCAAGAACGTGGAGCCCATATAAATATAGACGAGAACTCCGCGCCGTTCCAATCCAGAATCCATTTCGATTGGAATTGTACGGAAGTTTCTATAGGACAGTAAGTCGTTTTGTAGAACAGTATGAACCAACGCGCCTGGTCTCCTCGAAATTGCGGACGTGCCTGTACTAGGAGATATTCGCCTCGTGCAATGGACGACAGATAACATTGGCAACATCAGAGACGTGGTCTTAAATCAAAACATATCAATAGCTATGTGTATATATATCTATAAGAATTTTTTTTTCTCTTTTCGCATGTCTGAAAGTCGATAACAAAGTAATCGAACGTCCTCTCAAGATACACAATCAATACATCGTACACTATCATGTAAACTTCACTGCAAGACATTTTTACATTTATTTTAAAATTCTATTAATTTGGTCTGTAATGAAAAATTACGCAAGCCAGTTTTCTTGAATGTGAAAATGTTATTTTACGTGTTAGAATTAGACGTATTAACAGAAGATAACAAAGTGTTTTCATTTTTTTACATAGAACAAAGCTGATGAATTTTTTTATTTTGCTGTTAAATATTCAATCTAATTTATCATTTTTTTCGTATTTGCAAACAAATTTGAAACATTCGTTTAACAGTTGAATGAAATTTCACTCATAATTAAACTTCACGACAGACAATGGCTCCAGATTTTACCTCAAACTTGAAATTTCAATTGAAACTTATTTAACAGGGCGGAGAGGGCGATATGCTGAGCTTCAAAAATTCATAACTAGAAAACTTTCGATTTAAACGAAAAATTTGTAAGCACTTTTTCTCTTCTCAATGATCTGAAGAGAACAAAAAAAGATACGCGAATGTCAATATATCGTATCTGTAATTTAGGGACATAAATTTATTGAGAGTCGCATACATATACATGTTAATCAAATGGAAAATCTTTCATCGTTTGAGCTGCCGATAAAATTTTTTTTATCGCGCTAAAATTTTGAGAAGAGTTGCTTAAAGGTACAAACTATAGATTAAAACGATGCAAAATGAAAACGAAAAAAATTTGTTTTGTTTCGAAACACCCTAATCTGTATGCATCAAAGCAAAACCCAATAACTTTCATGTTAGCTTTTGCAGTCTAAAAGAAACAACTACAACCAATGAACTCGTGCAATTTTCAACAAGAACTATGAATATTCGCAACAAATATTAGATTTGAAAATTATATAAACAAAATATGTTTGAGATTATTCACACTCATAAAGTTGAGACTGTAAGCACGCATACACGCGCCTCGTATCATGTCACTTTTCATCACTCGCATAGCATCGTAGATGAATTCCAAAGCCTTGTATCACACCATACTCTTTGAAACTTTTTATCCACGAAAAGCTAAAATGTTAATTCGACTTGTCAAACTATCGCAGTGTCGTCGATAATACGAAAAACACATGTGAAGAGAAGGCGCTAATGTACTTGTGCACGCCACCTAGCTTAAGAGCAAGTCCGGAGCTTGTTTTAAAATTTGAAAACGCAATCGCGATAAATTAAAGCGAGCAACATAGGTAGCAAATAATGTCTGAAACACCTCAAATTTCTATTCGTACAGCTCGTCAGCATACTCCAGTAAAGTCACGATAAAAACTTCACGCCAGTAATTTGAATGAAAAAAAGTATTTTAAGGTAATTGTTACAATTATTTCAGAATATTAACATTTCTGAATTTCGGTTTCATTACGAATTATGATTGTTAGAATGAAAGGTATACACCCAGAGAAATGGGTCTGATGAGTTTATTTAAATCAATTATGTGGTGTATTTGGAATGAATGAAATCTCATTTCAATCAAATAGAGCCTATTTCGATCAGATGAAATTTTACTTCAATCAAATAGAGTCTGTTTCGATCAGATAAAATTTTATTTCAATCAAATAGTCTGTTTCGGTTGAATGAAATACTATTAGGCCGGCCATTAAATAAATTATTTATTTAATGGCCAGCCTAATAGGATTCTATTTAATCAGAATAGACTCTATTTTATCTAAATAAAATTTCATCTGACTGAAATGATTTCTATCTGATCTGAATAAAATTTTATTCATTTCAAATACACCCTATAATCGATTCAAATAAACCCTTCAGATCATTTCTCTGGGTGTACATTTTGAATGATGGCAAAAAATATTGTAGAACTTTTTACAAAATTTGACAACAAAAGGTAATACAAAACAAATAATAGTTAACTAGTTCGACTATTATGATTATTGGTAAAGAATAAAATTATGGATTTAGTTTAGATAATTGATACAACTAATAAAGGAATTCTCCATTTCAATGCTGCATCACAGTTTTCAATACCATTTTCATACTAACTTTGCAAGCTAACTTCGCAACACTGACATCACAACACTAACATGACGCCAGTAACAATGGTGTTGAGAAAGTCACGTGTTGCGTCACGCCAGTAGCAATTTGTTTTCTCCGTGTATTCACGGCTCTACATGATAAGATGTCGACGCGCGTTGCCAGAAACTACGAAAGAGTGTTGCACGTATGGTGCTTATTTTGCAGCGCATAGTACACAAGCCTGGTCAAATATTAGATAGGCACAAAGTGTGTCGCTTTCGACCTCTCACCTCTTGACTCTCTAGCCAGTGGCGAAACGTTCCAAAATCACACAGCTACAGGCGTGTAGTGCAACTTGCATGTAGAGGGCACTACGAATTCGCTATGTGCTTCTGCACAAACAACAAACAGTAAGCCAGGATAGGATAAAGGGGAGGGGGGTCTTACAGATTGCAGAGCAAGAGACAAGTTCAGTGTGTTCGTGTTCTCGAACACGATGGAGAGTACCCCGAGCGCTTTGCATAGTTCATGCTTGCATCGATGAGGCTCCGCATAGTACGAATGCATAGCACTGAACGTCGAGCTTCTTTGCCTATACTAGAGGCTGAAACTATAGAAGCCTCTGACACGATTGTCGACGATCCTTCCGCATGTCGGATTTTAGCATTCAAAGCCGAGTTCCGCAAAAAGCTCGGTTGAGTTACTTTCAATTTCCGATTTCACGCGGTTATGAACTCACTCAAGTGGCTTTTTCGATAATTGACTGGGACACAACGAGCTCAGATATAATTGTACCGAATCCATCATGTGTTCGTTATTTCTCGGAGTACACTCCGCCATGGAAAAAAAGTATGCTAACAAAGGGTATTTTTCGACATATCGGAAAATATATAAATATTGTATGGTATTTTTCTTATATCCTTTTTGTATATTTAGCAATATCCAATATACGAAAAGTACATTTTTTATACAATTGTAAGTACATCTGGCAAATATACGTAAAATATATTCATTTAGATATCCATACATGTATCTGGCGAATATGAAAAGTATATATATAAAGGTAGTATATGAAAAATGCATCAACTCATAAAATATAAAAACACGAAATCTCGACCACCTAGATTTCTTATATCGACAAAGAATCTAAACAATTTGGCCAAACGTTCTTCTAACTGATTCAAGTGTTAAACATTTTCTTACATAAATATATATATATATATATATATATATATATAATATAATATTTCTGTAGAACTTATATAAATATATATATATATATATATATATATATATAAGTTCTACAGAAAAAATATACATTCACATATATTTACGAATACATAAAATACGGATTGAAAATTATATGAAGAATATAAAAACGATATTTTTTATTTCCGAAAAATATGTATGAATTAGTATACCATCGTATATACTTTGTAAGTATACTAAAAGTTATATCCGATATATCAAATTTTTCGTCCAAAGTATAGTTGGTATATGAAACATATACTTTTCGATATTTTTTAAGTATACTTTTTTTTAATGGGGGCTATAATTGAAGATAATATTATTTGTAATGAGTTGTAGATATTTTTCTGCAATATTGATGTAGGGTGTTTGACTGTCACGAATCTAGGGTAGTTCCCTTAAAGTTGTAAAAGCTTTAAGGTTACAAAACTTAATAAGGGAGAAGAAAAAATAAATATCAAATCACTAAAAGCATAGCATCACCACAGTGAAAATATTATTCTTCTATCGCATAATTCGTCGCATCTTTTAAAAAATATAGAAATGTTTGAAGAATGATTCCATCTTTTAATAAGCTGAGATATTTTACGAAATCGCTTTTAATAATGAGCGTGGGGGTCCAAATAGCGAATGACCGAAATAGAGAATAGCTAAAATAGCGAATTTAAAAATAAGGAACGTCTAACTGTGGAATGTCTGTAATTATGGAATTCACTTTTTTAGCCATTCGCCATGTTTACGATTCGCTATTTTGAATACATATTAATAAGATGGAGGTCATAATAGCGAATGGTAAAGATACCGAATGACTGAAATAGCGAATTCCATAATGACGCCCATTCTAGATTCAGACTTTCCTAATTTCGAAATTCACTATTTTAACTATTCACGATTTTGGTCATTCGCTATTTTGACCCCCATCTAATAATGAAACTATCGTCTATTGCATTTAGCCGACAAAAAGTTTCATGCCATTTCGAGCTGTCATCGTGTGATACAAGAGCCCCATCAGATATTGGAAGACAAATTCAAGAGCTTCAAATTACCATTGACGTTGGCACAGCTCATTTCCCATACTCTGCAAGCGTAAGCGATATCGCTACGGATAGCATAACGAGAATAAAATTAGATGGTATAATGGAGGGTGATTCAAAAATGCCTATCTATCCATATATGAATATAGATATGTTGCCGATATTGCCCAAAATTACCTAGAATTGGACCAGCCATGACTGTTGGGTTCTTGCTTAGCGCCTCTGCTTCAGTAATGGTCAACATCTTGGCGAAGAATATGAATTCCTGGTTGCCAGTGTAGAGCTATCAATATGGCCCTAATTCGAACAGCCTCGGTCGCCAAATCTCATGTAGTGACTCTTTTATAGTACTAGTAAACAACTTTATTAGTACTATAGATTATAGCAGACCTGCTAAGACGGTCTAAAACTGGAACAATCGCGATTGCCAAAACAGAGCCAGATCTGCAATTGCCGCCCAGAATTGGGACAGTCATAGTTGGCAATTTTATTGGCACTTCCCTAATATTGGTGAGCAATTTTACCATGAATTGGCCTGTTGTTGTTCACCAGTATTTAAGCAAAGTTGAGGACTGTCAATATAGCTCTTAATTGGGATGGTCTCAGTTGCTAAATTTTATTTGGTGACTCTGTATTAGTCCTGATAAGCGACAATGCGGAAAATGATTCTGCCCTGGTGGTTAGTACCAACCACGTTGCAGAACTGCCAATAGGGCCCAGAACAGTCATGGTTACTAATAATGAGCACATACCAATGTGACCGAGAAAAGTAGCAGATAGGGTTGCTAATTCTTTTGTATCTTATCAAGAATAGGCCTGCTTAGGTTTTGCAAGGGACGGACGGAATCCCGAGCTGTCAATACAGTTTGTGAAATATGTCCATGTCTTTATGGATCAACAACTTTTTTTCCTTTGTCTCTATTTGAATGAGAAACAATCATTGCGTTATGTCGTGGTGTTCAAATGAAGACTGAACTAGAGCGTTTAATGTGTTAAAATTTGGTATAATAGATTGTATGTAATAGTCTTAGTGTCATGAAAACGAGGAGTTACTGCACCATGTTCAAAGCATCGCACCAACGGGGAATTGACTGGAATTTGTATTTGCCTATTTAAGAGTATGTTAGGGACTATGTTAGATACTACGCTATCACTTTTCTAATTATGGCCTATTATGCCCTCCGAATTTTTTATCGTGGGATCATTTGATTTGCGAACTTTTCATCGCAAGACTCACGCGGAATCTTGTTTCAGTAATTCTAAGCCGTCCTACTTATGGCTACCATCTTTCCACTGCGAGGGTGCGAAAAACCCTTGCCATCAAACTATGCAAATGAAGTTCACCCAACAGACCATAAACGTGAATCACGTTGAAAAGTATTTATCTACCATAACCAAACGAACCGAAAAAAAAACATTTGAAAACTGGAGAGAATAAATCGTTTCTTCTCTAACCATATAAAGTTTCAACGAATTAGCTGCGTTCACATTCACATGAAGTACGTCAGCCAGGAAACCCTCAATTCGTCCTCGATGAATAATCCAAAGAATAATCGATTTCTCATTAAGGGTGTCCTATGTTCACAAACATGTCGCGACGAGTCGTGTAGAACAACAAACTCTGAAAGTGCAATCAGAATCTCCCACCGATCTTGAGATTTAGTGCGTTGAATGCTTCTCCTCACCGCTAAACCCCGCCGTTTTTGTACATTACGTAATCACCGAATCGCTTTGAAATTTTTGGTCCCGCGCGCAACTAACTTTGTCGTTATTCGCAGCGCCCCGGCGGTCCGGCGCGTCCTATGCGGTCGAAGTTTTCAGGGAGCAGATATCACTACATCCGCAGCGGCCTTGAACCATCGATTGGAGGAGAGACGAGGGCAATGAAGCTCGCATCGGAATATGCCCCGTTCTACCTATATACGTAAAATCGAGCTTGTGGCTTCTGTACATATCCCGAAACTCGAAATAGTCAGTCACGCGAGGCACGGAATGTCCCGATGATAGTACAGCACGTGTTGTACTCTCCTTAGCTAAGCTGAGAACAAACTGTTCCCATAATATGCACAACAGCCGATGAGTTATGTCTTGTGTTCTTCTGATGTACACAAGTAGTCCGCGTTCTGCTGTATTGTATTGCCGGTCGTGGCCTTTTGTGTGATTCACGATACACACTCGGGGTTAACATGTTATGTGCAGGTAATGTAAATACAAAGATGTAAATATGCGACACATCAAAGCTAATAATCAAGTATTCAGTGTTGTGTACTATGAGCGGACAGCGTTTCGACCACGACTCTTTGAACTTAGAAACGGAATTCTACTTTGAGACGAAACGACACGCGATGGGTCAACGGAAAAATAAAGGGTTTCGGGTATTTTTAGGTAGGATTAAACACAGGAGACTGTCCTGCTACACTATATTGAGTGGCCCTACATTCCTCCGTTAAAGAAGATATTGTACATCGAAACTTAATGTACTTAAAAGTAATAAAAATGAAGATAGATCTGAGCGCCTTTTTCCAGTTTTGCAGAGAATATTCACTGCGGTCGCATCCGCGTTATGTTTGTTGACCGGGATCGAAAGAGAGTTATGTAATAGTACATTGTGATACAAGGGCGTGATGGTGAACTTTATACGAAGAGTGTGAAGTTGGCCGCACGAGTGCGACGTGCAGCCGACTTCACACTTCAATGAGGTTTTAAAAAGTGCATAATTCACAGAATTTTTTTTTATGACTTTGTTTGGGTGACTAGGTTTCCTTAACGTTGAATTGCCTAGGAATGATCTTTGCGGCATCAGCGAAATGCAATGATTTAGCCCGTAGTTAATAAAATAATGTGGTGGCGAAGATAATATTTAGTTGAGTTAAGTGAAAATCGCTATCGGTTTTAAAGACTGGATTTCATTATTACAACTCAAAATATATTTGACGCCATCGATTAGACAATGCCATGGACGAAATATTCCATTATTTTGAGCGTATATTTCGTTAAGTGTACCCAACAGGATTTCATAAACAAATTCTTTGGTCGAACTGACCATAGGTAAGCTTGAAGAGTCTTCATTGTAGTTTATGAGGAGAAAAATGAATTTAAAATGGAACAATTGAAGGTTCGTTTAATTAACAAAAATGTTGTTTGTACTTTATTTTCTTATTCAAACAAGTTTAATATATATCTCAACTTGTGGTATCGCCCGGAATGCTTACGAAACTTGGGAAAACTGCCTACTGGTTAACAGTTAGCGCACGAACCAGTGAACGGCTAAGCTGTCATCCAACGGGGTCCATTTTCAACCGTCAACAAAAGAGCAGAACCATCGGCTATGGTCAAACTCCGGGCAGTCTTGCAGTCCTATGTACATTAAGGCTTCAAGTTACTTGTGAGAATGACGCAATCTCATCTCATCAATGACGAATCACGGTTCTCGCCATCTAGCGGAGCATTGTGCATCAGTGTTGCCTATAGTGCTACTAGATGGCGAACGAACGGAGCATTTCCCGCAAGTCCTTGGAAGACTCAGCATATATAAGACCGCTAAATTGTCTAGAGTTCGACAACACACAAGGGGTGTTCCAGAATTTTTTTGCGATGTTGAATTCACGATAAAAATGTCACACCAGTAACAAATGTGATAAAAAAATCGCATGCTGCATTCCTATTCAAGCCTTTAGCAACTTTTTGTAGTTATGGAATAAAATAGTATTTAGTCACATGCATTCTATAATATAATAATTTCAAATTTATTCGTTATTCCGCTTGGCTCTGACGATTGGTCGACCGCGATTTTTCGGTTTCATTTGATTTCAAATGAAACCAAATGTGCCGTTGAATCAACGTTGTTGCCTTCCCAATCCTGGTAGTGCATATGATTAAGTCGAAGAAAAATGTTTTTCAATTTATTCTGTTGTATAGTTGGCAACGTCGATAAAGTTGATTCAAGTATACCTCATTTAATTCGAACAATTTTCATTCGACCGCAGCGGCAAGGTTGATGTTACTAAACATTTTTTTCGGTGCATCAATTCAACTAACCGGTAGCTTGCATATAACGGTATTAGTTGGTCTGAAACTCAAGCTACGGAACTAACAAAAAGCGGTTTGCTCAACTTACAAATTTATAGTTGTACGGTCTCATGAATAGTAAGGCCGTACAACCATTTTTTG
This sequence comes from Tromatobia lineatoria, assembly GCA_949699805.1. Classification (NCBI taxonomy): domain Eukaryota; kingdom Metazoa; phylum Arthropoda; class Insecta; order Hymenoptera; family Ichneumonidae; genus Tromatobia; species Tromatobia lineatoria. The sequence goes on along the minus strand of OX453035.1, from coordinate 5,349,147 downwards.
GGTGGGCACTTTTTTCTCCACGTGAGCTGTTATGGTAAGATAACTAAACTCACATGACAAAATTTAATTTATGTTTAGCCGATAATAAGAAATATGATAATGAAAATAGCCATCATATTACAAACGCTATTTTCCAGACGGAAATTGTAAGAACCATATTACCCTGCAGAACCTAAAAAAAGACAATAAAAATAACCTGAAAATCCCTAACAAAATAAACAAATGATATGGTAGAAAATTTCATATAAATCGCGAAGTGCTAACCGATACCGATATATTAAATAAATAACAATAACAATTATTTCAGTGTACAAATTAGCCAAAAATCAGCTGAAAATGTTCAAGAATTACATCGATGACATATATTATGAATAAGAGTGCTATTCTACTATTAACCGCGATGTCTTTTTTTGCAGTTAATAGTAGTATAAGCTGGCAGTGCAAAATTAGCTGGTGACCGATGCGGTAAATTAGTAAGGACTATTACTTCCGTTACCCGAACTGAGAGAAATCGTCATAGTACAGTTAACTATAAAGTGACAACATTGGTTTTTAGCCCTTTTATAGTTACGGTTACTATAAAAATAATTTCGATAACTAATTAAGTGGTGATTATACGATTTGTACCAACTACAAATGAATGGTATGTCACTTTATGGTTACTAATACCATAATTTTCTCTCAGTGCACGGATTTTTGCCGATATCAATCTATGATGGAAAACCCACTCGTAAACCCTAGTCCTATAGGTGGTCGTGATGGATATCGAAGAATTTGCAGGTAAGGCCTGTCACGATTTATCTGAGATATTTCACACGACAGTACATTCCTCTCGTGAATAATGATACACACTCAAGTTCGATGGCCTTGTAGCACGCTTCGTGATCGCAAAATCTGTCATTGAGTTTCAGCTCATGCAACAGCGTTTCGTGTATTCTTGCCATGTTTCCAGTAAGCAGAAGGACTTCCGGCACAGGTAAGACAGGAATCTATATCAAAACCCTGTATCGGTAGCATCGAGATTAGTGTTACCTGCCAGATCTTCGTTCACTATTGCAGTAAACATTTTAAACCCAATGAGAGCCCACTTAGCAGAGATGCCGCGTTATAAGTCCTTATCGCTGTGTTCGCGAGGCTAAAACGTTTACTAAGACAGAAAACGATCGAGGTGGCCACTATTAGTATCGATATTACCAAAGTATTTTTCAGGAATCCTATATGCATCGAAAAGGAAGATTCCATGGCTTCCAATGAAATAAGTGCAGTGGAACCATTCATAGCATACTTAATGCGGAGACATGTATGTTAAGGCTGTTGTGAGGCGAAGTCAAAATGGTACCACCGTCATAAAAATGTTCACGACTGTACATTATTCCTTTGCAAATAGTCTCGTAAAATGTTAGAACGATGAACAGCGCCGTTTAGGAAGAAAAATAAGTTTTTGCATGTCAGGTTGGCCATAATGGATCCGCCACTTTGAGTTTTCGAATTTTAAGGGCAGAATCGTAATCAGCGACCTTAAAAACCCCGAGACACAAATTTTCGTGGAGGTCTTATTTTACTTTCTTTATTACGCGAAGCGTGAAATTTTTCTCGCAGCTCAAAGAGTGAAAAACGTCATTTTGGGGGTGAAAATGTTGATTCAGACAAATAAAAAAAATACGTCGATTAACTACAACTATTTTATGCACTCATTGTTGAAAAAGGGTGGTCTACGTATGTCTTCCGTGAGAAAAAAAATATTGAAAAAAAAATGTCTTCGATTTTTTTGTTTTTGTTTTTTTAAAAGTCGCCATTTTTTTTAGTATACAAAACTTTATTTTCACCCCGGATTTTGAAAGGGCACACTCGAAAGTATAGGGACTGTAATTTTTTATTTGAAAATTCTCATTGTTTGATGATGAAAATTTGACTCGAAAATGATAGAAAAAATCACCATTCTTGGTCGTTAATGGGTTAACGACATGTTATTTTATAGGTTACGTTTCGCTTTGAGTGTCTTGAAACCAATTTCTCTGAAATAAAAAATAGTGTTCCACTAGTTTTAAGGATGTACGTACAGTCTGAAACGTGCTGAAACTAATGATGCGACAAGCGAGACGAGACGAGAAAATGTCAAGAACGAGACTTGCTTCTTGAATTTGTTTTTCGAGCTGTCATTCGAGTTCAAGATTATGACCATGGGCAAGATTTCATCTCGTTCTCGAATTTGACAGCCGAGATCTCGTCTTGTCTCGATCTCGTCTCGCATTAGCTGTCAATTCCGATTGATTTTTCAACTGCGACCATGAAACGAACATTACATGAGGTCCAACCCGCTGCTGACTAAAAAATATGCGCAAATACTATTTATGGGGGATTCCACGGTATTTTCGCCACCCAAGAAAAAAAAATCTCCAATTTTTTCTAAAAATCAAAAATCGCGTTCAGTTGTGTCTCAAGATTGACGAAATAAATAAAAAAATTTGGCCGTACAGTGGAATCCCCCTTATATATAATTAAAGAATAGTCGAATAAGCAACGGCGATTTTTAGAGACAGCAAAAAAACTTCGCAGCGAAGTCTTTACGATAACGATGGACGAGAATAAAAAACGGCCAGCTGCATTATTTGCTCAAAAATCATCAAAATGACTAACAGTAACACGGCTGGCGTTAAAAGACACCTAGAGAAAGCATCATTAAGGGGTTTGTTTTTACATCAATAACTAATTTTCCAAGAATATGAACTTCAGTGCAGGTAGAAATAACAAAAATTCAAAATTAGGCAGCCGTTGGAAAGCTCCTAAAGTGGGTTCCCCGCTTTAAAAAAGCATTTCCGTTGATCACTGATTTTTTTCATTTTCGAGATTCTCGCTCGTTCTCGCTCGTCAATTCGAGACAATTCGAGACAAGATGTTCACATTGAACGATCGATACGAGATACGCAAGCAAATGACGAGCGCAATCAGAAACGAGCGAGATTGACATAATTCTCGTCTCTTGTCGCATCACTAGCTGAAACGATTGATTTCGCATAATCATAATCCCAAAATGTTATTAACAAATTGGTGAAATAAACAATTGTTCAACAAACAATCAGTCAACCTAACCTTTTTCTACTGAAAATGATATGTCAATTTATTTGGATGCGTACAAATTTTTTCAGATTTTTTTCTTCATTTTGTTTTTGATTTTATTTATTTTCAAAAATGTGCGCGAAATAACGAATTTTGGATATGTGTTCGGCATGAAACCATCTACTACACTCAAGATTTTTTTTGCAAAACGCATATCCAAAATTTTTTATATTCTGATATTATGACCTCTTCTCAACTATTCGTTGCAGCCTTTTCGTATACCCAAAGATTTAAAGAAATCTATTATAATTGAAATTTATTCGTAACACTATGCTAAAAAATCGCGGGTAATCTAAGAAAAATAGAGTCAAACTGTACCTCTATCTCCCCTACACTGCTACGAGCTATGTGCTCTCCTGGAGTGAAATGCTAGCTCCGACCTCCGGCAGCGGTCTCGACCGCGGAATGCAGTTCGGAAGCGATAGGGGGTAAAAGTTACATTTTTATTTGAAATAATCGTACGCTCTGTTGAATTACCAAAATTCTGTCACGGAACTGCTTGAATCAATTACGAGTACTTAAAAATTATTGCAATAAACTAAAATCTGATAGTAAAGTAATTAAAATTCAGGTATTCGTTATGTCGTATATTTTTGTGGCCCTTGTTTGAAAAGCTTAACACGTAATTAATTAAAATCTCTTCCACGCTATTAATTAAAAAGGGCAATTTGGCCATTTGCAGATATTGATTGCAATTGCAATTATTGGCGTATACAAATAAAATTAGTTTGTAAAAAATGTCAATATCTTTAGGAAAACGTGTGAACGAATTTTTTGTATTACTGTCATTAGGAAAAAGCCAATAATTTCTAATGACATTGTTTGTAAGCCTATTTCAAATTTCCAACATTTAAAGTACCACTTTGCAACAAAAGATCTATGACGTACATTAATTTTTTGTACCATAATCAGATATATTTAACTTGTGTACATTGAATTTTAAGTACAAAGTTACTGCTATTACAACAATATTCAAATTATTTGTGTGTTCACCGAGAGAAAAAGTCTCCTTGATTCAAAGAAATAGGTGGATTGAATTTTTTTTCTTTGATTTTAAAGAAAGATTTACTTGTTTTCAATGAAAATTTGCCTTTGAATTTTCAAGACAACATTTCATTGCCTTTAAAGAAACATTTGCTTCAGAAGCGTAATCGAAGAGACGTTTTCATTCATTCAAGGAAACGGTGGCTGTGCTTTAAAGAAACGATTTCCTTGACGGCAGTCGTCGGTACTGGTTGGATCGGTACATTTCAATGTTTCTCGCGGAAGCCGGTCTCAGCGAGTACGCGGAAATATTCAAAGTGAAAAATTAATCAATACAAACTCACAGAAAAGTTATCCGGCATGGAGAGTGATTTTTTAACCTTACTGAACGAAAAGCATATCGTTTATTTAATGATTTTACATGGTAAAACGAATATAAGAAGGCTTGCAATGTTTTATGGTTGAAGCGATGATAATATGGTTCAATAAACGATACTTGCAAGGTTATTGGAAACAAACGTTGAAATCGTATATGCAACAAAACGGCATATTTGAAACTATTAGAATAGTTTTTGAAACCATTATCATTTTGATAATTGCTACTATAATTATATTTGCTATAACCATAAAATATAGACGGCTCTCCTGGGAATTATATTAATGGTTCATCCAATTATTTCCTTATATTTGGTATATATAACCATAAAACATAGACGTGTCTCCCAGGAACTATAGCTTATAGTTAGATTATCGTCAGTCCAACTATATTATTTTCAGAATGACTAGATTTTCTCTCAGTGCGTGCGATTTTATGGGTTAGGTTTTTTGAATTTGAATTTTTTTCTTAAAACAAAGAAGCAGAGTTCTTTGTTTTAAGGAAAAAATTCCTTAATGAAATGTCACTACATTTCATCAAATTTCTAATCATTCAACGAAAAAATAATATTGGATTAAGTATATTATTTCCTTGATTTTAATTGACTTGAAATGCTTGGAATTTAAGAGACGGCTCATAAATAAAAGCTTTGAGTACGGGTACCTTTATTTTCAAGCAGCTTGTTTCTACATCGCATTAAACCCTGAATTCTAAGGAAATTATCAGATCCTCAACTCCATGCACTCAATGGACATACAGAAGTTAAGAGAAGATTAGAATGCCTCATATATACATGTATATTTTCTCAAACGCAATTTGGAATGTACAGATTAATTAAAACATAAGAAAAAAATTGCTACTGGCGTGACGCAACACGTGACTTTCTCATCTCGATTGCCGCTGGCGTCATGTTACTGTCGTGAAGATAGTTTGTGAAGTTAGGTTGTTAGGACAATAGATTGTTTTTTTACTTAAAAATGTTTTTTAACTGTTATTATTTTTTATTTTTATTTCTATTGTTCTCCAATTTTTATTTTTATTTGTATTTTTATTGTTTTTTTAAATTGTAATCTAGATCTCACCCTATAATTTGTTAAAAATGCATTTTTCAATTCAAATTCAAGCTACGACCCGCCCTCTCGAGGGCGTGCACGTTATGAACGCGCCTTCACGCCACATCTCTCTTTTTTTTTTTTTTGTTGGTGTTATTGTCAGCACTGCGATAGTTTGACAAGACGGTTCATATTTGTTATTGATATACCAAAGGTTTCGCATATTATGGCGTATATGAGGCCGCCGCAGTATTTAGAATTCATATGAAATGCTATGCGAGTGATAAAAACTATGGATGTATCAGTGTTTAGTCTAACATCATGAGTGTTAACTTGACCTTAAATCTTTTCTGTCCATTCACTTTTCTATATATAATATTTTATGTGAATATTTATAGTGTATTTCTCCTTGAAAACTACTCAAGATCATTGATAGCAGTCTTTTTTTAGTAGACCTGTAAGGCAATCCATATTTCACAATAGAAATTTCTGATTGAAGATGGTTTCAGAAATGTCAGTAGTAACTAAAAAGACAAAAAAGTCTTCACTATATTGAATCACTTGTTGTTCACTGCTTATTGAATCAAAAGCATCAAAAATAAATAACATATTTTATTTTTTCAAATTTCAGGTAAAGTACCAGAAATAGTGGAGATTTTGGATTGGGTTTCAATACCAAAACTAGGATTTAGATGCAGCAAGTGGACACCACATTTCTTTGTGGCCCACAGATTTTTTCAAAAGTTATTGTGTTTTCGGATGGCACCTACAGACGCCAGACAGCCAGACAGACAGACGAACGGACAGAAATGACTTAATGTGTTTTTTGGCATCTAGGACACTCAAAACATGTATTTCCATTAAAATCTTGAAGTCGATTTTTTTTTGGATTGCAATACTTTCTCTTTTACATACTCTGTATGTGATGAGAAAGTAAAAATCATATTTAAATTACCGAAGAACTTGAATTTGATTGAATTAAACAGATTTTACGCGCATATAGCCTACGCGGTCTAGAGTCTATGACTCCACCCGCCCGCTATGACTCGAAAACGTCCAAAAGAGCAATCTGTTAATCCACACGTCTGCGGACTTTAGGTGATGCGGACCATACAGTGTTTGTTCAAAAACTGAAAATTCGAGTGTGGTTTACCACCATGAAAAAAAAGTATGCTAACAAAGTATATTTTTCGACATATCGAAAAGTATATATATATATAATGTACGTGGTATTTTTCTTATATACTTCTATATACTTGGCAGATTCCAATATTTCGTCGTGGGGAATATACGTAAATTACATTTTTGAAACAATCGTTAGTACATTGGCAAGTATACGAAAAAATATATTTATTTGGATATCCATACATGTATCTGGCTAAAATACGTAAAGTATATCGTTTTTTGTATATTAGTAGTATATAAAAAATGCATCAACTGATAAAATATGAAAACACGAAATCTCGACCACCTAGATTACTTATATCGACAAAGAATCTAAACAATTTGGTCAAATGTTCTTCTAACTGATTCAAGTGTTAAATATCTTTTTACATAAATATATATATAGTTTCTATAGAAAAAATATACATTCACATATATTTACGAATACATAAAATATGGATTGAGAATTATATGAAGAATATAAAAACGATATATTTTATTTCCCAAAAATATGTATGAACTAGTATACCATCGTATATACTTTGTAAGTATACTAAAAGTTATATCCGATATATCAAATTTTTCGTCCAAAGTATAGTTGGTATATAAAATATATACTTTTCTCCATGGGGGTATTATTGAACGTTGGAGTCACTAGAGTAGTTTGTTATATGAAATGTCGCCCGAAGTTAACGGAGACTAATACTGGAGTGTGTCGCAAGACGACACGAATTTTACTCGACGTCTGTGCCCAACGTCATATTCCCTCTTTAATAGTAAGTCTAGATTCCCGCGCGACGCATACGACGCCGTTCGCTCCACAGCCGAGATGTAGCAGCAGCCACATGGCACTTCAGCTCTCTGGGAGTTTACAACACGTCGAGTGTGCCATGCCCAGGGAGGTTTGCATCTGCTGTCCTGTCAGAAACTCGACAAAGCACGAGACACAAAACGACGTCGTTCTAACCCGAGAATATAGCCTCGAGCCCGGAGGCTACGTTCCCCTTTGCTCGCATAGTGCAAGCGCATTGCACTCCGCATCATATTCAGCGAACTCTGAGAAATCTTAAGCGTCACTAATGTTTCCCCAGGCTAATATTTCACACAGCATCTTCCATTTTTATCTCCTGTGCTGATGAAGCCAAGCCTACAGGGATTTGAGAATTAAAGAGATTTTTCTGAATGTATTCGAGCTTTCCCAGAATCGTATATTTGACTTTTTTGCACCTTTCATGATGTCGATTTTGCTTCCTCATAGAGGAAGCTTTGTTTTCGTGAAAAATTTTTTCAGCAGGGGACTGAGTCTACACCTCCCAAGTCGACACGAAGACATTTATTCGTTCTTGCGTAAAGCCGACGGTGTTTAGTGCTAGGTATTGAGTTATTTCGCGTTAAGTTGCATGCCTGTAAAGTGATTCTGTGTCGACTATTTGTGTAGACGTAAATGTAGATCTTCGTGTCGACTTGGGAGGTGTAGAGTCAGTGCTCTGCCAATTTTTTTATTCGAGATTTTCATGTGAGTACACTCAGAATAGTCCAAAATGTCAGGGAAAGTGGTTTGTGCGAAATGTCTGTATGTGTGGGTGCGTGCGCGCGCACGCGCGTGTGTGTGTGTATGTGTGTATGTGTGCACATTTCGTTGTTTACACGATACTGTCGCAATTTTCGATGAATGCTCTTTAAATTTCGTATGCAAGTAGGTTATAATAAAGTACCGTTTGGGATTGTAGTTGACGCGAATCGGTTCGAAAATTCAGATTTCACAGCATTCAAAAAATAAAAATAAATCGTTTTCATTTAACTTTCGCAATTAAAGAGGCACCGGGCCTCTTTGAAATTTCGTACATAAATGGATGCCCCGTAAAATATTATGTGTACCAAATTTTGCGAGAATCTGTCGAGTCGTTCTTATTTCTATACAATTTTAATTTTTTCAAAAATGTCTGCAAATACTGCAAATTCTGAGATATCTGGCTGCAATTGCCGATATGATTTCACGATTATTGATTTCCAATTAAGATTTTGGTCTAATTAACTGTTAACATGTCAAAAAATTACAATTTTAGTGAACAGAAATAAAAAAAGGCTTTTACGAAAAAAAAACTCCGAAATTTTTCACAGATTTATCTCAAATTTCCTTCACACTTAGACGATCATTTAAAGAGATATTTGGCACAAATTTGACACCAATCGGTCGAGTGGTTCAAATTTTATGGCATTTTGAATTATTTGAAAAAGCTCATTCGAGCGCTTGCTTATGCAAATTACTAAGTATCGGGTATCACTTTAGCTTACATATGGACTATTATTACACTATTTTTTAGTAACAATTTTACACATATCGGTCGAACGGTAAACATTTTTTGTCACTTTGAATTTTTATAAAAATATATAAACAAGCCTGCAAAGTAGAACCTTGCAAATTGCTTCCTCATTATTTTTTGCTGTCTACAAAGCTTCCTCTATGAGGAAGCCAAAATTGATCAACATACTTCCCCATAGAGGTAGCTTTGTAGACAGCAAAAAATAATGGGGAAACAATTTGCAAGGTTTTTTTACTGTATGCTGTTGAAAATTTCTGTGCAAAATCGAAGCGCAAGATTCCGAAGTTAGAATCGCTGCTATGTTAATTTGACATAAAATAGGTTTTTCACGGATTTTCTGTCAAATTTGAAAATTGAGCCATAGATTGCGCACGTACGACAGATTGTTATATGAGGCATTCTCCAGCAACTCGACCACTTATTCCCAGAACTTCATCAGTACTATGCAAATGTATTTTCTGTGGTTTTTTTCAGATCCGCTGATTAACTCTTTTTGAAAATGATTTTTTTTCCAAGTTCTCATATTATAGGAGATTAAAGTGCGTAAAAAAAAAAAAAGTAGTAACACAAAAGTCACGTTTTCCAATAAATTATTTAATTCAAAATATGTTATATTTTCTGCGAAACCAAAAAAGCCATTTTCAGCCCAGGACAAACTAAAAATATTTTTGTTCCTCAAATGCAACATTTACCATTTTGCTGTAGATATTCCGGTCTATTTGACACGATATTCACAGCGCAAAAAAAATTGGGATCGTGGAACTCGAGAATATTGACACCTAAACAAAATATCTTACAGAGAATTGAAATACCTGATTATACATAATCCATCTATTTATTAATCCAATTTTATGTAAATATTTTTTTAGCTGTCAAGACTCCCAATGCAATTTTTTATACGTTCTGAATACCGTGCAATAAACTCTGTAAAATGTACACCGAAATAAAAAGTGTAGCATTCTGAAAAATAAAAATTAAATTGAATAAAAAATATAACATGTTTGAATTAAACAACCCATGGAAAAACATAATTATTTGTCTCTAACATTTTTTGCGGGACTTTAATCTTCTATTACATATGAACTTGGAAAAAAATTAATCTCAGTAATGAGTGGATTTAAAAATCGAAAAAAAATTCCAAAAGCACTTTTGAGTGGTACTCATATATAGCTGTAATTATTGAACAAATCCAAGAGGGTTGAAAGCAAGTGGCCAGGTCAGTGGAGCATGATTCAAATGTCAAATCAAAAGTGACACAACAATGAATCGAATCCCCACATTGTAATGTGTTGACTTGGAAGGACAATAGCTGTGTTAATTTGCACAATTCAATACAAAGTAATGTCAAATACGTAAAATTCATTCCGTCGAATGAATAATAATAAAAAATCGAAGCATAGTTGTTACTGGTGTATTCGCAACACGTGACTTCGATGCACCAGAATATTTCGCTTTGATGTGGGAGAGTTGATGCATATTAACTCCTTTGCATATTGGATTTGAATGCTTCACTAAATATGATCTTACGGTTCCTAGAACTACAAGTACCTGAATTCTCGATGCTCTTCTACGGATTGCTACCGCCGTGGTACTGAAGCCCAAAACTGGTCCAATTCGTAGAAATGCTGCATGTTTGACCAATAATGATAGGAGCAGGCGTGAGCAAAATTTTTTCAAAAATACAGTTGCTACTTATTCGCAACACGTCACTTCCTCACCACATTTGTTACTGGGGTGAACTTTTTCGATAATGGCGAATTACACGAATAAAATTTTGAGAATTTCGTGAATTATTGATGATTTACGCTTCTTGCTGTAATTTATTAAGACAGCGTGCTTAAATCCAAATTTAAGTTACAAGCCACGCTAGTGAGTAAGTGCACGCGATGTTCACATCTCTCCTTCATTTTGTTTGTGTTATTGTCGGCGTTGCAATAGTTTGACAAGTCGGATTATAAGTTCAGGCATCAATACAACAAATGTTTCCAATTTTATGGCTAATACGAGGCCTTTCATAGTAAATGCTACACGGGTGATAAAAATTATGATACGTCACGGATATGCGGTTTATATTCTAACATCACAAGTGTTGATAACCCCAAACCCTAGCAAACCATGCGACCTTAAAAAGATCGTAAAACAACTATAAAAAAAACCCAAAAAACAACCGGTCGTTTAGTGCCAGTAAATAACCGTGCAAACGACCTCAAAACGACCAGTATAGTCATTTTCTTAATTAGCGACCGCAAAACGGCCTCGAAGAGTGAACATCCAGAAAATTGTAAGTATGGTCGTTATATCAATTAGCGACCGCAAAACCACGTTAAAAGCGACCATCCAGAAAAATCGTAAGTATGGTCGCTTTTGAGGCTAATTGGTCGCTTTCGCTAATTGACAAAACGGCCATTAATTCAATTTTCTGGATGGTTGCTTCTGAGGTCGTTTTGCGGTCGCTAATTGCACAATTTTCACGATTTTTTTACGGATCGTGACTTTTGACGTCGTTTTGGGGTCGCTAATTGATATAACGACCATACTTATAATTTTCTTGATGCCCGCTCTTCGAGACCGTTTTGCGGTCGCTAATCAAGAAATTGACTATAGTGAACGTCTTAAGGTCGTTCGCATGGTTATTTTCTGGCACAAAACGACCGATCGTTTTTTAGGGTGACAATACGGTCGTGCGATCTGCTAGGGAATCTATTTAAACCATGCATTTTTTAAAATCTAATATTTGATGTGAATAATTATGGTATATTTTTTATGGTAAGCTGCTCAAGATCATTGACGGTATAATTCTGTTTTAGTATTAGCCCTGTGACACAATCCACATTTCACACAATTCAAATTTTGCATCGCATGCGATCGCAAATCGCATGCGAGAGAATGAAAAGTCAACAATGTCTTCGCTGTATTGAATCACTTGTTGTGCAGTATCTATTGACTGATAACAGTATCTGTACGTATCAGACCAAAGTAGGACTTCTATATTGATTCGCGATCCAAAAACAGATTAAAATTTTTATTTTTATTTTTTATATTTTAGGTAAAGTGGAGCTTTTAAATTGGATTTCAATACTAAAACTACGATTTCAATGCAGAAGGCACACCCCAAATTTCATAGCAATCTACAGATTTTTTCAAAAGTTATGGTGGTTTCGGACGGTACATATAGACACCAGACAGACGGACAGACCGACAGAAATTATTTAATGTATTTTTTGGCATCTAGGATACTCAAAACATGTATTTCCATCAAATTCAGAAGGCGATTTTTTTTGCATTGCAATACTTTTTCGTTTTACATACACCGTATGAGAATGTAAAGAATTTTATAATTGTGTATTTTTAGTGTTTTTTATGTATTCGTATAAAACTTTGTTTTCATCATTTTTTGTTGTTGATGTTTTCAGGACACAATACACAGAATGGTCCAAAAGGTCGAGAAAAGTGGTTTAGAAACAAAGTCCGTATGAATGTGTGTTCGTCGTGTGAGGCCGGCATGTAAAAATCAAACCTTCATATCTAGAGAACGGATGTTAAAATTCAGTTAAAATTCAGCATATACGTGACCCCGGCTTCGTTTGTGAAAATTAAAGAAGCAGTCATACGTAGGTTCAAATAGTATCTAACTATGCATTTTTTGGAAAACATATGTATGTGCTCTAGTTTGCGAGAAAGTTTAGCCATCCGGCAAAATAATTTGTACAGATAAAGTTGTGTTTAAAGACGATTCTAATTAAATTTGAAAAGAATCGATAAATAGGTTCGGCTTGTATGATATTTCGAGTTTGTAGAGACAAGTTTCATTTTTTCTATGAAGTAAACGTCCCAGTGATTGATACGTTAACCAAATTGCCCGACGTTGCAAATACGTAACTTAGACTTTAAGATACAAAAAGTAACAATTTTTCCTAGGTAATTCTAGGTAATAATTCATCAGAATGCTCTTATGAAGAAATAACAACCTCAGACATCTTTGTAGCGTATCTTATTGTAGAGAAAACTAATTTTAATGCTCCAGAAGTGCAAATGTATCAGTCATCAACGTACTGAAATTATATTTTGCCCAATAATGGACATCAGCCGGATTTCCGTCTTTGTGCACAGGAGGCTCTCTTGCTCACTAATGGACATATGCATAGCCCAGTTATCGACATGGTATATTCTGACGTTTATTTATTCATAGACAACCCAATATCCATGTCCATAACTACTTTGCGTACAGTTCGATGGATAAATGAATTCCTACGTCATATTTTATCATCTGGTCCATGAAAACATTTCGCGATTCACATAATTTTGCTTCCTCATAGAAAATATGTCTGTATGTATGTATGTATGTATGTATGTATGTATGTATGTATGTATGTATGTATGTATGTATGCGCGTGCGTGCGTGCGTGCGTGCGTGTGTGTGCGTGCGTGCGTGCGTGCGTGTGTGTGTGTGTGTGTGTGTGTGTGTGTGTGTGTGTGTGTGTGTGTGTGTGTGTGTGTGTGTGTGTGTGTGTGTGTGTGTGTGTGTGTGTGTGTGTGTGTGTGTGTGTGTGTGTGTGTGTGCGTGTGTGCGTGTGTGCGTGCGTGCGTGCGTGCGTGCGTGCGTGCGTGCGTGCGTGCGTGCGTGCGTGCGTGCGTGCGTGCGTGCGTGCGTGCGTGCGTGCGTGCGTGCGTGCGTGCGTGTGTGTAATTGTCCATAACTCATGAACGGCACGATGGATCGAGCTCAAATTTAATTTGAGATTTTGGAATTTAATTATGGAATTTTGAATTTTTCGAAAAAAACAAATTTTTTCTCTAAAGCACGTCGAATCTCAACGAATGAACCGAAATGTTCTAATACGGTAAAAAAAGTACCATACGGTCCTGTTACGTATAAAATTTGGTGCTGATCGGTACAGTCGTTTGGATTTTATGGCATTTTCAATTTTTTAATAAATGGACATTTTCGGTCACGACTTCTGCAAAAGTTGAGAAAGTAAGATAAGAATTTGTACTTAATTAAAATGCGATGTGAGGGCGTTTTAACGGTGTTTTATAGATGCACACAATATGGATAATTAAAAAGAAAAAAAAAATGCAAAGTAGAACTTTGCACATTCCTTCCTCATATGAAATTTGAAGAAGAATAATAATCTACCTCTATGAGGAAGTCAAAATAAACAATAAATGTCTTCCTCATGGAGGTAGATTTGTTAAAAATTGAAATTTTAAAATATCCTCTTTACAGCCGTCTTCAAATTTCATATGAGGAAGCAATGTGCAAAGTTCTACTTTGTTGCTATCCACAATTCTTCCCTAGTGATCGAAAGTAGGTCGATTACCCGGACATTTATATGTTTTTTTTATCCCGTTATCGACACCCACGATTTTTTGCACAAACAAACAATTTTATGATAAAAGAATATTTAATTAGTAATACCTTTAGTTTAATTAGTAATGAAGAATTACTAATTAAACAATATTTAATTAGTGATTCTTCATATGTAATATCAACTTTAACTTATCCAACCAAAGACTTGGTACATCCCGGAATTAGACTGAATTTCACGAGCCGGACGTGAACCTCCATATTAAGGATTTCGACGAATCACGCTCGGCTGAGTCACTGCAAGTTTCGATTTACTTATCGTCACTGTTGTGATTCAACAAGACTCAAATTTTCATACAATATTATACATACCCCACAGGAAGTGTCGTTAATTCGTTTCAGCGTCGACAAGCACTCATAGTCTTATATTTATCGTTCATCACATATCGGTCATTTACCCTGAATCACTTCAAATCCCACTGAACGAAATGAAATTTTCTACGATCGGAAATTCGCAGCGCTGTTACATCTTAAATTAGGTGATTAGGGTAGAAGTACCCCTTGTGGCCATCTTAGTACCGTATGTGGCCATCAACTTCATCCATTTGTAGCCATACCTATTGCATGTAAATGACAGCGCCGGCCACAAATGGTGTAAACGGCTTTGAACATAATTTATTAAGCAAAAAGGCATTCTAAGCGTTGAATATTCAATGTCAAGTTTGCTTTGATTATTGTAGAATAAACTCATTTAGTAATTTCTATAGATTAAAATAATAATGAATTAATCGACACATTTTTTGTGTGGCCACTAATGGTACAGTGGTCACAAATGGTACGTCTACCCTATCTGTAGAGGAATCAAGATTTTATAGTATTGTTTATTTTTTTGTGATCAATGATTTTCTCCAACTCAGATCAACGCACGCTAAGGTAATTTAAACGTGAAAAGAGAGGAAAAAAATTATTTATATCATAAAGCTTTCTCTATGACGAAGCAATATGCGAAACCCTACTTTGCCTTGTCTCAAAATGGCAATTATTGTGGCACTTTTGACATGCTTTTCAGCAATTTAGCCATCAAAGGATTTAATAAAAGTCTTTTTCCACTTTATTATTACTGCGATCAGAAGAGCGAGTAACACGATAATGAAATGCGGATTTCTAAGCCGAGGATTGAAGCTTAGGGTTTTCAGAAACCCTCTTGCGGGAAACATAACGCGAGAATAAAACCAAGAAGAAACAGAGCGAAGAGGGAGACCCTTGCTGAGCTGAAAGCCGGATGATCCGAAATAGAATTCATCGAGGCGTTAGACGAACGTGGGCAAGAGTTTCCGACGGAAGAGCTTCGCGTATTCACAGTGAACAGGCAGTGGTTACGATGGAGCGAATGTCGTCATTAGCAAGTGCAAATAGTCAGTTCTAAAGTCAGAACTTTGATGCTCCCATCGAGGGGCTCAACCCGAAGTGGGATTCTCTCCTTACATTTCAACGAAATTGGAGAATGAACGTTTGACAAGCTCTACTTTCCAATTTGTTTGCAAAGATTCAATATTCAAGGCCGCTATCTACTCCATTCAAGCAAAACTAAAACCACGGTCGAATTTCCAACTAACTCTTACCGTTAAAAAATTATATAAAATTAAGAATCGGTAAAAAATGGTAATAAATTTTTAAATAGATAAAAATGTGTAATGCTTTGCTTACAGCAATCGAATGTTATAGAGTTTTTGTTTCTCTTGGTTCTCTTCAAGATGATAAGACAATCTAGACCGTGTCGAAGTGCAAAGATAGCAAATTCGGACGGTTGAAATTCTAAAGAAGTAGAAGTTTATTTTTGACGCTTGGCATCGGTTTTAGTATACGGACGATGCACTCCTTGCGCTTATATACTGACCGCTTTTACAAGAGCATCATTGCGTACGACTGTTAACAGGTTTTATTATTCGCGGCATTCACACATTTTTTTTATAACTTTTACGCTTAGCTGAAATGGAAAAAAATCATCAATACATTTTTGGTGACAACAATAATGTTATCATACATTTAGTATGATTGATTGAACCTTTATCTTCACGTACTGTTATTAAATGGCTAATTTTTATTTTAATCTTATTATAAAATGGGGACGGGCTTCTGTTTTTTTAGAAAATTCAATGTTCTAATAAATTCCTAGTGACTTTTTTGTACTAATATCGGTAGTTGACTTGATGACAGTTAAAAATACGGAAACCATAACTTTGTTGGTCTGTAACTTTGTAAATATCAATGATACGAAAAACTCGTTAACAACTTTTTTGTAATGCGTCAGACGAACGACAACATCTTTTTTCAACTTTTTGTCCTAACTTCAATAGATTAGCGAAAAAATATTTCAAGAATCACGGAAAATTTACAACATTAAAAATTTCAAGGCTCTGTAACATATCGAATATTGAAGATAGAAATTCGACTCAATAAGATTTTTTGGACCTCTAAGAATTAAAATTATGAGCTCCGCTTTTCACAGGTTCATTACTGAGTCGTATTCTACAATATTACGGGCGGAGAGCAAGGAAACAAAAATATCGCATCTTTGGCACACCCTGTTGCATATAAATCACAAAATGTTAATGCTTTAACTTTCAGAGCATGGAGTCGCATCGATATCCAAAGCTATCGCTTCAAGTAGTGTACTTTAATTTCACGATGCGAGGGAACGAAATGGATAAACGTTACACGATTCGATATACTCGAGTTTATTGCTCCGTTGGCCTCTGTGAAAGCGTTTCAAAAATAACGTAACACTCAACTTCCGTGCTCTCCCAAGAATCACGAGGATTCTCGAACGGAGAGCTTTTCACGAGATGCGTAATATATCTGAACTCGATTCTTCGATACACGTAACAGAGATTCCTGTAACTCAACGATGAGATCGTGTTTTATTTATAAAACTGAATAAGATTGGTTGACATGTATTAGTTTTGTTGTAAAGAAATCGTTTTTAGGTACTCTGCTGCCTAACATTTTCAAACTTATAGAAATTTTGTCTTTTTATTTAATCCAGATCGAATTTCAAATAGTTTGCGAATGTAACTAGTATAACCTTCTAACTCAAAAAATAGAATTATTTAAATGACATAAAATTATTACGGCATTTTCTAAATATGGTTTGTCATACAGTGATCAATGACTTTTTTTATTTTGAAAGAATAATATCAATTCAGAATTTGAAAAAAAAAATTCTAACGCGAAATTTCAATTTTTTTTTTCAAGACTCCGGCATGTTGTCAGATTTCAGTATTTTCCCAACATTCTAGATTAAGACACGAAGAATACCTACTAGTTCGCCAGGGTCTTTTTAGGCACTATAACGGTCACAATCACTCAAAGAATGAAGCAACTTGTTGTTGAAAAAACATTATAAGCCTCAGGAAATAGTGCGTGTCTCGCTTTCATTTGATTATTTTTGCACCAAAGAATTATTGCACCAAGTTAATTCATGTGTTAATCCATCCCTCAAGTTCAAAGATATTCGAAATAATAATTTCTTCAAAATAGTCCCTGGAATTGACCTACACAAATTCACCAATTAAAATTCAACCAAATAAATGGAATGTTCCACGTACAGGCACTGAAGTTGCTTTGTAGCAAAAAAAAAATTATGGTTCGCCTGAGCAGGTTGGACAATCTACAAGGTATTAGCTAGAAACAACATTTACCTGTTGTACTAGCGAAAATGAATAAATCTGTCATTTTATCGTATGCCTAGAGCGTAAGGTTGATTTATGTAAAATTATTAATTAATGAACTTTATTATTTTACTATTATTCTTATTATCATTACCTAATTTAAAAGCGTTTACACTGGTAGAGCCCTTAAGGTAGTATATGTACAAAAATAATTTTATCGCTGGTTACATTTGTACTCGCGGTTGTCTATTGTACAGCACTTAGATGTATAAATATACCCATCAACAATTCGCTTCATTCCGGCGCCAGAATATTTTAGTCAACGGTCCAAACAGATCCGAGTGAGTCAGCGAAACGTGCGTTTGCACGAATCCCGCTAGTTTCTTCGAGATAAAATCCCCACTTCCGGTTGCTCCATTTATTATTCTTATCTCCCGAAGTTTTTTCCGACGTCCGTCGCACCCTTCCTGTGTATTCACCATCTCTGCTGGGTCCGGAGTTTGGTGGAAAACATCCCTCACCTTAACGGGACGTGTGTCATGTCAGCCCGATGACAAGAGACAGAAGTCGAATGTTCGTAGGCGTGAGCTTGGTGATCGCATTCCCAAGTGCATGTGTTCGGTAATCCTTGAAGTTTTAAATGATTATTCCCGACAGCCGGATCCCCGAAAAGGGACAAGGGCGCAATTCTAAATAACCCTTCCAAGGCCATGCACGGAAGCAATTCAGAGCGATCACTTAATCTTGTATTAAAGAAACTAACCCAATATCAATATGAAAAATCAAAATCATCAAATGCCATGAATTGCTGCCGCTCAATAAAAAATGGATAAAACTAAAAACTAAAACTGACTTGTTCCACAAGATAATATATAATATATCATTGTTCTACAAGATAAGGCATCAATATGAAAAATCAAAATCATCAAATGCCATGAATTGCTGTCGATCAATAAAAAATAGATAAAAAAATAGAATAAAAATTATTTTAGATCAGTGAAATGGAACAATCACATGGTGAAAAAAGATTTGATTCGTACGACAAATTATTCTCACAATGTTAAACCTGAGATGATAAACGTAACACCATTTGTACGTTGTAGAGATATACACTATCATTTATCACCAAACTGTATCGGCTTCTACGAAAAACAACACCACTGTGAGCCAATGTAGTGCATCACACAATTTGATGTCAATTTCTGCCAGAGTATTATCGGTATTATCTGAATGCCACGAGACAGATGTTTTTTCAACATAAAAATGGTGTTAATACTGACACCATTTTACACCGCCGATCTTTGCACAGTGCATAATAGGAACAAACCAAAATTCAGGATTGTAGCATTTTGAACGTCATTAACGTTTTCAATTCCCATATTATTTTATAACGAGATTGAAAAATGGGTAAAATGGAAGAACTCAAGATTTTGTTTAGGGGAACGCGCAACTTTTTTAATCCTGCTTCTGGTACCCCTATCGAAAAGGTATGTATTATAAGTATATTCATACATTTTGTACCGATGCCCTTGGACTTCTTTTCTTGAATCAAGGCAGTCTCAATAATTCAATGAATAGGAACAACAGTCACCGATGTACCACCAAACTTCAAAGTTTATCCACTTAACAAGAATGTAATAAAAGATCAATCGGTTAATCGTGCACACCACGTCGATGGGATTGTCCTCTCTCGGAATTCCACACAGCATCTTGCGAAGCTTTGGTTCGTCTAACAGAAATGTTCTTTCTTCCCGTTCATCCCCATCACCCGAATGCTTCAAGTTTTTTGCATTGTTCACTTCCGAAACTTCAACGCGCTCTGTGCTCTCCGAGTTTTCGTTGGCTCGTTTATCAACTAAAGGCTTCGCCTCCATGGCGCGTCTGGTTCAAACCACTTCGAATGAAGATCGGGCAAAAGCACACAAGGATGATGGAAAGACTTCTCGTGAAGAAGTCCGAATGCGACTTCCACTCTAGCCGAACTGCTGGCGAGCATTAGCTGCATCCAAAGCATCTAAACGGTTACCTAACCCTGCAAGTATGCGCATCAGGTCGTCGTCGGTTAAAACGGTGCCGTCCACATTGCGTACCGTTTGAACTCTCGATTGCGTAATTTTTCAACTACGGTGTACGACTAATGGCTGTTAGCTCGTGCTTTATTACAGCATCTAGGTTGGGAGCCTTAGTCCTAAGCTTTTGACATTAGTCTCCGTCGTATTCAAATCGTCAATCGTACAGAACTGCAATCTGAGGATTGAAATTCTCAATGGCTTATAATTAACTCATCTGATCCCTTGGCGATAGACTTTTGGTGGATGTTAACTTATCATCAAATTAATTCTAATTGCTTGGACAGACTTGAACACCTTTTTGAGATGACTGATAGAGGAGTCAGGAAAAATGATTCATCTCTTTATTGAAATAATCATCATGTTACACCCAGAAAGTTACTTACAACTGCTGATAATCTTGTAAAACTTTCCGACGTGAAATATTCTAACAAAGTCTGATATGTTTGCGTCTGCTCGATGATCATGTTATTTTTTCAAACCGGAAAACGTTAACTATTTTCGTTGTGTCTTGGGGTGAATATCTTTAAGACGCAACTCATCAATAACCAATTTATATTTGTTGCGGACCATCAAAGTGTATTATTGTTGATGAAGGGTTTAAATCGTTGACAATATTTGTTTTCAAGATGTACCTGACAAAATAGCGTGGGTTAAAGTGAAATTCTTCACTGGAATTTGTCTGTACTTTTATTAGAAGCTCAGTATAACAGAAACGACTTTGCATTGATCTTATTCAACGTTCAGCCACACACTGAGCTTGCATAACTTAGCTCAGAAATATGTTTGAAAATAGCTCGTGCCTCATCAGTACAGTAGGGATAAATAGTGATAGGGATAAAGGTAGTGAATGACCCCAAAAAAACAAATGGCTAAAATAGCGAATTTCAAAATAATGAATATCTGAATTCGGAATAGCTATCATTAAAAAATTCAGTATTTCCGTTATTTTAACTACCATCGTATTAAAATGTAACCAAAATGGCGAATGGCTAAAACTGCGAATTTCATAAATACCGCCATTCAAGATTTAGACGTTCATTACTTTGAAGTCCGCTATTTTATTCAGCCCATAGAGCTAAAGGTTACAAAAAAGGCTCATGATCAAATTGAAGTTAGAAAACAAACATCACGATCGTTCGAGCATCGAATTACGTTGCACCTTAAGGTGGCACGCTTAAGTAATTGGAGTGCGCCTCGTATTCCACAACTCAAAATGTATAGATGAAATTGCAGTTTCTGGAGGATTAATTGGTGCACCAATCTAGAAAGTGCCGTTGAGATTATTAATCTTGAAGTTTCCGCATGCCCTTTGACATTCATGAACAAATCCCCGTAGTGCATACTGAATTCAGAGACGAGTGCAACTGTTGTAAAATTTTAGGATGAAACGTCCACATTTCAAAATGCCAAATAATTTGAGAAGCCGTCGTCAGGTTGCTTGGTGCGATGACTGGTGCCTTAAACTTCGCAGATTCGCGCATAGGCGCTATAAACTTTGGGATACGCGCCACTACTTACTTAATGACCTAAGAGTACCGTAGCGGGACGTTCTGCACCGTCGCTCACCGCTATCCTCAAACGTAATAACGTTGATGGCCCGTTAGATTCACCGCTAGTCGCAAGTTCGAAGCTGTTCTACGCGTATGCATATATCGCACTCTGCACACTACACTAGATATCATTATGTTTAGTACAGTTTAACTTTGTATTGGTACAAAACGTAAAAAATGTATAATTGATGCAGTTTCAAAAGAATCATGTCATAAAAGCATTGCTCCGGGAAGAGTACGTTGCAAATCTGTATATCTAGATAAGTTATATACGGATTTGCAACGTAATTGGCGTAGTAAGTAGTAGTTTAAATGAACAATGACTAACGGGGCATTTCGTGTTACGCAAGCGTTTGAGAAATGTCATCAGTCTGGTTTTTGATAACACGTAAATTTATACATTCGCAAAAATCTAAAGAAATTCTAAAAATCATGTGCTGCATATAAAAATGTCCCGACTGCTACTCATCGTGACTATTTTTTTCAAATTTTTCAATATTTTAGTTGTTCAGAAAAGACGGAAAGAAACTTGATGAAATCGTCAAACCACTTTGGGATCGGTAAACAAAAAAAGTTATTTAAAAAAAAAGTTTATCAGAATTTTTTCACGTTTCAAAAATATTTCTTTCAATAATGTTATTAAACAAATCACAGGTAGATTATGCGCAATGTAAAAAAAATTTAACATTAAAATATGGGCTTATTACAGTTTTTATAGTTGGGTCAGCCCTCAAACACAACAAGGGAAATGCCACAGATGTTGCCGTGTGTATATACATCAGAAGAGGGAGTATATTATTTTCGTTCAGTTAGACGGTGAACTTGCTATTTCTGGAGTTTGGATATCCTGGATGCGTTTTCTCTGGAGGTCTGGTCAACCCTTTATTTATCGTGAGTAACTCTCTTACGAGGTTCGCGAGGTACGAAGTCAACGTCCTGGACTTGAGGTTCAGACATCTCGTCGACAGCAACAAAGCTAGCATGCAAAACTATTCTGTTTGCGCGCAAACTCTTGTACTGCAAAGAAACTAATATCTGTAGCTGAAGAGCCTCATATCGTAAAAGTAATATGAGCTTCGTCCTCATTACTAGGATATTGAAGTTTTTGGCAAGGCCGGGTATGTACTACGGTAGACCTGAGCATTCGTGGGTTCTACGAACTTTTAAAAACCTTTTCAGACATCACCTATTTTGTTTTTTACGATACGCAGTTTTTTTCTAACCTTTAGAAACCGGTGATATTAACAGAACGTCCTGCAAGGATATTCCAATGAAAATGTATTGAAAATATATTTTTAACTCCCAACTGCCTCCAGGCAAAAGACGGGAGTTATGCATTTCGGTGACGATCGAAAAATCTCACTTCGAATCTTCGACATGCATGAAACATTTGCTTGAGGAGCGTAATCGAAGAGACACTTTCATTGATTCAAGAAAACGGTGTCTCTCATTTAAAGAAACGATTTCCTTGACGGCATCAGTCACGAAGAGCCGGCATGATGGATTGGCGAGCTTCACTATTTCTCGCGGGAACCGGTCTCAGCGAGTACGCGGAAATATTCGAAGTGAAAAATGAATTAACAAAAACTCACCACTCCATGCCATACAACGTTTCTGGCATGGAGATTGATTTTTTAACCTAACGTCTGCCGTTACGCGGCACGCGTTTTTATACATTAGGTTCTTCGAAAACACAGAAACAGAGTTCTTTGTTTTAAGGTAATCCTTGCGACCCATACTAGTCAATTGACGCACTATTCCGAAAATTCTGCAAATGCCAACATTTTTATATATCTACACAGTCAATTAATCACAGTGAGAATAAAAACGTATTTGTAGATGCTTCGTAAACTTAAAAGACAAATTGTATTAACTAAAATATCTCATCAGAATCTCGCTTGAACGCGTAGTGGTATTGTATCATCACGCGGTCAGAGCTAAATTTGGTCATTTTGAACGTAAATTTGTGACACGAAACATAAAAAAAGTACAAAGAAAATCTCATTTTTGCCCCACGACTACAACCGTCACGAAAAATCGGGTCGCTGAAACCAAGGTTGAAACGGCGCCGGTTGACATTGAAGGTTACGTTGATTTCTATCATCGTCCGCCACATCCGGTTATCCGTGTAACGGGGCTACATCATTTTGCCGAAAAATTATTATACCGAGTCGTGGTTTTGCCGAAAGCCATATTGCCGAATCGTTTCTTTGTCGACAAATTACAATGCCGAATGTCATTTAGCCGAAGCGTCATTTTTCCGAATCGTCAAATCACCGAGACTTTAGAAAGACAAATGTTATTTTTCCGAATCCTCAGATCACGGATTCTTTAAGAAGCCAAATGTTTTTTTTGTCGAATTGTTATTTTGCCGGACGGCATTTTTCGAATCTTTATTTTATTGCATTCAAGGCATTTCTTAACATTATTTGAAAAATGTTATAGTTTTAAAAAAGTGTGGCGTTATTCCTTCATGTATTCAAGAAAATGCACGAGTACGGTATAAAATAAATAAATAAATTATGAAAAACTAAAAGGTCTAGTTATAGTCTAGGATAGTGGCGCTCCTCAATTTCGAGAGACGAAGTTTCGAAGATCTGACTTCAGAAAAACGGCGGGTCGGCAACATGACAATTCGGAGAAATGGCGTTTGGTGAAATGACGATTAGGAGAAATGGCGTTTGGTGAAATGACGATTCGGAGAAATGGCGTTTGGTGACATGATTTTTCGTCAAATCGGCGATCCGGCGAAATGATTTTTCGGCTATTCAACAATTCGGTGAAATGATTTTTCGCACTGAGAGAAAATTATGGTATTAGCAACCATAAAGTGACAACTATTCATTTGTAGTTGGTACAAACATAGTTGTTACCACTTAATTAATTATCGCAACTATTTTTATAGTAACGTCACTTTATAGTTAACTGTACTATGACGATTTCTGTCAGTGCGGCAAAATGATGTGGCCCCTCCGTAACTTCTGAGTGACGATGATGTGTTTGACGTTGGAATTACACCCAAATACTTCGATAACGTCCCTTTTTTATATTTTATACGGAATCGTGACACTCTAAGGAATCCATAGCACATTTGATCTCTCTTTTATTGTATAAAAGTTCAGTTTATACATGTTAATTTTCGTTCCGAAGCACGAAATCGGTAAGTTTTCCATAAGAGCATGTGTAATAAAAATTCTTTTTTAAATAATTATTTTTTCGGTAATTTAGTCGATAACCCAGCTTGAAACTTTGCAATCGCATTTCGAAGGGATTTAACTATTAGAAAGGTTAATTCGCAAGGACTACCTTAAGGAAAATATTTCTAAATTCAATGTCACTACATTTCATTGAAATTCTCATCATTCAAAGAAAAGATGATGTTAGATCGAGTATATTATTTCCTCGATTTCAAAGAAATGTTTCTCAGGTTGCGATTTCAAAGAAATTTCTTTGAATCAAGGAAACCTTTTCTCTCGGTGTTTGCAGTCTCACTCATGGTTGAAAAATACTGACAATGCAATTTTACTGAGAACTGTCCAAAGTCATGAATAATTTCATAATCTGCCCTATTATTTGTTCAGTTGTAAATGAATAGATCAATCACGTTTTAGGATGATGAGCAGTACCGGAAGGTTGAAAAAAATCAATTGAGGTCTTGATCACTTTTCGGGAGTTTGACGATCTCATACCACGATTCAAAGGTATGCTTTCAATTCGAGGAGAAATTTCTTTCATGAGAAATTAATCGAACGACCGCAATTGAATTTCGTGAACCGGTTGCGTTATTCGCGCCATCTCTCTCTCTGTTCTATGAAGTAGGAAGCGGATAATACTTCGCTAGCACGAAATCGACGAATTTTTGCATCTTCATTATCCAACCTTATAGTATGGCGATCGATATCATTTACATTACAGCGATTGAATAACGCCTTATGCATGGAAAAAGGCTTGCTTATGTCAACCGATAAATGGTTGACGTACCCAATTTGTCAAATTTGAAGCATATACAACCAATTCTTTCGTTATCCGACACAAGCGTTTATTACAACGCATTTGGTAGATCAACCTCGTTTAATAGCAGCATGTCCAATTCGATTGGTTATGCTGCATATTCTGTGACGCCATGTTAAGTAAGCAAAGCAATCGATTAGTTGCGTCACTTATCAACTATGGTAATACCAACTAATTTGACATGGAATGTGGTCCAACAGATTCGTATGAAGAAATATTTAATTAGTAATGCTAACCAACCGAAATGATGGATGGTTGTGATTGGTTGGATGACACACCTACTCTGTAACCAACTAGCAAGATTAGTTTTAACACACAATGAATTAATAATACCATATTTTCTCATGCCAATTGGTTGGTACCTGTAAGTTCTGTGGTTCCTACAACTATACCCTTTTCTCCGTGTAGTGGTGATTTGACAAAAACGTAACATCGATATGTACTGATTTTTTAATGGTTTGTGAGCAGCTTCTTTTGAGAAAAACTAATATCCAATCCACCCTCTAATTATATATTCTCAAATGGCACAAATTTGCTAGTTTTGAGGAATCAGTATTTTCGAATCCATCTTTTTAAATAAGACTCAAAAAATTGTAACTGCTTTTTACTTATGTTACGTCCGGGCTCATTTTTGATTGCAAAAAATTCGAATTCCGAATAAATAAATGTGAAATAAATATTTCAGAATTATCATTATAGATTTCATTAATAATAGCAAACAACAGAATGAAATTCGAGTAATATATTTACCATCAGAGAATAATTTCCGCCCACGCGATTGCTGGGAAATAAATTAATGAAATTAGAGATTTTACATAGGCATTGTTCAACGGACCGTGGGTAGTATCACGTTATAGCCTAAAGCTTATATTTGCAAATTTATTTTAGGGAAAGAATACTTCTCTGTGTATACATTGAACTCTTAGGATTGCATGGAAATTTAAAGAAACGATAAATGCCCACGTAAATCTAATAATATTATGATTAAATTGAAGCAATTTTATGAATTCGTTGCATGAGCGACAGAGACTTGGCAACGTCGCTAACGCCATTAACGGACGTGGAACGCGCGCGCGATTCAAACGATTTGTGACCGTATACACGTGTGGCTAAACGCCGGGCGCTCAGTAACGCTACCAACGCAAAGGCATTGCAACGCTGCCAAATCGACATGCAGAATTGGCGTCTCATTAATCAAGAAAATAAAAATAACAATCGACGTTTTTCATATCGCAAAGGGTTATTAATCGTGTCTGAACAACTATTAACATTCGGATTGGTGCATCGCTTATGTAAACACGTTCTCAAGTAATTCCAAAAAATTCGTTGACTTGTTTGTCAAGAGTTCTCGTCAAGGGAAATACGAGTCAAATCAGCTACTCAATGGCCGATGAGGAATAGCATAATACTATTTTTACTACAATTTATGATCGTTTTCTCGCAGCGCGGTCCGTTGTTTAATTAACGTCTACATATTTTGGAAACCATCATTAGCAAATAAACCTGTCTTCATAATATTGCATGTACAGTCGGTCAATGTCTCAACAGTTAACGGGATGTTTATCCTTAAATTTTGTATGAATGCGCCGTGTCTTTAACACCATTTCTTAGAATGTCAAGAAATTAAATTTTCTATTTCGAACATTATATTATTGAAATTCTTTTGTACTTTATTATCACTACGAATCGACGCAATTGATCGTATGAATTATAGTTGTTTCCCTCTATCAGTTCAATAATGCAAAACGTCGAACGGAATTATTCACCGATGACTTATATATCTATATAAAATTATCTTCCATGAGAAATTATCTGTCGGAATTTACAGTTTCCTATACAGTTCTACTACGGGGACCGAACCCGGCGGTCAGCCCTCGAATTTAATCTTCGGCAAATCTAAAAATCTAAATATTAAAAGAATAGTTGTATTTTACTCCATTTGAAAGAAAAAATCATTCTTGAGAGTTTTAACAAGCTGTGATTTGTCAATAATATTTTTACTCATTTACCGCAATCACCAGACATTATTCTTCGATCCTCAAGGCGGTACATTCGGCCCTAAAACGGAGAAAATGAATGATTGTCGTCTCGACGTAACACTTAAATTGGATTTTATTAAGGAACATCCCGACTTTTCAGTTGTAGAAAAATTCATACGTAATAACATTAAAACTATTTTTCACCATACCTGCGCGGAAAGTTCGAATTCCCGTCCTAGGGGTTTTACGTAATTCGAACTTTCCGCTGCAGATATAGTGAAGAATAGTATACGCCATTCGGGAGTGAAAGTAGACTATCCCCAACCGCGTGTAAGATTACCACCCTCGCCTTCGGCTCTTTATAGTCTACTTTCGCTGCCTAGTGGCGTAATATACTATTTTTCCTACTCTTGTTATTTTGTAGAAATGTCAAAAGTTTCGACGTTTCTATTACCAAATAACTGTTAAAAAGTTAGATAAAATATCACCCTTTTCACTGATAGTCCGTAAAATTTCCAGCATATTGAAAATATAAAAATTAAAATAAGTGGTTCAAACACGACATTTTTTATGATACGAATTCGACCATTCTCCTTAAGGTACTCGCGGTACTCTTGAAAATCGACATGGATTCATCAGAAGTACTCGAGAGTACTTCACAGCAGTCATTCACGAGGTATCCTTGCAATGTTTGAGGTTTCCCCGAGAAAAGTTTGTCACTGACAGTAATATCCAATATCTCTCTTTCTTGATTAAAAAGTCCGACGGTAACGAAGAAAAAAGACTGCAGTGCCCTATAGAAATTCGATAAACTATAATGGAAAACCAATAACCAATCAAGTGGCCTGATAGCGTTCTACAGTTGTCTGTAGAACTTGTTTCGCAGAAGGGACTGTCTTTTACTCAACCCACATCTTTTATCGATAATATTATCGGTACCGCCGAAGCATTTCTGCGAACAACGTAAGTCCCGTAATTTCATAAGCCCGGGCCTCCATGATTACCGACAAACTAACAGAGAGACACACGCAATTCTATGAGCAGTAAGACCTCATTAGTGGACACTGCAATATAATATGCAAAACTCGTTATTCGATTTACTCTTGTGCTTTCATTAGCTAGAAAATTTATTTTAAGAACAGTTCACAGCATTCCTTAAGTGGACGTGATAATTATTTCTACAGCTATCCTAACCAGAGATGGACATATTTCAGTGAAACAAGATTTAAATACACTATTAAAATATTTAATGAATTTTCATTCATCATTAGAACTCGGAATAAATGATGTGTGGAAAAAGACTCATTATTAAAAATGGAAATCAATTTAATTTCATTATCCATTGTTTAAACGGAATGAAGCTGCAAACTTGAACTTCCCAAATTGCTTCCTCATCAATTTTGGTATTTTTTTACAGAGCTACATCTACGAGGAAGTATGTCAATCGATTTTGGCTTCCTCATACAGGAAGCTTAGGGAAGAAAATACAAAAATAATGAGGAAGTAATTTGCAAAGTTTAATTATGTAGCTTTATTTTTTATCGAAGTAAGATTTCTGAAAAAGTTGAACTACATAACAAATTATGTCGAAACTGTTTTCTAATCATCGCTAAGGAGTATCAATCATAGATACGGAATTTCAGGTCGTTATCTTACGTTTAACCAAAGTTAGTGCGAAAACGTGAATTTTTTGACAATTCAATAGCAATCAACATGAACAGTAATTGCGCGTATAAAGAATTATTTAGCGAAATTTCGCCGTTTTCACGGAAGCTGGATCGCGCACGTCCTTTTTTAAGTTCAATACAATCAAAATTTCACTTCTTTGCGATGCCGGATTAAAAACACTGATTTTAATGGAACAGAAAACTTGAGAGGGAGGAAAGTAAGTCCCTAGGGCGGAAAGTAACTCCCTAGGGGAAAAAAGTTATTCCCTTGGACGGGAAGAACTAACTTTCCCCCCTCACACCGGGGTGAAACGTAGGAACTTTACATTCAGGCGTGTTAAAATAATTTTTTTATTTTATTGATTAATATACCTCGTGGCACATGGATATCTGAGATCAACTCCTAACTCTAAAAATCTATCATGTCGGGTCTGGTACCAGAAGTCCTTTATTTAAACATCAACGAGTACATCGCGTACTTGATATAATCGTGTACTCGATATATGAATTCACATCTCATATTATAACTGGCAAAATGGCATATGAACCAGCTCTACGGCAGCTGCA
Organism: Tromatobia lineatoria; assembly: GCA_949699805.1. Lineage (NCBI taxonomy): Eukaryota > Metazoa > Arthropoda > Insecta > Hymenoptera > Ichneumonidae > Tromatobia > Tromatobia lineatoria. Next base: position 5,319,305 of record OX453035.1, on the reverse strand, counting down.
AAAAGAGTAGAAGGAAAATACAATCAGAGGAAAATATAATTGACTTCGCTAAATTTCAAATATATATTATTTATTTGAGAATATTCAAGTGCACGGCCTTGTTCGAACCAATTATATATTTATGGGCTTTTTCTGTTAAATGATAATCAAAATTTTATTGACTCAACGAAATATTCAATATTTTTGATTAAATACAGTGTTGATTCTATTAAAGTATCCTATTAAAACATCGAAACAATATACTTATACATATTATATCGTCAAACCAATCAACAAACTACGGACTACCGTTTTTCGAGCAAAGTCAGTAAAAAAATTAAAGACTTACCCCTTAAAGCCTTCAGTGCCACAATCCGTAAAGTGGAATTCGGCATGGCCCCGAATAGACATAATTATATAAAACCTGCCACCACAGGGACTGAGCATTACACTATTAGCAAGAGGGTCAAGTTTGCACATATTTATAAACCACTGTGGAAGCAGTAAAATATTAATTGGCAATCATTGGACTACTGCGAAGCGCTTTGACCGTATTCTGAATCAAGGTCATGTGACCTTGCGCATGATAACTTTGAAATACTCACTCACGTTCAACATCCCGCCCATACCTTGTATACCCTGCTAGAAGAAGAGACTATACATTTGAGATCCGAGTTTGCTGTCGAGTTAAAAAAAGGCCGGACATACAAGCCTCCACGTTTCGCGAGTATGTGCACAACCTCTCGCCCTTTCGCATGAATAAGAAGCCTCCCCGGATGAATACAACTCTTGCCCTCTTATTCGCCATCGTACCCCTTTTTTACTCTCTCTCTCCCTCCCCCAGTTCCCCTTTGATAGCGTACACCTGAAATGTGGGGTTATCTCGAGACCCCAACGTCCAAGAGCCGTCAAGGGCATTGCGACAGCAAAGTAAAGGCATACAGAGCGGAGAGAGAAAATATACTCTTATGTTTTCGCAGGACAAGGTCAGGGCTAATACGGCCAGGTGGTGGAAGCAGTTTGAAAGAAAAGATAATGACGAAAGATGCTTCTAGAGACAGCAACTGAAGGGGAGAGTGGGGTACAATGTGACGAGGGGCACATGGTGAAACGGCCAATATCTCAGCGGTCTGTAGAATGTACATTTTTAAGTTCCTAGTGCTAGACAATAACTTCAACTGAAGTTCGCCAGGGCGAAAGGAATTTCGATTTAAAATATTTGAAAAAACAAAAAGAATAATAATAACAGGTTCAAACACCGCTGAAAAAAATGTCGACTTCCGACAAATGAAATATCTTCTCTCACATCCCTCGGTAGCCCAGATTGCAGTCATTAGTTGTTCAAGTAATGATTCATGCTTAACTCGGTGACAATATTTGTTATGGTTACTTATTAAAATATCAATAATTTCAGTACATAAGATTATTCTATAGTGGGGTGCACAATGTGACATTTAGTTGTGTGTCTCAATGTTACATCTCTTACAGTTGTTGTTAGGACATCAGTATCAAAAATCGAAACTGGTCTCAAATAGAATAACTTCGGAAGGAACTGCGACGAGAGGAAAATTGAAGAAGTGGTCCTTCGAGTTATCAACAAAGACTAAGTTAGATGTAGCATAAGAAGCACTGCGGGAGACACCATCAATCGGATGACGCTGTATAGTGTACCAATAAAGCAGGATTGTAAAGGAATGGTAAAATGTTGCTTTCGCTTCCTCTAAGAGGAAGCCTTGTTTTCATGAAATCTTTTTGTCTTGCGATTTTCATGTGTGCGGGTACGCGTGCGTGTTTGCGTGCGTGTGTGCGTGTACGTGTGTACAGAGCTTCGAAATTTTTATCACCTGTAACTCACCCCATTCGACCGATTGAGTTAAACTTTGGCACACAAGTGAGGCAGCAGTTCGTCTTTGACCGTAGTAATTGTTATCTTATGGCTGTTTGAGTTATTTGAAAAAAGGACGTGTACCGTGATAAGTACACAGTTTCGTTGTACTTGGTTATAAGGATCATATTTCTTAGAATTTCAACTTTTATTGAAAAAAGCTGCAAAGTCGAACGTTGCAATCGTCGCCTTAATTATTTATGGTATTTTTTACAAAGCTTTGGCTATGAGGAAAACTAAATTGATTAACATACTTTTCATAAAAGTACGGTAATCTTTAAAACAAAAAAGCAAAATAATGAGGAAACAATTTGCAAAGTTTTGCTTTGCAGCTTTTTTAGTACACACTGCCATATTTCTGCATCGTCTGTAACATTGTGCCCTCTATTTGTCCCACACTGCCCCACTGGTAGAGCGCAATGTGACATTCCCCGAACCATTTTCGATCGCATTACTTCGATATTAGCCACCCTTGTTAACCATTCATTGCAGCTGCTTCGTATACCCAAAAGTTTAGAGAAACCAATTATGATTGGCATTCATAATTGTAACACTATACAAGAAAAATCTTTTAATTCTAGGGAAAAAAATCTCACACGGTACCCCTCTTTCCGCTATAACACCACTGTGAATCCTTTTCTAAAAAGTTGTGCGTAAAAAATGCAATAACCGCCACGCTTACGAAGGCATCGCGTGTAACATTACAAAGTCTTCATCTTGAACTAAATCGACCGGTCTGTATTTTCCTTCCCATGATTCTTGATCGAAATTGTATCATTGAAAAAAGTTCATGTGGCAGCACGTATTCAGAATTCTGTGGAACTTGTATATAACCCACAGAATACTCTGTTACATGAAACGTGAAGTTGATGTGACACACGTGTTATCCCCTTGGCTCGCTCGTATCGCTCTTGCGCGCGTAGAACTGGCGTAGGTGTGTCACATAACGTTAAGCCAATGTGCTATATGATGTCTGTGTCTCTTAAAATGCTGAAACTGAGAGAGAGATTGCCGAGTTTCCGCACTGCGCTTTTCGCCGCTTCAGTTCATTTCCGTGATGATAAATAAGAATGGCAAAGTGCAGAATTGGAAGACGCAGTTGGGAATTCGCCGCTCTCGTCCTATATCCGGGTAATCAACTATAGCAGAAGGACTTGGAACTCTGACTATCATGACTATCGACCAAGAAGTCAGGCTAAGAGGATATCAATCGCAACTTCAGAAACTCGGATCTGGTTATAAATTCAGCCGAAGACAATTCGATTTTGTCTCTGTACTTTCATTTTGTTCAACCAAGTATGTACTCCATAGTGAAATCGAATTTGCGAGATTTTCAAACTTATATTAGCCTTGCGTAAATTAAATTACGGGTTTCGATACAGTCTGATGTGCCTGATACTGATACGGGCCTGATACGGGAATATTCGACGTTTAACACATTGTTTTTAGGTGGTGTGAAACATTCGCAGGTGCAAGGATCCTAGATTTAATGGCTCTCATGGCCGACTAAACGAGAACACTGATAATGTGTGTCACATCGCCTCAAGGCAGTGCGACCCATATCCCGACAAAATATCTTATTCCCGAAACATCCCCCCCCCCCCCCCCCCCCCGCCGCCGCCGCCTTCCAATACACCGTTATGGAAATATGGTTGGTAGGACCAAATCACTACGTGGTTTTCTGTCTGTAACCATTTGTATTTGTTAAACCATTAATGATTGACACCTTATCTAATTGATTGGTTGGTACAAGCATTCAAGTCGGCAAGGCCCTTAAACAAATCACTACGGCTGAGTCTCTGGTATATTTGCCAATACAGTATTGTACCAGAGACTCAGCCGTAGCGATTTGTTTAAGGACCTTGCCGACTTAAATGTTTGTACCAACCAATCAATTAGGTAAGGTGCCAATCATAAATGGCAACTGACAGGGCTTCTACCAAAAAAAAAGTCGGTTCATGCAACCAATACTGTTTGGTCGCCATGACCAAGCTGAGTTATAGGGGAATTAGGAAAATTGGTTGGGGGTGTGAACCGACACTGTCGTTGTGGCAACTAATTAAATTTCTTCGTGAGTAGTAATATCTAGTCATTACATTGAAGAGGTAGTCGAGAGTGAGAAACGAGACAGATAAAAAGCCAGAGGACAGCTACAGCGACAGAAAGGAGAGAACTCATCTTGTCCTCTCGTTGCTGCACCGGATATTGTGCAGGGTGATGGAGCTACGAGAAAATGTGGGCGACCGGCTAGTGCAAACGACTAGACCAGCAAAAAACCGGTTCGACTTTTATATATCTAAATTGAGCTATACACCCTGTAGCCACACCCGGTGCTCCACACTGTTAGCAATGCAAGTAAATTTAATGTACAAAATTATGTAAGATTCACAAATCGGGTATATGAATTCCATATTGAGATACTTTTATTGTAAATTTAAGAATAGTATCAGAATTTTACGATACTGGTGTTTAAAAATTTCAGTACGCGAATATTGTAATGTTCGTTTTAATATGCCAATATTTTATCATCGACGAACACATCTGAAAATTAATGTACGGTACATACATCTGAGTTCCATACACGATACATTAAATCAATTAAATTTAAAAAACTGTCAGTGTTATACTGTGTTCGCTTTTTTGCAATACAAACGCGTATCGGGATCCGTCACCTTGGGCCGTCCACCTTCGTTCGCGCATCCACAAACCCGGTGGGCATCAGATAATTTTTGTTCCATCGGTATTAACGAACCGGTATGTCCGAGGAATCGAAGTGAGCTAGCTCGATTCCAATAAAATAAACAAAATTAATAGCCTGGAGCAAAAGCTACCGATTCAGAACAATCACAACGAAATCGGTAGCTAGCTATTTTTTGTTTCATCGGTATTAACGAACTGGTGTATACGAAAAAGCGAGTTGAGCAGGCTCGATTCCATTAAAATCGAAAGCTTAGAGCACAGCTGACGACCCAGAACCCCAACAAAGAAAACGGTGGCTTAGTTAGGTTTTGGAGTCGCGTAAAATTAACAAACGTAACTGGATGCGCTTGCGAGAACGAACGGTTGCGAAAATGCACGGCCGTTCAGACTACTAGGTTGTGGTAGAGCGGGTCGAGGTATGGCCCAGCAAATAACTTTTTTTTAACGAAATCTTTAACGGCGAGAACTTGAATATTTTCGTCCAAAGTTTCCGAGAGCACATATTATATATTGTTATATTAAATTAATTTGCACGAGCCAGCGTGAAGCATCGAAATCGGTAACGGTAACGTCGAATTGCAACGCAAGGCGCGCCTATCCGAAACTTAACGATAACTGCACGGATAATATCGATATCGATAGGTGCTTAACATGCACCTATCGATATTTCCAATCCAGCAACATGAAATTATAACACATATGTACTAAAACAATTATGACTAAATTAGTACAAAAAAATCAACATGTGTTTCGGGCATTTAGAGCGTTTTGCAAACGTTACGGTCTGTATCATGGAGCTCCGATACTGAAGCTCCCTTTCTTCAGGTTGTCTTCAAAAACAAGTCTTTTGTCATGATCTATTGATTTTGTCATGGTCCAGTCAATCAGAGCATTTTTTATTTATCGGTCGGTCAATTAAAAACCGGGAAGACGGCATCCCGAATCAGGTTAACTTCGTATTCATAATCTCTGTTTTGGTTATTCCGGAGTTTCTTCATTTCCCCGCCTTCTCGATGTTTCTGATCCAAATAATTAAAAACAGATTTTCCATAAACAACAAAATACCGCACTCGATCGTTAACACTTATTTAATACCTTACGAATTATTTCGTTTAATTTGCAATTGATCATAATACGATTTGTAAAGAAATTGTGCTTTAATATTATCGAACGCTATATTGTATTTTAACACTGTTTATATGAAGTTCAGCATGAATCTTTATGAAATTCGACCTACAAGGTTATTAAATTTAATACATACTTTATGCACATGGTACCTCCAATACAAGTATATTCATTTTAACAACGTTTTTTTCATAGTCAAGAGGTTTGTGGCTGTGGAAGCTGCGGGGGAAATAGCGGGATTCAGGCGCGGTCCATACTTCCTCACCCTCTCTTCATCTACCTATCTCGGTCGCCCCCTCTTTCTTTCTCTCTCTCTCTCTCTCTCTCGTTCTACGTATAGCAGTGCGGAGATCGATAGAACGGAGCTGCGTGATAGTCTGTTTTCGACGCGCGACCAGCAACGATACCCACGTCTGAACACCGACACTATAATTCTCTTTCTCTCTCTCTCTCTCTCGCTCTCTCTGAACTGCCTATGCCATATTATGTGAGCACGAATGGAATCACAGATTATATTGGTTGTACTATATTTGGCAGCAATGAAACTGTGTCCCGACGTTGCTATCGCGTGTACCGGATCAGCCTGCACCGCGATTCCATGTTTGTGATCTTAATAGGATTTTTTTATCCTCCGCACACCTTCTGGCCGGGATGATACAAATTGAATTCATAGATCATGGAACTTCCGTGATGATTTGACTGACACAAACGAATGAGAATTACGGCAATTTTCTTTTATCCTGTAACAAATGATATCATTTTACAGGTCTGATGTTTCGTGGATTTTGTCGAAAACATCTGCTTACTTAAATTTTGCAGTTTGTCATAACTTGTACATTAATTCTGGCTCACTTGTCTGTTGATCATCATTTTTTTAGACGTTAATACTATGTTTCAATACATATTTAGTATATAGTGCTACACTTTCTATGGCAATTCGCTGCCTTTATTTCATCCCCTATTTTCCTTATTGATTTATATGCCCTATTTCTCTTTATTTTTATTTTATTCATTTTATTCAGTTATTTTTTCAGACGCACCAATCCTTTTGATCATTTCTAAACCCGGTTGAATTCGGGTTCGGCTTTTTCATTAAGTATGCATCAAAACTAAAGTGGAAGCCGAAGTATATTATAGGCTGCGACCAAATATCGTTATCGTTAATTTAGTATCGTCTATTGGCGGTTAATTTTTTCTTGAATGATTGAATTTTTGCGAAGCATATCTCGGGTCTGAAACAATGACCGCTAGATTCGAAGCGCGCGAAAATGGAGTCTAATTCAAATTTACTAATTCAAATCTTCACAAATATCGACTGTAGCTGCTTAATAAACTGAATGAATTCGTTAAACGGCCACTACTGTTAGAGATTACAATTCGTCGATTATAAATGCTGCTTGATGGATTAATTTTATTTTCTAAGCGGGTACAGTGGATATTTGTGAAGTTTCAGATTACTGGATATTAATTAGGCTTCATTTTCATGCCCTCCAAATCTAGGGATCACTGTCTCAGACCCGAGATGTGTTTAGCGAAAATTCCATCATTCAAGAAAAAAATTGATCGCCAATAGTCGATGTTGAATTAACCCTAACGTTGAAATCCATGAAAATTCGCGTGATACGAGGAAATCGCTTCTTTAAATCAAAGACACCGTTTCCTTGAATCAATGAAAACTCCTCTTCGATTACGCTCCTCAAGCAAATGTTTCTTTAAAGGCAATGAAATGTTCTCTTTGAAATTCAAAAGCAATATTTCATTGAAAACAAGTAAATATTTCTTTGAAATCAAAGAAAAAAATTCAAACCACTCATTTCTTTTAATCAAGGAAACTTTTCTCTCGGTGTACGAAACGATGCAATTTCCGAAACCCTGGACACACACATGTATATTTTAGACCATTCTGAGTATACTGACATGAAAATATTGAAAACAATTTTTTTAATGAAAACAAAGCTTTTTCTATGATGGAGAAAACCTGAATGTAACGGTAGATTCTAAGAACAAAAATCTATCGTTTCATTTCGGTAAAATATTTTCAGTATTTCGTCAATATTTCTTTTCGTAATCGTCACTACAAAAAAATGAAATTGATTGTGATTGAGGACACAGAGGTCAAAACTCCAGACCCTACACTAAAGAGGCGAGCTAGCCTTTATATTCAAATGCATCGAAATAACATACGTGAAGAAAAGCTTTTACGATGACGCGGTGAAGTTTTATGATCGTAGGCTCTACTCAGCCGTTGGCAAGGCCTAGTACGGGGTCACTTAGCTGCACGCAATTTTAAGATACATTACAAACGTGCATTGCATGTTCTACTGTCAACCCGCAATTGCACAGAGTGTACATACAAAGAATTATGTTTATCGAAAATTACAATAAGATTTAGGATACCAGGTGATTCGCTACAAGCTGTGATAACGAATAAGTCGAAGAAAAAATTGAAACTGTCCGGAACTGTTTCAAAATCAAATGGCACCATAAATAATTTTTTCCATTTATTTAACGTCGCATCTACAGCTGTGGTATTTAGCGACAAGGTGTATTAGATTATTTTGTCAATGCCAGTCAGTTCACAAAACTTCAACACTTTGGTGATATTAATGTCTCCGTTGAAGCATTCTTTTAGCGACTTCGGTAATCTTAGTTTTTCCCTGGTGTTGTTATATGTAGGGCAGATTGCAAGTAGATGCTCAATTGACGGTAGTGAGTTGCATTCGGGACACAGTTTCGCTGGTGTATGATCAAAGAGATGACAATGGGTGATGTTGGAGTGATCGATTCTCAGTCTTGTTATTAGGCATTGATTTTTCCTTTTTTCCGTGTCCGGAGATGTTTGCCAAATGTTTTCCCTGACATAGTGGAGCTTCGTTTGTCGCCCGCCGTCCAGTCATCGTTCCATTCATCTTTTATTTTGTTGAAGATAGCAGCATTTAGTTCGTACTTAGAGATCAGAGTCTGTTCGGTGAGGTTGATTCCATCGGTGGTCGATTTTTTGACAACTTCATCCGTTTTTTCATTTCCCGCGATGCCTTGTGATATTTTTTTATTTTACTCCCGCATAGAGATGATTGATTGTTGAATGTCTTGGATTGCTTGGTTTGCTTGTCGTTTCTTCATTTTGGATGGCCACCAGAGTTGATTTTAAATCGGACATTGTCGCTGCTTGCGGAAGTTTGCACCACAACTAATAATACCATGAAAAATTTCTAAAATTCTGTCAACTCGTAACAGCTTTTCGACCGAACCCGTGAACAAATTTTAGTATTCAATATCTAATCTTTTCCGTGGCAGAGGAAGGAGTAGGAATTTTTATTCGTGATCGTTTTTTTACCAAGCTATGTTTTCAAAAGTGTAAATAAATCTTTATTAAAAAATTACTAAACAATTGGTTAGAGTAAATTTATTTTTTACTGCATCGAGGTTTGCTACACTCATTCGGGAGTACACGCTTCAACTGATGAAATTTGTCGTCGAATACTAAAATTCAGTGCGAGCAAACTATATACTCTGTGTACATTAAATCTCACATACGAATTGAAAAAGTCTGAGCGCCCACGTACTAAGAACGACATTACATTTTAAAGTGTAAATAAAATTAATATGTACAAATATACATGGAAAAATTGAACAAGCTATTACTTTATTTAAATTTAGCCGCAAATTGACAGATGTAATATATGAATAACATGAAATTGCATTTAATTCTTCAGTCACCCGTCAACTATTATTAAATGAAAAGTATTCATCAGTTCATGTAAATTTATGGCACAGCTGTTAATAATTCTTTCAAGTATCAAGTAACGATCTGTGACAAAGTTTATTGTCACCAAACCTAACGGAGACGAAGATCCCAAACGAAAGTATCAAAGATTTCCGAGATTGTGGAGTATACATTGAGGAAAGAAAATGGTTAAAGTGTTTAAAGTTTTGTTGACTTAACTAAAACTCGCGGTCACGGGCTGTTAAGAGATCGCACAGTTAATCCAACGAAATATTTTAATTCTATTTAACAAGCGATATTTTTTTAATTCAACTCACTAAATGCTTGAACTGACTGAATAAACTAATACTGATTAGATATAAGTAGATAATATAGTAATTACTTATAAATTGCTGAAAATTATTTTCAGTGTCAGATGTTATAAGTCAATAATATTATTCCATAACAATTCACCGAAAACAAATTGTCATTCTTTCATACCGCTCTCCGAGAGTAGCGTCCACTTAGAGTTTTAAATCGAAGACCTATCAACCTACCTACGTAACAATGTACTATTCAGGAGAAAACAGCTTCCAAAATTTCTGGAAGGGGGAAAGCCTCTTGAGAGACAGTGATACACCCCCCCCCCCCCCCGCCCCCGCCCCGCAGAAATTTCGAAAGCCCTTTTCTCCAGAACGATACGGCAGATAGGGTCCGTATTTTCAGGAAAAACGCGGGAGTATCGTAGAATTGGGCTAAGCTTCTGGCTTCTCATTCGGTTCAGCCGCTTTTTTTAAGAATTGAAAGAAAAAATGTGCAAGAGACACAGAGCTATGTTAGAGAGACAGAGAGAGAGAGACAGACCTATAACGTTTAACATTGGGCGACAAAATTTCGGGAGGTGTATCACTGCATCTTAAAACGATTTGATCCTTGAGATCTTACGTACTCTCCCTGATTTTTCGGACCTTGGGGTTCATTGTGGGACTTATAACAATCCGGACTTGGGGTCTAATAGAACCCCCTCCCCCTCAGGGTATCACGGATCCCCCTGAAAAGTCTCTCGATTCGTGAACCGGCGGTGATAAATCGGATAACAATTACAATTTTTTAGAACCGATACTGGTGGTTGCGTGGTCGGTGCGTGGTTCTGGCGATCACCCGAGTTAAACAGCATTGTTTGCGGCCGTAACTTGGATGGGTCAGCCGTGCGCGGCCAGTGAGCGGAAGGTCAGTTTTTCTGAGGCGTCGGTGTATATACTGAGCAAGTTACTTTCGTGTTTACACCGGAAAGTCAGAAAAATATACGACCGTCTGTACCGGTACGGGTTTTTCGCAGATTTCCAGTACTCATGGAAAATGGGGTATAGCTAAGTCGGCTGCGCACGCATTCAGGGTAAGGTTAGCTTAGTTAAGTGTGGATAGTGGGTGATAGGAGTAAGGGTGGAAAGGGTCGTGAAAGGCGATTGAAGCCATACCATCGACAGAAGGAGAAATATTTTTGAAAAAGTTTTATACATTCATTTTTATTTTCAGTAAAGCATGTTTTTAAATTTTCCGTGTTTATGGTCGTTTCAGTTACTATCTAAAGCCAATTCCGGATGGTATATGATCCATTCTAAAATGACTGAACAATAAACAACATATTCCCACGAATATAAAATTCTCTTCGTGCATAATCATGTTTTTCTAAGCGCATACATGCAAAAAGCAAAAGAAAAACCCTATCCCGAAGAAGGTGGATAAAATTTTCCTCGTAGAGCATCATGGTGGGGATACACATGAGTCGAGCGAGGCTGCGACCCCGCCGTCATGGGGTTCTACGTTCGCGCGGATGTGCCGGGTCGTTTCTATTTATAGACTTCAGAGTAGAAATACGCGCGTGTACGCCCGGCGATATACGTGCGGTTAATCCGGGCGGATAAACGGAAATGCTGTCGCAACCCCTAAGAACGTATAATGTGAAGTTTTCATAATGCTATTGGAGCTATCGATAGAATCCGCTATCACGATTTCAAGAGAGCGAAGCAGGTTCAATAATTTAAATGTCGGATAATAATTTCTCTCATGTAAAAGTCCTCTGAGTGCGACTACAACGGCGGTAACAATGTAATGCATCGTACGTAAAAGGGCACTCCACGTCAAATTTACAGGCTATGACCCTCGACTTCTCCAATTTTTATAATTTTTTACTATAATGTTGTTTCCGATCCAAAACGGTCGTCAATTTTTTTTCAAATCTTTCTACAACTATTTGCATTTTGTCAAGGCTCGAAAAGTCGTATTTGAAAATGCCATTTCTACAAATTAAAAAAATTCACAATTGTTCTATTATTTTCATGCAACCAAAGATAATGGGTTCTCGATATTTACTATTTTTTCGTAATTTTCTTGGTAAGTAGTAGTGCTAGATGGTAATTTCTGTCAATTGAAAAATCTAATTGATTTGGGGAGATTTGACGTTGAAGCACCACTAACTTTTCCACAAAATTCGAAATCTCATGATAAACCAATTTTTTAAAAGATTTATCACTAATTTAACACCAATCCTCCTTCAATATGGATTTATCAATAAATTATCGTTCAACTCCATACTAAAGCACATTATTTAACCCTTTGTTTAAAAAAATGCAGGGTTACATAAGGTTTGAACATATTTTTGAATTACAAAAAAATAATTACAAGCAATCGTTAAATCGGTTAAAACCGTTCTTGAGAAATGTAAATTAGATTCTTCAATGTCGGCCACATGCACACACACACACACACGCAGATCCATTATACGTTTTTTATAAACCACTTTTCTTGATGTCCTAGAACATTTTGAGTGTCATGACAGGAAAAACGAGGAAGGAATTTTTTTTCATTAAAACAAAGCTCCCTCTATGAGCAAAAACAAAAAAATTAAGTTTAAAATTGTGAATACTAAGAGTCCATGATCTACAGGTGATTGATAACCATATCGAAAGTAATAGAATTAGAATTTTAAGTACATTTTGAATTTTCATATGCGCTTGGATCTCAAGATACACTTAAGATAGATTCCAGATAATTTAAAGGGAGGGGGTCAAAATAGCGAATAACCAAAGTAGTGAATGGTTAAAATTGCGAATATTGAAATTAGGAACGTCTGAATCTAGAATGGTCATCATTATAAAATTTGCTATTTCAGCCATTCGCTCCCTTAAATTATGGCTCACCAGAGAACCATAATTTAAGGTAGAATTATCTTCAGTCTTACTATATTTTTATTAAGTTAACCATGTTCTGAGTGTGGAAATGTATACATCCTTGACCATAAAAGCGCGCAGATTGACGATATCGAGAGAGCTCCTCGATGCCATGTTACCACTATATACACGTTAAACAATTGACCATACATCTCAAGCCAATTCTGAACAAGGACGGGGTACCATAACGTCATAGCTTGGGCAGAAATAGATAAAAGCTATAGTTGAACGTACTCCGGGTGGTGGCGGGATCGATAACGTCATTACGGGGACAGAAACCGGGCGGAAAGGTTATTGGCCGCTGAACTCTCTATCTTGCGGCTGAAGTACCCGGGACATTTTAGATACTGATTAAGGTGAATATAACAAAGATTGATCAGCAGCAAGGCTATGCACAACAATCTGATCATTATAATTTTTCAATTAGTTCTTCGTGTCACCAATAATGGTGGTAATAATAATAATGAGTCATTAATATTGATAGAATTATTGACAAATTGATATGTATGATTGTACTGATTAGTTGACGAGAAAAAAAAGTATGCGGGAGTTATGAAGATTGATGGCTGTAAGATACATTCTTGATTGTCGAAACGTTATTATTATGAGTAATGGCTTAATTCTTCTTCGATAATAATGTCGAATATGCGGAATTCATTTAAAAAAAGTTCCTGCGGGCATATTCGGACCACACGACTTTCTCATCATATTCGTTACTGGCGTGAAGTTTTTGCCGCGACGAAATAGACCAAAAAAAAATCGAGTATTTAGTACATTCATTGTAGTTTATGTTTTTCGCTGAAATTTGTTGATCACGTTTACAAATTCAAGTTTTGGCACGCGCGTCTGGGTACGAGAAATCGCCGTAAGGTGGCGCCAGATGAGCGAGGCCTTAGCGCAATTTTTTCTCGATTTGGTGATACTACTGACGTCATGAGTTGGACAACTCGGATTTACACAAGCAAAACTGTACACAGGCTAAGCTGTCACAAATCAAATTCACAACGAGATTATTGAACACAGGAACGGTTGTCACAAGCTAAATTCACCGCAGTCCCGATTCAACACATCCCCGATTCCATACCAGCCTCGCCTCGAATACAATCATATTCCTCCGTTCTAGCATTCCAACCCATTGGCGCACTACGGGAATCGAAAATCTCTTGAATGGGGAATGCGGTTAATTTGGGTCGTGACAGTTGTGCCTGTGTAGAAACGGGGCTGTGTAGTGTACTGCTGTAGTGAATTTAGCTGGTGACAATTTCGCCTGTGTTGAATAATGCCGTTGTGAATTTTGCTGTGATGGTTTAGCCTGTGTACATTTCTACTTGTGTGAACTATAGACGTTGTGCATTCAGCTCGCGCGAGTTGTAGCCGTGTAGAATATAGCCGTTTTGAATTTGGATCGTAATCTTTTTTTATTGAGAGTATCGGCCTGTGCAGAGATGGGGTTGTTTCGAAATCAAGCGTGTGTCACGTTGGTGCTGTGTAGAACATTGTGACAGTTGCTGATGTGTTGAAATCAAGTGTGTGTCCAATCGCCGTTGAGAAGAGTCGGTGGTGTAGAGTCGGTGTTGTAGAGTCAGTGGTGTAGAGTCGGTGGTGTAGAGTCGGTGGTGTAGAGTCGGTGGTGTGTAGAGTCGGTGGTGTAGAGTCGGTGATGTGTAGAATCAGGTTCCGTAGAAATGAGGTATTGTCGTTTTTCCTGGCAGGTTTAACAGGTCTACAGTACAAGTGAATCTATCCACGTATGCCCTTTACTTTTCTTACTTACATAAAATTTCGTACGACCCTTATGCGAAAAACGTATTTTTACGCCTCGTTCTGGGCAAAACTGATTTGGGGTTCAATTCCCAATTTTAATTACTAATGTGCGGTCGTTAAGAAAGTTTGCTGTTAATTTCATTAGAGAGGTAATTCTGTAGCCATAATTTTCCGTAAAGAAAATTATTAGGGATGCCCCAAGATAAACTAGGGCCCTTTCAGGCTTTAATGTGGACACCCTAAAAGGGTTTTCCATATCACTTCCAAGTAAAGCCCTGATAAGGTATTTCTAGGTTTTCATGGCGAACGATTTGATAGGGTAATCACGTAAGGGCCCAGTCAGGCACCAAGTAAACAAATCAATAATAATTTTGCCAGATAAGGTTCTCATAAGGCAATTCTAGGTTTCCATAGCGAACTTTGATAAGGGCTCGATAGGGTAATCACTTAAGAGCCCAGTCAGGCTTAATCATGGCACCAAGTAAACAAATCAATAATAATTTTGCCATATAAGGGTCTCATAAGGCAATTTTAGGTTTCCATGTCGAAGTTTATTAAGGGCTTGATAGGGTAATTACTTAAGGGCCCAGTTAGACTTCATCATGATACCACATAAACTAATTAATCATAATTTTGCCAAATAAGGATCTCATAAGGCCATGGTGAAGTTTAATAAGGCCTTGATAAATGAATTAATCGGAGGTCCAATCAGACTTAACCATGGCATAAAGTAAACAAATCAATGATAAATTTGCAAGATAAGGGTCTTGTGTGGCAATCGGAGGTTTCCATGGCAAAATTGGTGGTCACCTATCCAACTAATGACCGCCGAAGTCAGTCAGGTTGGTCACCCATTCTAATACTGGCCCTCAGGTCAGTCAGACAGTCACGCACTTAGATACAAACGAACTAATTCGCGCAAACAATAAAACAACTCTATTCGATATAACCAATTTCTGTAAAAAAATTACTGAATGTGCTTTTATTTTTACACATCAGACACAGTCATGTAAATCTGTCAAGTTCTGACTATATTACAATAATTTTATTTCATGTTTCATATTACAGTCATTCAAATAGACAAAAAAAATTGCTTATTCATATGATTTGAATGGCCGAGAGAGCTAAGGCGCTGCGCAATTAAACGATCCGGAGGGTTTCAGGTTCGATTCCCGTCAATGTAGAAAAAAAAGTAATATGTTTTTTCAGCGATTAATATGTACCATCGTGTAAAGAAAAACGAAATATCTCGTTAAAAGTGCAACATTACTCAACTAAATAATAACAAATATGTATTTTGAAATTAAATTTCTTTATTATTTCAGTAAGGACTTAACAGGGCAGCCTTTAAAGGCCCCTAAATTAAGCCTTTAAAGGTACCGGAAAATAAAGCGTGACCGTCCTTTAGGAAACCCTATAAGGCTTCTACATAAGGCCCCTAATATAATTAGGGAAAATTAATCAGGGCCTTGGCAAAATTCTGATAAGATTTCTTCACGGGTTGTGAACGGAGACCTTTACAGCAGAACTGTAGAGCACGCTGTTAACCTTTCATCAGGCGCGTGGGGGCTATGGTTATTTAACTCTTCCTATTTTCCCCGCCACAAGGACAATCACTTTTTTTTAATACTGAAATCCTTATCACCTTCCAAAAAACTTCCATCAGAGCGTTCGCCTTTGCTTTATCACAGTTTTCTTCATTTATTCCATAGACTTCGTCATCTTTACATTTGGTTGGATTACATGATACCAACATGAGATTCCTAGAGTAGCGACTAAATTAATCGTGTCGGCCAATGTTTTTATTCAATAATCGTGAGCAGTTGGACATCATTTGGATTCTGACGAAGCCCATGCGCCTTCTAGCGTTAGTGATCGCTAGTAAAAAATATTGAAACACATACCAATGATGGAATATCTATACATATGCACATAATGATTTGTATATAATGGTGATTTCGCTTTTAATGGCATCGTCAATTAATCGTCTTGCGATAAGTGCAAAAAGTCGACGTACTCAAGATGTATGCTATTTCTCCGTTCATGCATCGCTGACAACCGAAACAATTTTACATGAATTCAAAATGAAAAAACTTCCAATCAAAGATAGCGATGTAATTAATAGACTAATAGGATAAGCTGAAAACTGTCAAATAATAAGCATTTGCATGTATAACTGGGCAATTTCGATACCCTTCATGAATTAATTTGTTTAAACTCTTTAAGCAAACAAATATTGTATAAGCTATTTGAACAAACTATTATATGAGTTAGTTTCCTTATTAATTACATTTTTATTTTCGTCAGGAGTTTTTTTAATTTATACAGAATAATTTTCAGTAGTAGTAGTAGTAGAAGAGTTTATTGACAATGCGTTGTACAGTTTTTTTTTCACCATGATACTTTTTTTTGTTTTTTTTTTTTTTCTTCAGAATTATACTAATGAGTATTTTACTATAATGACGGACTTTTTAATAGAGGACACCTATTGCCAATAGGCCATCGACCAGAGTCCTTCAGTCTTAATTTTTATTTTCGCTGTTTAAAATTTTAAGGGGATATTTTCATCCAGATCGAGAACCTTCTTGTACCACGGTAGTACCAAGAAATTTTCTTTTGTTTTTTAACTTTTCATTCGTCAATTTTTTTTTCGTAATTCAAAATGTTAATTTGCGAACAAGTGTTGACGGATCAAAAAACCCGAACGTGATTATTTTATATCTGTTATTGTAAGCACACAAAAAGATTGCCGAAGACAAAACCAGGAATTTGCAAATATATGATTTCTTTTGTTAAGATTTGTTTCAATTTTTTTTACTTTCTGGCTTGTGCAATGGGCTGAAAATTGTCGGATTATTTTTCTATAACTTATTTAATATTTTGCTCATTACTGTGCGCTTATTCCCCACAAAAAAATATTCTTTTTTTTAAATGAAAAATAAATTTTTTTTTTTCGTGGAGAATTGACGCATTATAATGAACATAATATCAAATAAGTAACACAAAAATAATCCGACAATGTTCTGACCATTGCAGTAGATTGCAAGAAAAAAAATTCTAAACAAATCGAAAAAAAAAAAGTTAGGACATCCGCAAATTTAAATTTGTTCCTCCGACAATTTTTTACGTGCTTTCAACAACGATTAGACAATAATAATATTCAAGTTTATCAACCTGTTAACAAATAATTATCCTTTTATTTACATTTTGGATTTAAAAAAAAAGACAAAACTTAATTTTTATCGTTTTTTTCGAGTAAAAAGTTAAAGAACAACAACAAAAAATAGTGTTACCGTGATAAATAACCCTTGATCTTGAAGAGCAGTATCCCCTTAATGAGGCTCGGTGACGACTATCGAAATTAAATCAGTGCTAATTAATGCATTAAAAAACAATAGTGAAGGGTGATTTGTATTGAAGCATGTATACTTAATCCAGTGAAATAGTGACGAATTTGCATCAAGATTAACCGATTAACTTTTCTTTCAATAGGACACATTTTTGTTTGTTTTTTTCCAAACATCATCTGTAATTCTTCACCGATTACACTGAGTGAGAGTTCATTTTGTTTCTTAATAGATACTTCACAAATCGACCGCCTAGATATTTCGTAATATAAATCGTTCAATAATTATAGCCTGTTGTTTAACAAAAACAAAAATACTTTCATAAACAACAGGCTATAATTATGAAACTATCAACACTATGAAATATCGTGACGGTCAATTCATAGAGTATCTTTTGAGAAAGAAAATAAGCCGTCACTAATTTAAATCGATAAAAAATTACTGAATAAACTTGAAAAAAAAAAACGGATCGAAAATGTAACCCATTACAAACAAATATTAATCAGTTAATCTTAACGCAAATCCGTCACTATTGATGCGTCAGTGGGTCGAGTATACATGCTTTAATACAAATCACCCTCTACTATTGTTATTTAATGCCTTAAACTTAAAAAAATCGTTTACGAAAATATAGCACTGTTTTGACTCTGAGGGTCGTCACCAATCTTCCTTAACTTATCACCGTAAGTGCTGTGAAGTAAGTTACAGAATAATCAATAATGGTATCGAGCTCAAAATCGATTGATATATTTCCTCACAGAGAAAACTTTGTAAAAAGCGAAAAATAGCGGAGAAGCAACGTGTAAGGTTATCCTTTGCATCCTCGTTATAACAAAAGTCCCTAAAGCCAGACTCGAGAGTCCACGCCTCTCATTAGTCTCACAACTTTATTAATCCACCGCCTCTACATCAATGAATATTCTCAGTCATGCACGTGGTTGCATATATATCCTTTTATTGACAAAAACAATATGTGTGCCCGAGCGTGCGCGGTACAGCGCGCCAAATAGCTAATACCGTCACGTTTTTCTTGTTTGTTCACAGAAACCGTTCAGTAATCCAACAAACATGTGTTGCTAAAATCCGTTTCCATCCAGCAATGAATATACTTACATGTTATTGGCTGCCCTTAACTGACAAGAGGACTCATCACTCTCGTTGTTATCTGACTCCATCGGTGATTGCGCAGCATGATTCCTAGCCGGCAGCCTCTCGGCAACTCGCACCACTCCCGTTTTATAACGTCCCATATTTTCTCGACATTTTCGTCTCTCGACCTCACGATCACAGTGACAATCCACGATTATTGGTGTATTATTTGTTTATCACGCCACACGAATAATCACCGATTTATTCGGCGATATTCGGTGCGAGGGAGGAGGGGGGCTACTCTGTTTCACGAGCAACCCCGACATTCGCCCGACGGTCACGAAAACGCCGACCTCTGCGCCTCAGGAAATACGACAGAGACGTCACTATGCGCCATCACAAGGAGCGCAGGTGGCGCCACCGGATGGCTGAGGATTCGTACCCTTGTCCCTTTTTAGAGGAAGAGAAAAAGCGGCTATGCGGCTTTATTGGGAATTCGGGAGTCTAGGGTGAAAGCGAAGCTTTACATATGTTGTACAATTTTTAATTATCTGTGAACCGGCCCGTGAATGGACGAATAAGCGACATGTTGTATTCATCAAAAACTTTTAAATTTCGTAATTATCATTATAATTTTTAGCATCTGCGTAGTTTATACTAGGGTGGATGGACAGTTGACCAGTGGATATAGACAGTTGAGCAAACGAAAAAACCCAGTGAATGGACATTTTGTATATTGTACTGATCGAAAAATCAATATTCCCGTTGTTTTCAGTATAAATGAGATTTTTGAAAAGTAAAGAGAAAAGTACCGAAAAGACTGATGAATCAGTAAATTAACGTAATTGCTACAGAATAAACGGTTACTTATCAGATGATAAACGAGGATTTCGCATAAAGACCAACGTACATCAAAATGGGGGAAGTATTAGATTTGCACACTTACGTCCAAATAACAGGTCGATTTTCAATATTTTTGCTTTCTCATGGAGGAGGCCTCGCTTTCGTCAAAAATTTCTTTTGCGAGTTATTCCTATCAGAACACTCAAAACACTTTGAAACGTCGAGAAAGGTGGTTTAGAAGGGTGGGAGTCAAATAAGCGAATGACGAAAATACCGAATTATTAAAACAGCGAGTTTAAAAATTACGAACGTCTAAATATAGAATGTCCATAATTATGGAATTTGCTTTTTCAGTCATTTGCCATTTTTATCACTCGCTGTTTTCAATGCATTTTAATGAGATGGAGGTCGGAATAGTGAATGCTCAAAATAGCGAATGGCTGAAATAGCGAATTTCATAATGATGATGATTCTAGATTCAGACGTTCCTAATTTCAATATTTGCAATTTTAACCATTCGCTACTTTGGTCATTCGCTATTTTGAACCCCACCCGTTTAGGAAAAATGCCCGGATGCGTGCGTGCGTGGGAGGCATACTTCCAAAATTCAAATTGTTTTATTGCGGAAACGGCTTTTACAATGAATCCGAAATTTGGGACACTGATAAAGGCCCAACACTCCTTTCTATGTACACATTGGCGAAAAAATAAAAAATTGCAAATTTGATAAGACTTTTGATTTGTCGAAAAACTGTTGTATGTTCTCTAGCTTTCGCAATTCTCTAGCTAATGAATTGAATAGTTCTGGACAAAAGAGGCAATGGAAAATAACGGTCGGTATTGAATTTGATCGAATTCCATAAAGCGGTTTAAAAAAAAATTGTTTTTGTTGTAATCACAGTTAACTTTGACCAAACGTGCTCAAATCTTCCGCAAGGTAAGATGAATATCCAATCGTAGTAGATATCAAAATTTAATGCAATTTCTGAGTTATCGGGTTGAAACTTTGCATTAAAATAAACAAAGGAATGTGACCTTTGGAATTGAATTTCTTGCCCCATCGATGTGCCCATAATGTTTCTAATGTTGGATATACCGTGCCAAATAGTCCATTCAATTTTTTCAGAATGCACTATTAATTATCACTAAATAAATGTCAAAATGTACGACGTAATTTTCATCCCATCGACAAGTTTGCAAAATTTGCCATAAATTTCCATTATTTTTTGCAATGCCATTTTCTTCAAATAAACGTATTTCGGAAAAACGGATGTTCTGGAAAAAAAATCTCTACGTTAAAGTTGTCGTTCTATGTTACCTTTGGAACAGAACTCTAAAAATAATTTTTACGTTCCGATACTACTGATTTCTGACCGAAAAACGGGGTTCTGCTTTTTTAATCCAAACACGGATATTTTTGTTGACAGAAAAAATTACAGTCTTTCAGTATGTTTAACGATATCGCAAGGTAATTGCTAAAGAAGCATGGATCGAGATTCTAAATTGACAGAAATAACCCTACACCGTACGAAATCGACATTACTTTTGTCAACTTCCACGAATTTTCACATTTCATTATACTAGGATATCCGTCTATGCCACTCTAGTGATTTTTTCTTGCTGCGATATCCACATCAGTCATGCAGGATATTCTGTAATTTCTTCACTAAAAAAAAATTCGTTTTTGATCGAAAAACTATCCCCCTGAGTTTTGGTGAAGAATTAATGTTACCGGAAAGTGAAAATTATTAACAATGCTCCGTTTCAACATTGGGGGAAAACGGCAACTTTTATAACGCCACATTTTTCTTCAGTAACTTTACATTTTTGAGATATGTTTACTTAGAATAGGAAAGACGGCTTTTCCTACGATGGTAGTAGTAATATTTTTATTGCATTGTGTTTTACATTACACTGAAATCAATAGTTGACGTCCATAAGCTCGTTTTTTCTGTAATGAGCTCAATAATTGTTCGACTGTAATTGTAGTTATCAACTGTTGATTTTATCAACCAAAGCTTCAAATAGATACGTTCGACGTATTCTACTGAAGGTCAATTACCTACATTTTGTCATCCTAATTACTTATCGACATACGATAACGAAATTTAATCTTATTCATTCTGTAATTCGCAATTGAGACATTTCATTATGATGAAATTGCAAAATATGCTGGTTACAAAAACTTCTAGACGCTATTTAAAACTAATGAATTATTAATTCCTGTGCCACATCGAGAATAGTACTCTTTATTGGCTTAACTTTTATGCAAAGAATATTTCAAGGATAGGGAAACAAAATCTACGATTTCTATTGAATAAATAGTCCTTTTGTTTGGCTTCTGGTATTATATAAAGATATGTAACGTTTCTCTCATTAAGCAACAAATTTTTCGCTAGATGGCAGAAGCAACTGGCTATTCTAAAACACTTACTCATTTCTTTTTTTTTTGGTTCTTACATTCTGCACATTTTTAAGAAAGAATCTTTAGACTAAAATCTTTCAAATAGTTATTACTTACAGTACACTAGGTGTATCTTTTGGATGTCAGTTTAGTTTTTTTGGGCTCCCAAAAACAGGAGATTTAATTATTTTTTTTGTAAAAAAATTCGAATCACCATTTAATACATAAATCCATCAAGAAACCCTTATTGATTAATAACAACAAATTTGAAATATTCAAAAAATGAATGAAAATTCAACTCTGATATTTTTTGCATTCAAGTGTATTTTTTATTCACAAATATTACGAATCTATTAGTAATAAAAATATCACCTAAGCTGTAGATAGTTTATTCATAATATGTTTAACTAAATTCATAGTACACTTTAATTTGAAAGTAAGGAGTATCAATAATTACGAATTCACTGACGAAAAAACTTTTGATTATTCGTACATCGCGTATTAAAATACACCGCACAATCCGATACGTATAATACACTTATTACATCATTGAGCACGCATACTCCGATTATTACAATTACTGTGAGGCAGATCCTACTGATGTAATACCATGTTATATCATTTTATATGTCAAATATATGCGATTTGTAGACTATGCAATTGGTAACAGATCCAATGTGTTAAAAAATATATTATCGTTGATCCTGTCAAAGGCCAACGGCTCTAACTACGCACCGATTCTGATAGCAATTCGTTAGCAGGTACGAAATCGATTGGACGGAATCATCATCACTTTTATTGTAGAAAAAAACGTGCTGTGTGAGCAGAAATTCATAAGTTTCAAGGCACTTTTTTCGGAACAACACGAATATCTCAATTCCAACAAACATATATGTATATATAATTTTGATAATCACGCCAATCCACACGTAAATTTTCGGTCCCTGAAGACTTTAATAGTCACGGCTCAATACCGACGCCTGATCTTTGAACAGAAAACTTCTAAGACTTTTTTTGCACGCCCAGATTTTTCCCAATCACTTTTCGGAAAATTGGTCAAAAGAAAATAGTTTTAGAATTATTTATGTACGCTTCTTTCGTGCTTGAAATGGCTTCCCCTTAATAATTAACCGCCGTTCGATGCACTTAAAGACAGCCCTTTCTTTGTATGGCTCTTTTTAAAAATATAACATCGTTTTCAAAAAGTAGCCAGTTCAAAGTTAATTATTTTATTATGTAAACGAGTTAGAATTGTTTTATTAGCGTTAATGTCATCTATTGGCCTCTAACAAAAACTTCATAAGCGTGTTTTATTTTTAATGAATGTTTTTGTCGAAGTAGTCGACATTCATAATTTCTTTATAATATTTATCTACGGATTAAATTCCATTTTGTAGACCCGCTGATCGGAAACAAAAATGTTTATGTATTTTTATTCCTCTAATTAACGAAACGCGGCTTCGGAAAATGTAGATTTTAACGCGTCCAGTTCGAAAAAGGATTATACATGAACCTTTTTTTCAGCCGCTTCTTTATTCATCATGTAAATATTTTCAAAATTTGAAACGTATCACTTTATAGCGTTTTTAATGAGGAAACTGGAAAAAGTTATGCACCGCTAGCCTTTTGAACGGTATTCTCCTTCAAAGGAGACGCTTATCCTGCTGAGGACCATTTAACTGTCTAGCCACCGTAAGATGTTTAAAAAAGGTGCAATATTATAATTATGAAAAAATTTTTGTAGCTACAAGTTTTGAGCTTGACAATCACAAAAACTTAAAAAGTTGTTGTGTCTTAAAAAATCTTAGACCATCAAAGATGGTCACCGTCGCTGATTTTTCTGATTTACTCATATCAAATTTCATTGTGATTTATGCAACCAAAACAGCATCAGGCCTCCATAAGCGAGGCCATAAACCAAAGTGACTTCAATCCATAAGCATATTTCTGAAACTCTGACGAATTCATTCCATTCATTCGGAGTAGAAAATAAAAATTAAAAATAAATTCCTGTTCTCTTAAAACATTATATAATTCTTGTTTTTGAGTTTATATCAATGAAGTAAATCCGCCAGACCATCAAGTCCTTCATCTCAACTAATGGATTCCTAAACACCGAATGCTCTTGATTAAGACACTTAAAAATGATGGTCCTCAACATAAAGATTATCAGTCTGAAGCAGTCACAAGATTCTTATTAATAAGCTTGGCATCTTTTGCTCTGCCAAGCTTGCCGTCGTTATTGAGCCTTGCTTTGATACTATCTTTCAACCTTAAGTCAGACTACTTTTCTTTCTTATCCTCGTTATCTTCCTCGTTTGTCTTCGTATCCTCCGTAATTTCACAGTCAACGTCAGATACGTTAACGCTTGGTGTAACAATATCGTTTTTCTTTTTCTTCGAATCATCCGTTTCACCGTCGACGTCAGTCGCACTTTCGTCCTCAGGTTTATCGTCTTCTTCGAGAAGATAATCCCAATCGTAGATGTCACCACCATCGCGAACTCGCTTCAATTCGCGCTTCAGCATCTCCAGACACTCTCTTCGCTCCTTCCACTTCTCCTCATTACTTCGACCGTCAGATTTTTCATTTGGCTCTGTCTTCAGCAAATCGTCAGCTTCACCGGGTTCATCCGTTTCGTCGGCTTTGACCGTTTCACCTGCTTTTTCTTTCTCTTCACACTCTAGCAGATATTTTTCGTAGCTGTCGACCTGGTAAAAAAAAGGTCAGTATCACTTTTTCAGAATTATTCGTGAAATAAATATTTATTCACTATTATTAAGGGGTGAACATCATTTAGAGGCTTTGAAAAATAAAAAAATAAAATTTTCATAAAATAAGAGCTAAGCCGATGCAATTCCGAGGAAAGTGGAAAATTTATTAGCGCAGTTGTACGGGCCAGTTGTTAAAACTTCGAAATTCAGTTTTTTTTCAAAACTGCATTTTTATAAACTATTAGCATGACGTCTTGACAACTATTCAAGCGATTGTAATCCAATTTGGCACACATCTTCCTTGAACTATCAATTTATCTGTAAAATTATACAACGAGCAGAGATCTAATGGGAATATACTTCTTGTTTGCAAAATGTAGCGAAAATGTTTTAGAAATTACAATATTGACTTCATCGAGTTACCATCATGCTAATTGTTTATATATTTTGATTCTTTTGATTTACCGATCGAGTATGCATGGAAATTTATTGTAAATGTCTGGTTCATTCGTGTCGAATCATTACAGCCAATCAAAAAATGTCATCCACTTAGCCACTCACGATGTGAGCTCGTGAGAAGACCGAGATATAAATCCGCCATTGTAAATGAAGAAAGGTTCTGTTTAAATAGTCACAATGTGAAACAAGGTTGCGAAATAGAACCTTACATAAGGCTTCCTCATTATTTTCCGCTGTTTAGAAATCCATCTGTATGAGGAAGTGTCTTCAACAGTTTTGCTTTTTCATAAGAGAGATTTGTAAAAAGGTTCGAAACAATTCGTTCTGAATTTAATCATAAAAAAATAATAACGAAAATTCGAAATTGCTATATAATTTAAACCCTTCTTTTGTTCTCCACTGAGTTATGTATCCGGGACTACTGAATGTTATTCCGTTGACGCACAAAATTTGAGCTTGCTATTTCATGTTTTGCAAAAGTTAGAGCAATAACGTCAATTTTTCTCAAATCATAAAATCCGAACCACTGTCAGTCAGTCAGTCAGTCAGTCGTATTATTTTGATGAGCACTTAATAGACCCAATCCGAAAGTTTGAGAGATACTGGTGGTTCAGTTACCCTGGAATATGGGCGAGAAATCAACCACTTTGCCCAGAATAAAGTATTGAGTACATGGCAAAATTTGCTTCAAATTTGGCATTCCCAATTTTTTCATATATGTAGAATCAACTTTGCACTTTGAAAAACTATTATCAAGTCACTAATAATTTAAGAATTTGTTTTTTAATGTGTTACTTAGACTTGACCGTCAATAAACAAGGCTTTATCGTCAGAATTTCAGTTTGAAAGGTCGGACCGCAAATCAATTGAACTGGTACCGCCATGGCTGACGCGTGCGCGGAAGTTAATCCGACCCGTGCGAAAAATTAGTTAGGACTCCGACTTGGCCCTTGATAATTTGCCCCAATTTTGGTCGAGGCCCAGAATCGAAATTTAATCACAGCTTTTACTGTTTTTTTGAGCCAAAAACAGTGAAACAAACACATTTTCTTTTCCCAAGATTCCGCCATTGTGTTATTTACGAATCAATATTAATATCCATAGAACGCACGACAGCCTCTGTTATACTCAACCTAAATATCTTTGATTTTTTCATATTAGGTGAACAATTATGAATATATCAACGCCGTCAGCGATATAACAACTGTTCGACGAGTCACGTTTGCCAGTCTTTTTTATGTATAATAAGTATTTTTTTTAATAAATACATTTATTTGAATTTATTTCGACAGTGTATTCGTTGATTTCACTAAACTTTATATCGAAATCTATAATAATATTTTCTTGCTAAGTTTACCTTTCTTTTAGAGCATCTAAATCAGAATCATCTCTTAAGGGGGGGTAAGGTCTTGACATTTTTTTTGATATTTTTTATTTATTTTTTTTATTGAATGTACGATATTTCAAGAATATTGTGTCAAGATTTCAAGTTGATCGGAGCAAAATTGACGAACTTGTGAGCATTTGAGTGTACTATACTTTTACTATGCAATATAGTTCCCAAGGGAGACGTTTATACTTTATAGTTACGACAATTATAAAAAATAATAGCTGCAAATATAATAATAGCTCAAATAATCAGATAAATAGTTCCCAGTACCGATGATATGATCGTCGCTCCTGGGGATTATATCGGTATAGTTCGACCTACTATTCTACTATATTTTGCTCAGAGTGCACTCGGGGTTTCTGTACCTGCTCGGCAGCTGCGCAGCGCGCTGACCCGTCGCGCTCCTTTTATTTACGTATAATCTATTGTATGGTGAAGGCGTTCACATACCGTTATGCACATGACAGTAAAGAAGAAAGAGTTTTCCGTCGACAAGTGCAAAAAGATGCTGTCATCGACAAGTCTATGTAACTGTATGAAAATTATCGAGTTCGATTTCCATTTTTTCCGAGTGAAAAACTTTAAAACGCACTCCGAAAAATTGTCATTTTTTAAGTCCGTGTACACGATTTCTCAAAATCTACTGTACTGATTGTTTTTAAATTTTGCACAGTACTACTTCAGATGATGTCGAGAGCTTTTTTAAAATAATAAATTAGCTGATTTTTTCAAACAAAAATCAATTTTTTTACTTTGAAGTGTTTCCAAAAATGAATAAAAAATCCCCATTCTGATTACCTCGGCTATACTGTCCTTTAACGAATGCATTTTCATTTTTTGACTTGAAGGTGACGAGTGACGAGTTATGATGTACACCGAAAAGCAACATTTTTTCGAGGCGCCGCCGGATTTTCGCTGCACGCACGCAATTTTCAATATTTTACAATGCAAATTAACCGTAATATTGTAGAAATGTTATATTATTATATGCAATTTGATTGAATAAAGTAACACTATTCGTTTGGCAAAAAAAATCTTTAAAAGGGCCTTATTTTCTTTGTCCAGACCTTACCTCCCCCTTAAGAAAACTTCATATAATTCGAACAGCCCTACAAAGTTTTTGAAATTTGGCACGAAAGGTCGCATCACTTGGTTCAACTTTCATAAAAAGTTTCAGCCTGATAGCAAACGATTCGTTGGAGTTGAAACGTTGACGGGCATTGTACACCAAAATTTTAAAAATCCCACGAATCCGAAATTCGTCAACCGACTTTTATAAAAGGAATACCAATTAAAGATTGACCAGTACTACAAATGGCGTTTGAGCTTAATCAATCGAGTGCATTCAGAGAAATCGTAATAGAAAATTCAACTATAGAATGACGACCAACTATTTTTAGTTCATCCATCTATTTTCATAGCTATATATGAAAATAGTGATGGTGACTATTTAGAAGGTATAGTAACTATTTGATAGTTGAGGCAACCATAAAAAAATGTTATATCTAATTATATTTAATGGGGCGGGGTTAAAGTTCCGAACGGTAAATACACGAAGGTCTAAAATTCCGAAAATTAATATCCCACCTACATTTTTGCCGAAATTCGCTAGAAAAATTTTCGTCAAAAATGTAGGTGAGATATTAAATTTCGACATTTTAGACCTTCGAATATTTACCATTCGAAACTTTGTCCCCGAGACGCAAGGAAATCGGGGTTAAAGTTCCGAATAGTAAATAAACGAAGGTCTAAAATTCCGAATCTTAAAATCGCACCTACATTTTTTACGAAATTCGCTAGAAAACATTTCGGCAAAAATGTAGGTGGGATATTAATTTTCGGAATTTTAGACCTTCGTGTATTTACCGTTCGGAACTTTAACCCCGCCCCTATTTAATTATAATTAATTATATTTAATTTTTTTTAAATGTTATATAAGACCATAATGTTCTCTCAGTAAAGTTCCCCAGTTATGGTATTAAACATTTTTAGTTATTGATGAAACACAACCAAATATCCGGACAATCTTATTAAACTACATTTCGAACAATTTTTTACTGTACTGACATGAGCATAGCAATAAAAATCTCATGAAAAGAAGCTTCCTCTAAGATGCAGTAAAAAATACCTGTTCATATTTCTTTACAAAAGTGTTAAATAGAAAAATTGTAACTCAACACACCTTTTCTTGGAGCATCGCTTGCACGTCATTTTGTTTCCTCAAATGACGAGGCAGCCAGAAGCAAGCTTGGAGAAGCCGCAAGAAGATCCAAGCGGCACCGGCAAGTGCCAAGTACGAGCAAGCGGTAAAAACCATGTTGACAAAATCTACGGAGACCTGTTGATACCTCATGGTTTTAGTCTCTTGATTTTTTCTGCAAACAGATAATCCATTACATATAAAAATGTTCACTTCTGGAAGTCGTGAAACTTCATGTCTGCACGCTGATATGCAATTGCATAAAAAAGAGTCCCAGTCTCTGGTCCATTATAACCCGACAAAATATAAAATTAATACATAATATATTTTTTTAAATGTGAGTGTACAAAAAATGTTTCCTTGGTTATAGTACTCAAATATACTTATATTTCAATCTCAAAAAATGCTTATTAACACTGAAAAAAATGTTACTTGAATTAAAAATACTTTGTATTGAAAGTACCATTTGCATAAGCTACACAGTAAAAAAAACCTACTTGAAATTTAGTGTATTTTTACTGGAAGTTTTTATCCATAATCTAGTATATGAGATTTAGTATACAAGTGTAATGTAAAATTAATGTACGGTACAGGGTATTCAATAATTTACTAAATTTTTACAAGTTTATGCATAAAAACTTTCAATCTTTTCTAACAGTGTATGTATTAAATTTTATTAACATTCATATATATTTTTGTACCGTCAGTACCGTGTCAGTACCCTGGTAAAAATATGATATAGAGACTGATACAGATCGATAGAATTTGAATGGGATTTACTCGTGTGTTATCATCTCTATCTATTTGGACTTCGATAAATTTATGGAAATTGAATCGTTGTTATTAGTTTCCTTTCGTTTTCGTTTTCTATGGTTTCAATATGAAAGATACGTTATCAGTACGAATGGTTCACCAACGGATTTATAATATTTTATATTGAAATTACGTTTCGTCACTTATAAATTTCTATCAGTTTGTGATGAATCGTGTTATATCTTAAATATATGATTTAACATGAATCATTCGCAATCAAAGAGGTATTAACAGAGTGATCCCATAATTTTCTATCGCCTTACTATTATAAAAAGTATATCGGAATAAATCGTATGTGCTTAGACTGAAAGTTTATCATAATCTATCGTACAACCCTGATATAAATTAAACAGTTTTCTATCATTTTTTTTCAACATGAAACTTTCTTATAAGAACATGTTAATAATTCAGAACGTTCAAGCCATTTCTCAGAATAAAAATATAGCAAAGAAAATTATTTAAAAATTATATGCATTCAGAAACGTGAGTGAATTCATATAATGTGAATTCCCCGTTCTTCCCTACGTCAATCGAACCCGCATGTAAGTCTGTTCTTCTGTACTTCCCTTTTTCATGGCCGTCCGGTCAGAGAGGGGATCGCTCCGACCTGACGCGCCGTCGCAGAGTGACTTGAATTTTTCAAATTTATATTTACTGCAAGCAATGTTCAAACATAATTAGCAAATAAAAATAATATATACGACATTGCGTGGTATGCACGCAACAGTTTTTCACATGAACGATATTGAAGAAAATGTTGCGTTCATGATATATATTGGGGCATTCCACGTCAAAATCAGCAGGCCATGACCCTCACCCTCATCGATTCTGTTCATTTTTTAATATAATGTTATTACCGATCCATAAAGGTCTCGGAATTTTTTTCAGATTTTTTTACCATCAGTAACATTTTTAAATCCTCGAAAAAACCAATTTCAAAAACGCCGTTTTTAAAAAACTGATAAAATTCGCACTGATTCTATGATTTAAAATATGATTTTTGAGTGCCATGCGATAATGGGATCTCAATATTTAATATTTTTGCGACATTTTTTTCTTTTTCTGTTCCTGTCGCAGTTTAATTTTTAATTTTTTTAAACAGGATAACTTTCTTAAATATTAATGGGTCTCAATTTCTCTTTAGATTGTAGAATTACCCAAATGCCTGATATCAATTGTTTTCAGGCATTTTGGTAATTCTACCATCTTCAGAGAAATTGAGATCCATTGATATTTAAAAAAGTTACCGTGATTTGAAAAACTAAAAATCAAATTGCGACATGAGGAAGAAAAGAAAAAATGTGGAAAAATAGTAAATATTGAGATCACATTATCGCATGGCGCTCAAAAATCATATTTTAAATTAGAGAATCAGTGTGAATTTCTTCGGATTTTTGAAAATGGCGTTTTTGGAATTGTTTTTTTTCGAGGATTTATAAAAGTTACTGGTGGTAAAAAAATCTGAAAAAAATTCCCAGGCCTTTATGGGTCGGTAATAACATCGTATTAAAAAATGAACAAAATCAATGAGAGTGAGGGTCGTGGCCTGCTGATTTGATGTGGAATGCCCCATTACAGCACAATTGCTTCTGGTTTTTCCATTACTGCAAGATATTTTCGATAAATATGTTTCAAAAGTTATAGACGTTCCTTTTAATGCTTAAGGTAGTCCTTGCGCATAAGTTCGAGAAAAATGAGCAAAAAGTACGAACATTTTTCGATGGTATAGAACTTTGAAAAAATTAATGCACATTGAAAGTACTGAGCAGATGAATTTCGGATAATAATTAATCTAAGCTGTTATTAAAAAATTGATGGATAAAAAATGCTTAACGAATTTCTCGAAAATCCAACTTGTTAAAAAATGAAAATGTTCGGTTAATTTTCCTTAAAACGTGTGGATTTTTTCAGTTTCTTGAATTCAGTTTGGATCCCACTTATTCACAAACATAAAACTCATAGACATATACGTTGAATTTCTATATAAACGGTATTGAAATGAAAGGCAGCCTTCGATGATATTATGGCACAATTTCTTTGCAAACGATAATATTATGACCAATTATAAATTGAACCAAATAATTCGTAAAGTACGTGGTAACAATCTATTGGCGCATTTTTTTTTTTTTTTTTTTTTTGTTGTTGATGGAAAATCTGTGTTTGAACTTCAAATCAGGCTCTAAAATAGCCGAAATGCGTGTTGATTTTCATGTACTAATTTCGTAATGAATGCTTCAGTAAAAATATGTTGAAATTTTATATCACCAAAGTGATAAAATCCATAAACGTATATTTAATTTACTATGGAACTGTACTAATTTTTATAGTGAGGCTTATAAGTTTTACATACGTATGTGTAAAGTAATAAGCCCATGTAAACAAAATTGCGAATAATTTTCTGGGTACTTTTCAATATAACTAACCGGAATTTTGATAATTGTGATTTTAATACAACAATATGTATTACATTTCAAATCGGGTACTATCATTCCAAAAATGCATAATGATTATCAAGTACTAATCTCATAATTATTGGTTTAATTATTATGTGTGCAGTTTTCAATCACAGGGCTATCGAAATTCATTGATCTGTACTAAAATTACTATAGAAGCATATTGATTGGGATTTCCCATACCACTTTTTACAAAATTCATAAATATTTGTATCGTAAAAATGGAAACTTTTTTTACAGTGTAGCACTTTCAGTCAGCATTTTGTGGGCAAACATATGTTATGAAAAAAACTATAATAAGTAATGTAAATTTTTTCTCGTGCCAAAAATTATACTATCTATCATTCGACTGCTTCTAGCTTTGTGATCTTATTTTGTTGGCGTCACAATATTTTCCGGTCTGACTATAGGATTTTACATTTCAGACATGTTGGACGAAGTGATGAATTTAAATATGCTAACCAACTTTTAGTTTGATTATTAATAATACATTAAAATTTAGACATCTGCACTTTCTTTGCGCAACATAATTTAAAAAAATATATGGTTTCGTCACGATATTTAATTACCGTTGAAAGACATCTAAAAATACAAAAAAAATTATAATTATGTAATGAAAAATTTAAGCAGTGTGAGGGGCACTCATATTATTCGGTAAATAGTACGAAGGTGTTCAGACCCGAGTTTCTGACAGTCCAACAAGCAGTCATTGATCGATTGTGCCTTTCACAGCCCCGTGTACGCCGTACGTCATGTCATTAAATACTAACATCGAGTTAACAGCAAATATTTTTATTCATTTACTCACCACAACGAGTTAACACGTCGTTAAATGTGCAATTGAAGAGAAAATCATTGACGACCGTTGCTCGTTAATTATGCAAATGAAATTAAGAATTAATTATACAATACCAATAACTTAAATAGTCAATAACATATCGAATAACAAAAAAAATTATTTTACACAAATCACACCAAAACATCAAGTACATACTATCCACTTTTTAGAACCTTAGAAAAAAGAAAAAAAAAAACTATATTTAATAACAGTAAAATTAATGGTTATAAGAATGCATGTTTATTATAATAAAATGAAGAAACTAAAAATGAGAACAAATGCAATGAAAGGAAATTCTCTTTAGACAAATTACCGATATGCTCCACTTACAATATACACACAGAATGTGACAATCCCACGTCATAGCAATTACCAATTAGATTGCGAGGCTATTGTAAGTAAAAGCTTTGCCACTTCAGAGTCACTCACCTTATTTTTTAATTAGCCAAGATTTCATCTCTAGCTTAAGCCGAACTATCGACAGACAAGCGTCAAAATATGAATGTCAACCGACTGGAAGTAGAGGAGACTACGATGTGTCAGCCTGACGGATAGAACGCAACTCCACCACTGACCCGTATCACATTAATCGATATATGGATATTGCCACGTATGATTGACGAACGGACACCATAACGAGTTCTCTGCCGTCCACGACGATTTACATCAGGGATTTGAGCGTCATTCTAAGTACGCATACTATTATATTCAAAAAAATATTACACATTTTTCTAAATATCAACAGAAAAAATATTGCCGTGCTGTTTTTTTATTTGCAATTATTTTCGTGGCCTTTTATGCGTCATTTCACGATAACGATTTCTTCGCACTCTACAACAATTTACAAGAGGTATCCAAACGTGATTTTAACTACACGGAATAAATCATTCAACAAAATATCACACCGTTGTTTAATATAAACAGAAAAAACGAATTTAGAGCGCTGTTTTTTTATTAATAATTATTTCGAGCCCTTTTAAACCTCACTCCACAATAACGTTTCCACAAAGGGTTACAAAAGGAATCTAAACGTGACTCCAAATACACCTAAAAAATTATTCAACAGAATATTACATAGCTTTTAACTATAAGCCGAAAAAATGTTATTTTGGGCGCCGTTTTTTTTATCATTATTTTCGAGGGCTTTTAGCCTTTATTCCACAATATCGAGTTTTTCGCAGTCCACAAGGAATTGAAAGATGTACCTTAACGTGATTCTGAGTACGCGTACTAAATTTTTAAAATATAACACAGTTTTTTAATATAATCAGAAAAAAAAATTTAAAGCGTTGTATTTCTTTACTTGTAATTATTCTCGAGGCCTTTGAGACTTTCTTCCACAGCAAAACGTCCTGGAAGAATACCAAGAGTTCGAAGAGCACTAAGTTTTGTTTTGTGTCCCCCTCCAATGCTCTTGGGCTGTTTTATTATGCGATTTCTCATTGTCGACATACGTGCAAAGAAAAAGTGGGGCGAGTTCCCGTGGACGGCTGGTCAATCGATTCATTCCATTCGAACGGAGACGTGGTAGTGTAGAATACGGCCAAATGCGCTCCGGTGACACGGTGCGTCAGTCTCGGAGTTAGAAGGGCGTAAGCGGCATGTTGAAGTGATTGGACTCACAGCCTTCTTACTTCAAGCATTCCATATGCTTTGTGGTATTAGTGTTTGGAGTTACTGCGGGGGAAGATGTAATTTTCTACTGTAGACCATTGGGAAAACCTTGTCGCCAGTCTTGTGAACGTTTTTTCAGCTATTATTTATACATGATACCAGTTAAAGTCGTAACCACTTATTACTTTTGAACCTACTTTGTTTATATGCTCTATAGATAATTTTATGTTTTCTACTTTTGAGAATATTGGTATATCGTTAAGGAATTATATAAACATTTTAGTAAAAATAAAAATTATATACATAGCAGCGCTTAAAAGGCCATTTGAAAAAAGCATTATTTATAACTATCAAAATAATGGCCCGTTCCTTTAGTTTTCGGGGAATTATGTAATAAATTGTTGCGGAATGTTTTCCTTTCTGTAACAGAAAAAGTAAACTGTTTCAAAATTATTACGGTTATAGATATTACGAAAACAACTAATGTTCAATCGATTAGTGAATAAAGTAAAGTCAAACACTTGGGCACGTGTTTGAATCTTTTTTTTAGCTCTTAAAGTATGGAACTGCAGCCAAAGATATAACTGTCTCTTACTATTCACCTTATTTATTCATTTACTCTATACATAGATATTCGATCTTCTATTGATATTCTTTTTTTTACAAAGAATATTATATTGATGAGGAAATCCATAAATGTCTTATCAAAATAATAAGAGTAAAAAATATCTCATACAGAATGGTTTCAAAAACAATGAACAAAGAAAATAGTGCATAATTCGTAACGGGAAAATAATAATTTACTACTTTAATTTCCGGGACTTTTATTCACGAACTTTTATCACTTTTGTTTTAAGTATGATTATATTCTTTATCAAATCTTTTGTAAATATTCTGATAAAAATTATTAACATTAGTATTTTTATTTCGCGTTTCTCCCCGCAGGCATGACTCCAATTACGGGGGCGATCCGGGTCCCCCGTTGATTAACATTAAATCATTAACATATTCGATAAGCACATTGAGTAAGTTACAGAGTAAATGTGTTGACTCTTCTTAAAATCAAATTGTGTTAGAAGCTTCCCATACATTTTTAGTGAAATTGAATTATGGCAGAAATGTGTGTCAAATAACGTGTTATTTTTTTCAAATCATGAGCAATTAATATTTTATGATTGCTCCAATTATCGAAAGATACACCGAATAAGTGCCTTCTAACTATATATTTAGTTTAACTTTGATGTATAGGGGAAGGCACTTAGACAGGCTGTATAAATTATTAAGAGCAAAAACTTTAGGTCGTGTTCTGAAATTATAGGAAAACGCGAGCGCGACCATAAAAACCATTCAGAAAATCGATTGTAGCTCGAAAGTAGGTATTAATTTTCCGAGACCCACTTGTTACGATTGCTACTAACATGACAAAGGGCTCCGAAGTTGTTCATACAATACTACCTGGCGTCGCGACGCTACCGCGTCTCTTTTGATATTATAAACGCGCATCGAATAAAATGACGATAATAAGTTTGAAAAAAGTTTTTAAATGATACGGTACCGGTACGGAATTTGTTTTTATTCAGAACCTCGTATAATAACTTAAACCACATTCCGATGAAAAGTATACTTATATGAGTCGTTCCACACTATCGGAGTCACCCCAAATTGCCCATTATTCAAAAATCATTAAATTGAAAAAAATATATGATTCGAAATGTTCAGAATACCGAAAAAAATTCATATTTTTTCAGAAGTATTATTTACATATTTAATTTTTATATTTGTTTGCGTTAGATTTCAAAAAGACTTTCCAGAATACATTTTTTCATAGCTTATTCACAAAATAATTTTCATGTATTTCCGGGCGAAAGAAAGTTGCAAATACTTTTTTCGTTGCGATTGACGATTTTGATTTTAAATTGCTGGAAATTCCACAGAAATCCCCCCCCTCGCGAAACGCTTTACGTAACGAAAGTATAACCATACGAAAAAAAACATTACGGAATTATGCAATAAGTTGAATTTATCTTGCATATGCTCAATTAGTGAATATTTTTTCGTACTATTTTTTTATAATTCCTCGCTCATTTTTATAATTAATCGTAATAAATGTAATTTTTCATGATTATCGTTCTTTATTTTACTCAAATGAGACAGTACATATTCTCTATGTAACACATGCAGGAAAAGTGCCATTTTTTATGCAGGCCGTGCGCCACATAACGTAGTAGTTTTCAAGACGGCGTTGCATGTGAGAGATTTCACCAGAATTTGACCTGCAACATTTGTTTTCCTTCGGCAAATTCCAAAAAAATCTGGTTTTGGTATCGCGTAGACTTCACCAAATTTCACTACTCACCTCTGATCTACTTATCTACTATTATGTCTCGCTTTATTCAGTTCAAGATTTATTTTCTGTACTCTACTGCTTTATTTTCGTTTGTTTATGAATTTTGCTTGTACTTTGGCCCTTAGAGGATTCATTATTCCAGGATCTAAATAAATATCCTCTTATCGATTCTCTAATTCGAGAGAATGGAGTCGGCTTTAATATAGGGTAGAAGTGTCGTTTGTGACCATCAATTTGATCCATTTGCGGTCATACCTATTAATGGTAAGGAAGTGTCTATTGGGACCACACCGTAGAATCACGGTATACCGTGAACCAACACACGGTATTATTAAATTTTTCAAGTAATTAAACCGTGCACGTAATAGATTCCTACAGTATACGGTATTGGCATTTTAAATCGCAGCATCGCAGCATGCCGTGATACCACTGATACCGTGCACGGTTTTCGATACCTCATAGATATTCACATACGGTCTGGAGGAGGTAGTTAAGGTACCGTATACGGTTTTGCAACACGGTATCTTAAATAATTGACACGGTATTCTGTTGTTAATCGTATTTATCAGTATGTCATATTAGAATGTAGTATATTTATTTTACAGTTTACTCGTCATTTTTTACTCTCCTTCCTCCTTGCATGTCGGGCAAAACTATACCCGTCCCTTCGTACTGAGCAAAGACGATGCGCAGTTTTCATGCCACCGGAGCAAACAGCCTGCGCATTGCAGGGACGTAGCGATACATTCCTTTGTGCATTTAGGGCACGTGTAACCCAAATGAGTCTCTCAGCTCCGATGGATCGAGACGGAAATCAGTTTTTAAAAATTCTGTACGCTCCGTTCAAGGCTCTCGCAGCAATGTCATCGGGGATCTTAAGTCACTAGAGCACCTTTCGTGCTTGCCCTTGAACCGGCAGACCCTCGAATTCCATTGGTACAGATTTTCGAGAAGGACCTTTGTGAACCGGCGTGAACAATACCTTTGCGCGGCTATCGGTTGACGGTGTCGCCGCTCGGCAAAGGCCAATGACGTTGACCGTTTTTGACCCACGCGGACGACCTCTGCAAACCACGTTTTGTGTCATACAGATTTTCGTCAACGGTACCGAACCTGATGGGTCTTCGGTACCGAACCTAATGCGTCTCCGGTACCGTTGACGTTGCCATTGAGATCTCTCCAAGGCGTTTCTGGGTATTCGGGGTCAATAACAGCGTCAATCAATTTGTCTATTTCGCTGTTGATCATCGGATCATTGAAAATCAAATCCCTGAATGAATAAGCTTGTAACGACCCTTCGGGCGGGATTTCAATAGCATCGACAAATTATGTCGGTTCACGGGCTATGGCAACGAAGTCTTGCACCGCGAATAATTCGTTCTCCACCA
This sequence comes from Tromatobia lineatoria, assembly GCA_949699805.1. Taxonomy (NCBI): domain Eukaryota; kingdom Metazoa; phylum Arthropoda; class Insecta; order Hymenoptera; family Ichneumonidae; genus Tromatobia; species Tromatobia lineatoria. The sequence goes on along the minus strand of OX453035.1, from coordinate 5,281,016 downwards.
CAATTGATGAAATGTTCATCTCCTCTTCACCGATGGTCGCTGTTCTGCCTCTCACTCGGCTATGATTTGCTTGAGAGTATTCATCTTCCTCTGCAAATCGTCCCGTGTTATGGAAGCCAAATGATCGGCCAACATTTTCGAAGTCTTCTTCGCCGATCGATTTTCAACTCGGTCGAATTTCGCTGCGCTTTCGTGACGCGCAACTTTCTTGCGCGTTGCTCCTACTCGTTCTGCGTTCGCTTCTCGCTCTGGACTTGCCTGGACTATACAATGCACGGTATACCATCTAACCGTGTGCACGGTATATTGTCTCATGTATCTCGAGGCGCTGCGTAATGTTTATCAACTTTTAATTACTCATTGATTGCAGGACTAAATTCAAAGCAAAGATCGTTCTCGGCGTGCACAAAAAAAGCAACTGATCATCCAATTTATCATCAAATAAATTGGAAACGCAACACAATCACGAACTCGCGAAAACTGATGCCGACGATTCGGGCAAGAAATTGGTCATATACGATACGATACAATATCAAAATCTTTAGTCGTATACGGTAAACTGAAAGTTTTTATATGATAATATTTGTAATTGCTCTTTTATTGTAGTGGAAGAAGCGAGTTCTGATGACGTACCGACGATTGGAGCCAACGATTCGTAGCGATAAATTAATATTCACATTTTTGGTATGGTACAGTGGCCAGAAATTGTACACTTACCCTAGCGAGGTTTTTGCCAAAAAAAAAAGAATGAAAAAACAAATGATCCGAGCTTAAAAATGGCCGGCAATTCCAAATCCCATTCGACGAAAAATCTTAGGAATTTGTTATTCACACGCGGAACTTAAAAAAATTAATTTGGCTAAAACTACCGTCGGTTAAAAAAATAATATTATTCATAACGTATTCGGAACGTTTAAGTTATTTTTACACAGAAAGAAATAAGTTGTGGCCCTAACCAATCGCCATTGTTAACTACCCTTCAAGCGCCAAAATTGGTTGTGAGACCCAATAGGTGGTTCATTAGCTAAAAGATTGGAAAATCAAAAAATCCTTTATTTATTTTTTTTGTCAATTTATTCATAGGGACGAGCGTTGATGCTTATAATATCAGCTTGATTGTTAATGCCGTTCTTAAGATACAGCGGTTTCAATTTTGCAAAACTATTGGTCGACCGAAGAATTAAAAAAACTCGCTTGAGCAACCATTCAACATTTTTCTGCAGAGCTTCTCTTTCAGTATGTCAAAAAATGCTCAATAAAAGAGTTCTGCTGTATCGAACTATGTTCAAATGTAATTTGTTTTTAACTACTCGATTCTTCGATGTTAAATAAGAAAAAATCGGCAATTAGAATCGATATGTTTTTTAAATCGATTTTCGTTTGGACATCTATCCCTAGTTCTTGCGTGATGGGCGTTTGAATTCTCCGACTTGTATACATACACATTCTAGACGACTTTTCAGCACAGTTTGGAGCATTCCGAGTGTGTTGACATAAAAATCTCAAAATCTGTTTGTTTTTTTGCCTAAGAACAAAGCTTCCGCTGTGAGGGACAAAAACGTTTAGGTACAGAAATAACAACGCATTTTGCCTGTGGGTATTTCGAGGGTTTTAATTAACGAAGACATTTGATACATTTGTGGTAGAAGGAGGCGGGGAATGGGCGGCAAGGGATAGGAAAGGATGAGGAAGGAATGCTTACGTCGTGGATCTCACGTAGAAGAGGAGATACGGTGTCGCCGAGTGTCGCGGATTTGGCGCAAGTTTGTCCTCGAGTTCGCGTTCTGGAATCGCCCGTACAGCCTCATCGTCACATTCGAGCCACGTGCCTGAGTGTTTGCCGCGGCGAACGCCGCAGCATTCCATGCTTCGACAACCAACTCTCATAAGCTGCTCCTTGCTCTCGCTAATGTTAGGTTTACTCCTGAATATCTTCAGGATACTTGACGACTTGTCCGTCGACGGATTATTCGCATTGCTGCTGCTGCCACCTTGCGACATGTTCTGACGCTTGCAGTCACGATCGCATCTATAGTATTCCGTGAACATCGACTCATCCGGTACTTTAGTATAGGCGATGTAGTGGCCAGCCGTCATCGTTGCTCCTTGATGCATTATTACTGAGTACAGCTTGTAGACGTGCCGCGTTTCCGGCGCTCGACCTGATACGCCTCGCTGTTGCGACTGGTCGACGTTGCACTCTTCGCAAAAGCACTGAAGCGTCAGAGGCGTTGGCATGTGATTGTTGATTTTTTCCATCGAACTACCGACAATAATTATCATGTTAGGATATTTTTACCAATGTCGCAAAATAATTAGGGCTCTCCCATGACATGAGACATCAGAACATGTTCAGATATCCGTATAGTAGATTTTGAGACTTCGAATTCGGATACACGAATTCTTCGAGTACCCGAACGGTTCGAATTATCCGAGTAGCCGAACGCCTCAAACTATCCGAACATCCGAACTACCCGGATACTTAAAAATTCTAGTTCATTGTCTGATTTTCAAGCCAGTGATAGGCTTATTTTTGTTAACGTGCAATTGAAAATACACCCAACTGCAATTCGAAAAATATGAATTTATTTTATGTTTATATCGATTAGCATAAACTATCAATATGAACACATCAGCACATTAAGATCGTGTAGTCTCTCTCTCCCTCTCTCTATCATACATATATCATACACACTAGGGTGTGTCGATTTTTTTTTTTTTTTTTTTTTCATTTTGCATCGTTTTAATCTGTAACTTCGAGCAACTTTTCTCAAAATTTTAGCGCGATGAAAAATTTTTTAGAGGTAGCTCAAACGATGAATAAATTTCCCATCCGATTAACACGTAGATGAATGCGACTCTCAATAAATTCATGATCATTGGGAAGAGAAAAAGTGCTTACAAATTTTTCGTTTAAATCGATAGTTTTCTAGTTATGAATTTTTGAAGCTCAGAATATCGCTTTCGCCGCCCTGTAAGATCAGTTTCAATTGAAATTTCAAGTTTGAGGTCAATGCTGCCAATGATCTGAAGATAACGAAAAAAAAAAACGCGAACGTCAATATATTGTATCTGAAATTTAAGGACATGAATTTATTGAGAGTCGCATTCATCTACGTGTTAATCAAATGGGAAATCTATTCATCGTTTGAGCTACCTCTAAAAAATTTTTTATCGCGCTAAAATTTGGAGAAGAGTTGCTTAAAATTACAAACTATAGATAAAAGCGATGCAAAATGGAGAAAAAAAATCTACACAACCTAATACACACTCATGTTTTTCCTCTCGCCAACAAATATAACTCAATTATTTCGCCCGCATCTACAAAAAATAATTATAAAAATCTGTTTTTTGTTTTAATTATGATAGAACTCTAACAAAACATTTGTTTTATTGAATACAATTTCAGCTTCGAGTATCCGAAATACCCGGATAGTCCGAATAATTCGAGTACTCGGATAATTCGGATAGTCCGGGTATTCGAGTGGCTCGGGTATCCGAATAGGCTCGCAATAGTCTGCTATTCGGATATAAAGTGTCGGATCCGTCAAGTCCGGATAGTTCGAGTTATCCGACCGTTCGATAAAATTCAAGCACTGAAAATAATTAGGTTCATTTTTCATTCAAAGGGGTTATGGCACTGCCAAGGCTTCATAGAATCTATTTGTTTTTGCATTTTGTAGAAGTTTGTACCCTTTAAAATGATATATTAAGATTTTAAGGTCAAATCTCTGACTGCTGCAAAAACCAACCTGTCAAGCAGTCAAGCAGTCAAGCAGTCAATCAGACCGGCGAAATTTGTAAAATCGTTTACGAAAATTAAGAACTGATTCAATTTGTTTAAGGCTCTTGAACTCATCTGATCAGATAATCACTCAATTTCTACAGCCATTATACCAAACTTCAGTAATGTGAAGTCCAGATTTGCGATAACAATTTGAATTTGGGGTTAGAGGAATTTATAATTGGATACGCGACTGGGTTAAAAAGCTACGGGCTGAGAATAAATTGGACTGAAGAGCGAACTCAATTATTAATATAATATAATAATTTTGAATATTTCGACAATTTTTTGGCTCAACGTCAGACTACAAATTTAAGAAGTTGTTTATATCTTACCCAGCAGCGGAATAGAATCTCTTTAACTGGAGGACGAGAAGTCTCGGTAAAGATGGAAAACAGACTTCGCGGCGTGCTTCGTTGTATCTGAGACAGCTCGCGCACCAGTATTTATCTCTGCCGCATAGAAGTTCGCTGGTGACTACCGCTCGTCTGTACACTTCGCTATCCATCGCCTTGCCATCCTCGTCTGAAACATCGTCTTTATTTTTATTGAACTTTAGTTTCGTTTACTTCGAAAAGTGTACTCATACTCATATTTAAGCTTAATAATAAAGCTTACATTTAGTTCAAGCATGTATCACGTCAACATTCTTAAGCATGAACGTTTTTCGTGGCAGCGGACTAATCCGATAAAGATCAAGGGCATTAAATGCCCTTGATCTTTATCGGATTATTTATTTTTAACAACAATAATAGCAGAATTGTTTTCAATAACGAAGTTTAACACATTTTCTAAAAACGGTTTCTGGAAGACGCTGCTTTTCTCGTTTTTGTAAATCATGTTTTTATTTTTTCAGATGTCTTTTAAGAAAATAAAGTATTTCCAAAAACTCCTTAAGATTGAATTGTTTAATAAGATTTTTGACTGAGCTTGACTAACTTGCTATAATTGTAATGTTTTACTTTCTCATAAAGGAAGCTGCTCGGTTTGTTTAATGTCAGATTACTTAAAATGATCTAAAACATCGAGAAAAATGGTTTAGAAAAAATGTCCGGAGGATGTGTGTGTATTCTGATCTCGGTGTAGGATGATCGTCATTTGGGATCCGAATAACTTCTGAAATTAACCCCCCCGCACCGCATCTTTCGCAAATGAATAAACAAAAATTCTCTCGAAACAGAACATTTAAAAAAAATCTAACAGCCTGCAAATAATGGCCGCTGCTCTCTCGCTCTTTTATCATAATCTACAATTTCCGAGTCGTGCTCACAAGATATAGTACATTGTGATACGAGTACGAGAAACTGGTCGTTCCGCATAGAATGTGAAGTAGGCTGCACGAGCTGGAGGCGAGTTTTTTTTAAATAAACGCAAAGAAAGTGCCTTTTAATTCCGGTGAGCACTGGTAGTACCAAGATACAAACTTTAAAAAAATTCGCATACAATTTCATGCGGGCGAAGCATCGGCGGGTCTAGTGGCGGAGCCCCGATGGGAGGGGGGGGGGGGGGGGGGGGGGGTAGTCCCTCACTGCGCAAATATATTTTTTTTTAAATTGCAAATTTATTTCACAATAATAGCAATTAAATTAACCATTATTGTGAATAATGCACGATTATTCATCGGGATATATTTTTTTTTTAATTTCATCTGAAGGAAATATAGAGGACGAGTGAACAATAAACAGTACAGCTGTGCTCAACTTGCTTTGAACTTTCACACATCAGATGGGGCATCGGTAGACTCGGCGCCTCAATGCTTGTTTGGCGAATAATGTAAAAAAAATTATGTAGCGGCGAGTGAAATAATGTAGCGGAAGCGTAAAAAAAATGTACCGGAAGAGTGTAATAATGTAGGACTGTGGTCCTTCTGCGTATGTGCGAGATATTACTTCACACCTTACTACAATGGCTGTTTTCCCACACATTTTTGATGCACGAAGTATGGCACTTTTTGTGCATGTGTTGAAAAAAATCTTCTAGTGTTATCATGATTCGAATAAAATTAAGAAAACACAAACTATTCACACCGTAGCATTTAATTGTCAGTATATTTGTGTACATACCCTTTTCATTCGTTCGGCCGGTCTCGATTGGAACGCAAATGTCGCAAAAAGTCTCCTTCCGTTCGGTAACGTGCTCGCATTCGAGGCACGTTGTGCGTAGCAAACTGACACCCTCGAAGTCCTCGGAGATAAAGCACTTTTTGCTTTCGGGACGATGTGAAAAAAGTTCGCCGTTGCTCCCATTGAAGTCAGCGTGACCGTTTTCGAAGGGTCTGGAAGGTACCGCGACCCCGTTTACGTTCGTTTGTATTAGAGACGTTGTACTTCCTCGGGTGGATACTTTTTTCTTCTTCCAAGATTTGCGTATGGCCCGCTTACCGGTACCACTGCCCTCTGATTGTACATCGGCCATACGGTCAGCGGCAAAATCCGCTAGGCCACCGTTACTCTGACCGAATTGGCTTTCCCTGTGCCTCACCAGCAATTGAAACGTTTCCCTAATATTATCCAGCAGACAGACCAGCAGCTCATGAGCATCCTGCTGCTGATTTCCTTCGAATATCGGATTCACTTCCCTGCAAATAAACACATACAATTTTATGCAATGAATCGTTGCCGCACTCGAAATGGCGATATGTGCAACAGTGCATTCACGTCTGTTACGATATGTCATCTTTGGGTACGTTAGCATGGTGTCCAGTTAAAGATCCATGCGAATTTCAAGAAAATGTAAGGACATTTTCGAAAAACTTCAAGCACATTTTCAAAAAATTTCTACGAGTATAGTAAGAAAAACCAGAACAATATTTATTTCGACAAAGGCATTTATTTTATTAAAAACGATTCGGTAAAAAATGACATGTCACGAATGTATACATGCAATTTTTAGCGACAATGAGGTAAATATATATACATTTTTTGTGTTACGCATAATATTTAGAAATAAGATTAAAATTGAGAGGATATGAAAAATTCAAGGACATTGCGTAAAATTCAAGAATATTGAAGGATTTTTTTAGGACAGAAAAAATTTAAGGAGTTTTCAAGGACTTAAAGGACCACTGAACATCGTGTTTAATTAACGTTATTGCACATATTTTTCGGACAAATCGACAGTACGAGTTACCAAAAACGGAAGGCGTTAATCCAGTGTTGTGTCGTGAATTGTAACAATACCTCGGTACATTTATCGGGCGTTAACTTTTACCGTTTCCCAACGACAGCTTTAAACGCATACAAGTGTTCAAAGTGAAAGTAAAATTTAAGCAATAAAAAATCTTAAATGAAAATGATTAATAATCAGTAAGTCAATCAATCGCAATATTACCGTATGAACATAAATACCAGCGCAAAGTACTGACAACATTAGGCAAATAAAAATTTACGTTCACTTTCTACGGATAAAAAAAATAAGCAAAAGAAAACCATTATCAAAAATTTTTTTAAATCAATTAAACATCCTATTGTTTCGGTTATAACAATACTTTTCAGTTAATCACTTACTATAATCGTAAAATCTTAAAAAATACATTTCATCATAAGTATGAATGCTTTTTGTTGATACACGGTATTAGCATCGTAACGCGCAAAGCTAATAAAAAACACACACACACAAAATATTGGATTCGCGTCAGTTTTTTTAAAACATGGGAGATATTCCATGGATAGTGAGAACTTCTAGCCGTGCAAAATTTCGGAGTCTATTTTTATTACAAACGTAGGACTCAAAACAGACAAAAAATGAGAATAGTTTCCTAAAACGATGTTATAAAAATATTGTCGTTGAATACGTAGAGTATTCAAATACCTGTGCAGCCTAGCGTTAAATTTATTATTTAAGGGGTCACCAGTAGATATTTGAAAAATCTAAGAGTAATAGCTAATAAAGTAATTTGTCCATCAATGAATGTAATTTTTTTATTTTACCCTTTTATCGCCCTTTAAAATGCAATTTATAAACAATTTCATGGGAACTCACCTTAGAGCCTGTAAAAATGCGTCCGGTTGGTAAGGTTCGGTGCTTTCGCGGGCCTCCGAGACTCTTAGAGCCATGAACAAATCATGCAATTTTTCTGTGGCAACTTGTATGCGCGGCTTATTGAGCTCTCCAACACCAGCTAAAGCCAAGAGGTCTTTACTGCTGTAACTGCGACTACCACTTGCCGTTAACGAGACTCCTGTTCTCCCAAGGGACGACGACTTAACCTAAAAACAAATAATTACAAATAACTCATCGAGGATATAAGCAGCTAGGATAAAGTAAGCATGGTTTTTTGTAACATTTTCATAATTTCATATTTCATAACAGTTCCAGACTGTCGTTGAAAATTGTAACGCACGGCTAGAATGTCGAATTATTTTATGCAAATAAAAAAAAATATTGTTTTTTATTTCATCGCAAGTATATAAAAATAAAAACTACATACCGAAAATTCAAAAACACCAGTAAATAACCAGGCCGATCTAACCTACACTTTGAATCGAAATTACTTTTCTGCGACCAGATAATCGCCATAGATAGCTAAAAAATAGTCCAAATTTCAAATCTAATGTTCAGTTGAGTCATCAAAGTTTCTTTGCACTGGTCAAAAAGATTGTAAATTTACTGTGAAGAGGAGTAAGAAATAAAAATAAAAAACTAGTGGATAGAATTATTTGCATGACATTTACTGTGAAATTAACGGTAGTATAGTTATATAGATGAGGATAGATTCAAAAAAATATATTTTTTTGAATATTACAAAACTTTTTTAGTAATCGAATTATTACATGACCTAAGCTGTGAAATTAAAATCAACTCTCCTCAATATCAGTAAACAGATTTATCAATTCATATAACGAACTTTAATATTTGTATAAAAATGACACATTCATTGTTAGTGAATTTTCCAGCTATTCATACCAGGAAAAAACGGATCGCCTACGGAGTACTTTTTTACGAAATTCGTGCTGTGTGTACTTCAAAATCATCGTTTCCATCAAAGGTGCTTTTGTAATGTTAAAATGCTTGTAATTAGAAAATCGGAGTTCGTTCAGTGATATTCGTAAACGGTAGTGTGAAATTACGTATTGCCACAGAATTACTTGGATTATAAGCACAAAATTTACAAACGGCATACGAAAAAACAAAAATAGAATGTGAATTTCTAATATTTATTAACAGTTAATCTTCAAATTTCTTAAATATTTTCTAGTATTGTTATTTTAATTATCTAATACAGATGGACAAGAAATTTATGGTACAGATTGTGAATACATACTTCCAGTTCGAAACTGTAATTTTCTAACTAATTTTTTGAACAGTGTAGTCAAGAATGGTAAAACGTACCTTTGTCTGCAGCTGTTTCTCATTCAAATTGGAGAGATCGGTTGCCAGGTGATGTAAGTTGTGCAAGAAAGACGGAGCAAATCGAAGCGTGTAAATAACGCTGTTGAGGAAGCAAGTATTTCCGAGATTGCATAGAGTAGCTATTCTCAATCCGTCGGAGCCCGCTCCAATATAATCGTATGTGGGATCTTGGTGATGGCCCAGTTGACTTCGGTATCCATTCAACATCCTGCTTGAGCCTTTTAAGTTCATAGAAAATGATGTAAAAAACGATTCTGAGGCCTTCAATACTGTCGGTCGCTACTAAAAGGCTGATTCAGAGTTAAAGTGGAATTTTTAAGAATCAGACAGTACAGTTTTGAATGCCTGAATATTGATAGACTCCTACCAGAGATGGGAATAATTTCAATCAATTGTATGCAAAATACATGTCGGTTCAGATAACTCTGACGAATCATAAGAACAGAGTATAATTAATACATTGTTCCTGAATGACAAAAATTAAATTAATTAATGCTCGGAAATCATATTACAAGTCTTAGTTTTGAATACATTTTTATCCAAATCGTGTTCATCCTTGGTTCCTACGATGGTCTCAGCTTTCGTTTCCCACAAATGTGAAATTAATCTTTTTTTCTGTTCTGATTTATTCTCTTAAAAAAAAAAATTTTGAAAAATGTTTCCAATATCTTTAATCAAGGAGACAAATCTTTTGGAACTGTAAATAAAATGTTGACTTTGCTATCTATTCAACATCCACTTAAGCAACACTTGAATACTGACTGTTGACTCTAATATGTTTGGTTGGAGTTAAAATTAAGTTGGATGGAGATTGGACTCTGTGTCTGAATGGATTTTGAATGAGAATTTAGACTTGTGAAGGACATAGATCAACAATTTTAAAGTTTGGAATGCTTTAAAGAGGTCATTTCGTGGCTTAAGGTATCAGATTGAGATGCAATTTTTGAATATGTAACACATTGAAAGTTGAACTTTACGATGACTAACTGCTAGGACTTATTACCAAAATTATTTGGAAGTGATCCAATAGTAAAATCCAAAAATTTGGAGAATTATGGACAATGTGTGAGTGAGGCTAAAGTACATTTCTCAAATTTAAATCCGTTTTATTATGTCAATTACAAATAATGCGCTGCCAAAGTTCTGGCAAAGCCCGGAAATTCAGGACACGATGGATGTCGGTTTTATGTCATTATTCGAGAAATATTACGGGTACTACTGTATTCGATTACAATCCTTGCGAACCATATTGCAAAGTGTTGAACATCAGAGTAGCCGGTCAATTTTGAGACTATAAAGATCGCAGATAAACAGAAACTGCTGTGTTGTGATTCTCCCTCTTTGCTCCTGAACAGCTGTTCGGATTTCATAAAAACTAATGCAAATCAGCAACTATTTATCTTTTTTTTTGCAGTGTTGGTATCATTTTTGTTTCCTCTTTCACGCCTACTTATTTCTTATTAACAATTTGACTTTGATGCTACAACGCATCATCCTCACAATTGTAGAATGTTTCAGCAATGGAAATTTAAAGAAGTATATATTTTTTTAAATATACTTATTACAATATTTTCAAATCAATCTTATTCAATATTAACAATTAAGCTCATTAAATATAATTGAATAAGATCAGTTGATTGTAGTTGTGATTTAAAAAGTTTTTACCTGTGATTACAAAAAGTTAAAATCGAACTGTAAATTTATTAGATGGAATAGTTTTCGGTTGTACAGCAAAAAGATAAGAATCTCAACCGAGATAATTATTTCTTATTAACTTTTGCATCAATTATTTGGCAGAATCATTTAAATATTCAGTAAAAAAAAAATTGAAAAACGTGTTAGTGAAATTTTTTTTTTTAAATCTTAAGTTTTTAAAAACTTTTTTATTACTGTATGTGCTATACTTCGAATAAGACTCAGAAGTTTTGTCTTATTTTAAGCTCATATTAAAAAATATGGGAAATCAAAAATACATCTTTTGTATGTAGAAAAAAGATTATTTCCTGACAAACAGTGTTGATAACTCAATTCTGAAATTTATTAATGTATTAAACTGTTTATACTCTACAACTTTGCACTAAACGTTATTCAATAAGCTTCATACTAATCAAACCATAAATCGAATGAGAAATTTGTGTTTCAGCTGGATACTAATATTCAAATTTCAACATCAAGTGCTGGAAATGTCAACTATACAAATGACAATTTTTCTAAATTTCAGGATACTGCTCATGTAACTCATACATATGCTCTCCACTTTTCAACTTTACTTTCAAATCATAGAAGTTCAATCCATCATAACTACAGAAGGTTGTCTTCCAATTTGATTCAGGCAAAGAAGACTCTGAGGTATTTTAGTAGCATCAGTGGCTGTAATTGTGTATAGCAAAGTCACAGTTCCTTAACTTGTTCTCAGACAGAATACGTTTTTTATTCTATAAGAGAGAAACAATTAATGAAATGAGAAATCTAAGGATAAATTTTCTATTTGTTTTTTACTCATTTTACAGGAAGTACCAAATTAATTCATATACTAAAAAAATTGTATAATATGCAATGATTAATATTTCTAAATTGAAGTTTAAGGTTGAGGAATAGATTATGTTTAGAAAAAAGGTAAATTGTCATTCCAGTATTGGAAGGTGGATAAGAATGCATTAAATTAATAAATGACCACATTAATAGCTTTTAGAAAAATAGTTTTTAATTTATTATGTTTAAATATACTCTTTAGTATTTTACTTAAATCCATATTAAATAATTAAAAGCATGTAAGTCACTTATAAAAGGACTAACAGAAGATTTGTTGTTCTCAATAGAGGCCACATCATTTTGCCGAAAAATCATTCTTCGAATCGTGATTTCTTTTTGTGATTTGGGCAAATGACTTTTAGTAATACTTTTTTTCGAAAATACTAATGCAATAAAAAGTATTGCCGAACGTGATTTGTCGGAATCACAATAAGAAATCACGATTCGAAGAATGATTTTTCGGCAAAATGATGTGGCCCCTTCTCGATACAATGGTCTTGCAAAAAAATAATAATTCAAGTCTCCAAGGTCTCATTGTGTTTGAAGCAAAACACTTGTAACCACATATTACAAGATTTTCATCCAAAGCTCTTCCAACAGAGCAATCTAATCAAATGTATACATTTACTTTTCTTTTTTCTAAAAACTGTTTAAAAAAAAAATTGCAATTGATCTGATTCTCAAAAAATGTTGACCTCCACTTTAAAGAGACCCCATGTTTTTGAAGCATCTACACTAAAATGCAGTCTATCCAAAGTCAAGATTGCAATCAATTTCTGTCCATAATTTATACTTTCAACATTTTGCACTAACATCTTTGTAATTTATTCTGTTAAGTTTGGCATTATGCGAAAAATATAATATACTTTTGTTTTTATTCAAAAATCTCATCCCTTTTTAAAGATGTGCCCATATGTTGCAACATTCTGAAAAGCTAATAAGTGTTATTAGCACTATTTGTACCTATAATCATTTGGGTTCATCAAAACTTTTAATAAATGGATTTTGTCTTACTCCAACAATGCAAATTTCAATGTCATCAAAATGATAATGATATTGCAATTTTCTACTTTTAACATCTCTTAAATATATGCTTTTTTTTATCTTACACTGACATTTTTATAATTTCATATATCCATCAACATCCTAGGATCATTATATTTTTTTCTCTCAAATTCCTTAGCCAACTGTAATTTCAATTTTACTTGAAATTGCTGCACTAACATTGATGTATCTTGTACTTTTACAATACTGTGAAAATATAATTGTGAATCTTTATTTTTTAATTCATACACTAACATTGTTGTGTGACTGTATGAATACTGAGTAACATAATTTTTCCTTGATTGCTGATTTTTTCATCTTTACTTTCATATTACAGAACTAATACACCTGCAATTATTTTTTTCTTTAATTTACCACAATAGTATTATTGTTATTCTTAGTTTCAATCAACTGCAGTAACATGATTCTAATTTGTACTTTTAACATTTGGGGCAAATTTTGTTGTAAGTATCGCTGTCAAATTACAGTGTTAACATCATTGTCAATTTTTATTTATTCTCAATTTAATACTGTAATATTATTGTAATTTGAACCTTGAAAATCAAATCACAGCAATATTGTTATTCTAACTCGTAATTCGAATAACGCTCGGTAGATATCGTCATAGATATAGTTTTCAAATAACAGTGACAATGTTATTGTAATTCATAGTTTTAAAATTCTGCGCTACCATTTCCATCAATTTTCCTTTCAAATTGCAATTTTATTGTAATTTATAATTAATAAATCCCAAGCTTTGAATTATTCTGTTTAACAGTTCAAAATTCAATTACAGAACACCGTCGTAATCCCTTGCATGCGTAAGAAAATTAATAACAGTAAAATTCCTTGTAGAAGTATATTTTTATATATATTATTAAATAATCTATTGGCCTTCAAATGCGCTCTTAGCTTGATAACGACAGGTTTGCTATAACTAATATTGTCATAAAAACTACTTTCAAGATCAAACACAAACATTATGAAAAACGAGCCTTGTCTCTCGTCACTCGCCTTAAGCTTTCATAGAATGGACGAAGCATCGTAACAGGAATGCAGGCAAACTTACCGTATGGAAGATCCTGGCCCACGAAGAAGCCCCCTCGAGTAGATGTGTGAGGGGGCTGTGAAATGGTCCTGTTAATGGTATGCTCGCGTCGTGGGAGGGAGAGGCAAAACTTTTTCCTGGGGGGAACGGATCGTTCATCCGAGTCTTCTTCTGCTTCTAATACTGTCATTTTTCGCTAACCTAAAATCGAAAGATGATCATTGATGATGAATGAAAGGTAATGAAAGAAAAAAAACAACGCGCAGACACGTAAACTCGCGTAAGAGTGTGAGGTACGATTGAAATTGGCAATGCGTATGCGTTGGTGTATCAACAAGTTCGCGTGTAGAGGCAACGACTACGAAATTAGTAGATAGATCGCGAGAGAGTCGATTTCGTATTAAGCCGATGTGAATACGTGCGACGACGACGACAAGCCGTGCGCCACTGCTCAACATAAATATTAAAGCGGGGTGTGTGTGTGTGTTTTTTTTCCGAGAGAATTCGTTCAATCTTACTTACGTATTATCGGGTGGAGGAGTCATGGAATAAATAAGTAAACTGTTAAAGCGTCACTCTGTCCGATTATAAATCGCGGAATATTATATTAATACGGTGTTTTTAAGTGTCCTCGCGACGACACCGCGACTACATCTTACAATTTACGTAGCACGGAATTGTAAGCGTTCGACAAGTTTCATCAATGGCCATTGCCCGTTTCACCTATTATAGAGAGTGTGTTTCTCGGCACGGTTCCGCGTTCACACCCCGTACCGTTTCCTCCTGCCTGTTTTCAACGTCGTTTTGGGATTCGCGTTTCGAAGCAACATATAACATTCTACTGTTGCCGACGATAGGAGTTGGACGCCTTGCGGATTGATACGTCGTCTCACGGAGCGCTCGGCCAATAAGAAGCACGCTCGATGCGCATGCTACACTGTGGAGGGTTTACATGTACGCGAAGACATCAAGCGATAGACGATGTAGCGATTACAAAATCATGGACATTGCTTTTCAGAATCCCTAGCAGATCGCACGATCGTATTATCCCAGATAGACATTTAGCAGCACAGTGACGGCATAGTGGACGAATTAGCTGCACAGCATGCAGTCAGAAAGCTGTTATCGGCGACCACATTAAGCAGCGTTCTAACGGGGCACACTGCTGGCAGAGCAGCGGCACATCGTGCTAGTTCGGCGAGTTGCACGATGTGCCGCAAATGTGTCAGCAAGGTGCTCGTTTCGGCACGCCGTGCCATAAGAACGCTGATTAAGGATGTATGATTCGTACAGTCCGGCCAAAAGTGAGTTTCAGAGATAATTTCGATCATTTCCCGATGAGATAAAAATCGGAAAAAAATATTGCATATAATACGTGCTTAAAAGATTGATTTCACATAATAACAATCCCAAAATATTATTAACAAATTGGTGAAAAAACAATTGTTTAAAAAAACAATCAGTCAAACTAACTTTTTTTTCTAATGAAAATGATATGTTAATTTATTTGAATGCATACGAATTTTTTCAGATTTTTTTCTTTATTTTGATTTTGATTTTTTTCTTTATTTTGATTTTGATTTTGATTTTTTTCTTTATTTTGATTGTGATTTTGATTTTTTTCTTTATTTTGATTTTGATAACAAATTTTGGATATGTGTTTTGCAAAAAATCTTGAGTGTAGTAGATGGTTTTATTCCAAACACATATCCAACATTCTTTACTTCGCGCACATTTTTAAAGATAAAAAAAAAAAAAAATCAAATTGAAGAAAAACATCTGAAAGAATTCGTATGCATTCAAATAAATTAACATATCATTTGCATTAGAAAAAAAAGTTAGGTTGACTGATTCTTTGTTGAACAATTGTTTTTTTCACCAATATGTTAATAACATTTTGGGATTATTATTATGCGAAATCAATCTTTTCAGCTCGTTTTATATGCATTATTTTTTTCCGATGTTTATCCCACCGGGAAGTGATCGAAATTGTCTCTGAAACTCACTTTTGGCGGGACTGTACGTATCATTCATCCGTAAGCGGCAGTGGTACCACCCCCCCCCCCCCCCCCCCCCGCAGAAATTTGTCACACAATGCTAAACGCCTATAGGTCTGTCTCTCTCAACATAGCTCTGTCTCTCTCGCACTATTTTTCTTCCAATTCTTAAAAATAAATGGCTATGTCGAATGAGGAGCCATAAGCTTAGCCCAATTCTACGATACTCCTGCGGATACTCTAAAAATCCGGACCCTATCTGTCGTATCGTTCGGGAGAAAACAGCTTTCAAAATTTCTGCGGGAGGGAGGGGGTGTACCACTGCCTCTTAATGCGGTCGCACACCAATAAAAAGAATTGGTAATACCAACCGAATCTGCAGTTAAACGTGGCGAAAAAATATTTGGTTAATTGGAAGAAATATTAGTTCCAATCAACCAAAGATTTGTTTCGCCACCCGTAACCGCAGATTCGGTTGGTATTACCAACTCTTTCTATCGGTGCAGATAACAGCTTTCTGGCAGCACGCCGTGCACCCCGAGCTGCACGATCGTCTCATCGGGATCACCCTAAAAAACGTCTGGGCGTTTTGTGCCGGTAAATAACCATGCGAACGACGTGAAAACGACCAGTATAGTCGTTTTCTTAATTAGCCACCGCAAAACGCCCTCAAAAGCTATCATACTTACGATTTTACTGAATAGTTGCTTTTGAAGTCGTTTTGCGGTCGCTAATTGATGTAACGACCATACTTACATTTTTCTGGATCGTCGCTCTTTGAGGCCGCTAATTAAGAAAACGACTATACTGGTCGTTTTAAGACCGTTTGCATGGTTATTTTCTAGCACAATTTGGCACAATCTGGCACAAGCTATTTGGGAAGTATCTATCATTTATTTTCACCAAGGTTAAATTTACCGACGTATAAAGATGGAGTTGTGTTGAATTTATGAATCTGTAGATATGAGTTTGTGTTGAATTAATAAAGATAAGTTTGTGTGAAATTTATGAGTTTGTAGGGATCCCGATAGACATTATACACCAAGATGACGATACTGTAACGACATGAAATGACACGCGTGCTATAAAAAGTTCACCATGTACTAAAGCATTGTTAAGCTGCATTATTAACGGCATGACGTGTTGATGCCAGTACAGAGCCTGCATAGTTCCAACACGCCGTGCAGCGCACGCGCATGGCGGATCTGTACAGGCGCAATGCTGGCATTCGTGCCGTGAACCACGTGGTGCCGATAATTAAGAGGCAATGGTGCACCGCTAGAAATTTCGACGAGCAATGCTCAACGCCTAAAGGTCTGTTTCCCTCGGACTATTTTTCTTTTCATTCTTAAAAATAAACGGCTATGTGGAATAAGGAGCCAGAAGCTTAGCCCAATCTACGATACATCTGCGTATCCTCTAAAAATCCGGACCTTATCTGTCGTATCGTTCGGGAGAAAACAGCTTTAGAAATTTCTGAGGGGGGAGGGGGTGTACCACTGCCTTTTAAGCATCTTAATGATGTAGTACATGACTCAATTTTGAGGACACGCCGTGTGGCGGGTTTTTCTATCTGGGGATGAGTTTGTGTTGAATTTACGCAAATGTAAAAATAAAACTGTGTACAGTTGAGCATTTGTGGCAGCTCCAGTTATGTTGAATGAATCCATGCGTAAATTTACCTTGGTATAGAGTCGTTGGGTGTAGTATTGCAACTTGTAGAACCGACGTATTCCGATAAAACCAACGAAATAGAAAAATTTCACTGAATGCCAGTAGCCCGCCTTCTCTTTCGCTAATGTAAATGCGGCATTACCTAGCACTGCTCTACACAACTGTTCATCAATTACAACCTACGACGGTCTCATTGCAGGGCCTCCAAGGAAGATGGTGGGGGTAGTCCTGCTCACGGTCTTACATACAGGTCTGAAAAATGTAGTGGAGGGGGTAGGTCGCTTAGTGATGGAGCCTTATTCGCGGAGTGGCCGCTTGGATCGCTGCAATCCAAAAGCACTTGGTGGTCTGGAACAGCGAAGGCCGGGAGGGTATACGTCTGTCTCTGTCTTACTCATGACTTTCAGCGTAATCCCACCGCTGTATTTGTTATCGATGTTTATAATGCACGACACACCATTTCGGCATTTTGCAATTCCTAAATGTTCAGTCAACCGGCATAAACCCAACAGCAAACAACAAACACCAAAACAAATATCCAAAATTGAAACGAACCAACACTTTTTGGGTTGTTATGTGTACTAATGCTTTCATCAGGAGTTTGGATGGCAGCGCCGAATAGTGGCTGCAATAGAAAGTAAAATCGCCTTCTTTAAGCGGCCATACCCCCCACTACTAAAATTGCCCAGACATTCCAGACCTGTATGGAAGACCGTGGTCCTGCTTGGCGTCCGAACGCAGTAATTCCGATTTCGGCTGCGATAGGGGACACTCGTACAGGCGTCGACAGAGATGGAAACATTTTCTGTCTTTCTGGCTATCTCTCTCTTTTGGACGGGACCAGAGTTGGGAAAATGCATTATTTTTTAAATGCCTTATCGGTTTTTTACCTATTACTTTAAAAATGGATAATAGAATTCGAGTTCACTACTCATTACTTTATCAATAAGTAATGGAACGCACCTCAGTTACCCATTCCTTTTTTAATCGAAGTATGATATAGCTCCATTACTTTTCAAAAATTTGCTTAATACCCAGATGGAAAAACGTGTCATCCCGTGCTGCACGTTATTTTCGCACATTCTACATTAAATATTTCACAACTCCGGACGCGACGCATGCACTGCCGATTAGCTCAAAGTCCAATTTATTATGTCTATGGCTGTATAGACAATTCTGCGCTGAGCAGAGTTCAGAGCCAGTACCCAATCAATCGAACTGAACTAATTCATTATAACACTATTTGATACCGATAAGTATTAACAAACTTTAGGCTCACTACAGAGACACTTTTTACATACGATTATTCCATAATTTTTTTTTTTTTGGGATGAATAGAAATATTTAAAAAATAGTGAATTACGTAGATTCATGAGGCTAATCAATCATCTATTTGGCATTTTACACAATATTTCATTTTCAAGGGAGGTTTTTTAAAAATGCATTTTTCGAACTGTTGAATATGAGGCATTTACACAGCCAAAAACCCAATCGACTCAATTTCAAAAAAAGTTTCGTGTCATTCATCGAAGCGCACAGCATATGTGGATTTTTCCACAATTTTATTCCAAGATTTGTTCGATTCCCTAGCAATCTTAACAACCACCGTTTCACCTTAAAAACGATCGGGTGTTTTTTTGCAACAAGAAAAACCGAAAACTACAGCCCTAAGAAATGTTATGCGGTCGTTTTTTTCGATTCATCCTCGAAAACCGAAAAAACAACCGAATAACATTTTTAGGGTGGTTATTTTTACGGTCGTTATGACCGGTTTCCGATTTATTTTTTGCAAAAAACACCCGGTTGTTTGAAGGTGGTTTGAAGATAGAAGATTGCTAGGGAAGCTTCGCACGAGAAAAGCGAAAATATTATATAAAACGAATCTAATTCGCAGCGAGAAATATTATATAAAGCGAATATTGTGATTCTATTGTTTTTTTATTGTTCAGCCGATGTAATCTGCCTAGACATAGACAGCGCCTGCATAGACAGCGCCTCCTTTGAGAAGAGCACCTATCTAATCGCTTACTGTTGTTTAATTATTGTTTACATATTGTAAACTGCTATAACTCATGAACTTTGGAGTCTCATGGGAAAAATACTAAAAATTGGGCATTCACTTACCTAATTTGCAACAATTTTTCCCTCACCGCAAATAGGAAATAAAATTCGTTTTTTTTTTCCTATTTGCGGTGAGAAAATATTTATTATAATATTACTAGGTTAATCACACGCACTAGCGCGCGTGCCTGACATTTTTTTGCGCTGCTGCGCTTTTATAACCCTCTAAAAGTCACGGGCGCTACAGCGCTTGTCTTCTTCTTATGTCAAATTTGACACCAAACTGAACTTGATGTTCGCAGACTTTCCTAGCAACCAATCACAGCGCGAATAGTTTGCTGACAATGCTTTCTTCTTCTTCTTCTTCCCAATTCGAGCGGAACTGAGGTACCACTTCTCAGAGTGACCGCCCTGGCCACTAGGAACAGTCCGTGTCGGCCAATATTTATTCTAGGAGCTATGCGTGGTTGGTAGATCCACTTGTCTTATAACTGTTCTTATTGGATACTTGTCCAGAGAGTCATCAGTGACCTCTATCGGATGGAGAGCGAAAGTCAAGTACTTTCTTCGTTAGACGATAACGTAGGAATTTTATGCCTCTAGGATCGAGCTAGAAGCGGGAAGGTTGAGTCTACCTTTCAGAGTATTGACATAAAGAGAAGTCTATAAGATATAAACTCTATATTTATATTTTTTTTTTTAAAATCATTACGATTAGTATTTTATTATTATTATTATTATTATTATTATTTTTTTTTTTTTTTCCAGTTTATATTGTTCTTACCAAATAAGGATCATCTTTCCTTGTTATATGCCTTAAGATATCCCGTATTTTAACATGGTCCATCAACTTCATGTATAGAAAAGTATATGTACATAAAAATTGACTAAGAAGGCTGGACAGGGAGAGTGGGGCCCACCTACCCATATGATAAGGCGCAAATGTGACTAATATCTTTGGCAAAGTTGGTTATAAGGGTCAAAACCTCGCGCGAATCCGAGAATGCAAGGCTTCGAATGTCAAAGGGTGGAAAAAAATTCATCCTCATTAAATCCGTCATTAGAATATCTGTGAACTGCTTAGTTTCCGGACAGCTCCAGAACACGTGGTTCAAGGATTGAGGGTCGTAGCCGCAAATGCAGACTGGGGTTTCGCTTAAGCCAATACGGTATAGATGTTCGTTCACCCCGATGTGTCCCGCTCTGGTTCTGTTAATGAGGGTAATTGCATTCCTTGAAAGTTTAAGTTTCGAAAACCAGTTTGAGTTAGGTTTCGAGGACCTTAGTAAGCTGTATATGTTTCCTTTATGTTCAAAGGAAGCTTGCTGTTTCTCCGATTCTCTATTGGCAAATACTTTCCACCCCTGTTTGGCTATGGTTCTAGGGAGGGCTTTGAATTCAAGAGAGGTTCCAGAGAGTCTGGCTTGTACCGCTAGTTTATCGGCGTGTTCATTACCTGAAATCCCACAGTGGGAGGGGCACCAAACGAATTCGACATCCCTACCCAGATAGACATTTTACCTTGTCGACAAAAATGCGCCATGTACTGCAGCATTAAGCTGCATTATTAACGGCACAGCGTTCTGATGCCGGTAATGTGCCAGCTAAATTCCGACACGCTGTGCACGCCAACGCGTGTTGGAACTTTGCAGACACATTACCGGCATCAGGACGCTGTGCCGTTAATAATGCAGCTTTATGCTGCAGTACATGGCGCATTTTTGTCGACACGGTAAAATTTCTATCTGGGTATTGGCTACAGACAATCTACTGATCAGCGATTTAATTTCAAGGATGTATGGGTGGGTTCTGGCGTTAATGTCGCAAGATTTAAGAGCTAAGAGTACACTCAGTGAGTCAGAGCAAACAAGGAATTTGCCCAACAGATGGTGCTTGATATACTTCAGAGCCTGTATAATGGACATAGCTTCGGCTTCGAAAATACTAGCTAAAGAGTTAAGTTTGTAGGAGCCAGTTATGTTGTGGTTCTGAATAAAGAAGGAGCACCCCACGAAGGGATCCCCCTCTTTCTTGGACCCATCTGTGAAAACAAGTCCCCAGTTAGGCCACCGACTCTTAACTTGTCTCAGGAACGTGCTTTGGGCTTTACCGTTTGATTTACCTTCGCTGCAAATCAAGGCGCCGACGCTATTATTAGTATTAACACAGGTAAGCTGAGGGACTAATGGGATCTCGTAACAGACAGGAAGGTTTGACCTATAAGCATAATGAAAATTAGCAGAGATCACTTCCCAAGTTTTAAACAAGAAAGAGATACAGTAAGAAGGTACCTTCCTATACCTATTGATTCTTTCAGCCAAGATATTCAGTTTAGGAATAAGAGGATGAGATTTAATGGAGTAGGCTCTGCAGAGATATGAAGTAGCCAGTTTAGAAGCCCTAAAATTTAAAGAGGATTCACCCGCTAGGTCCAAGAGAACATTAGTAGGAGTTGATCTGAAGCATCCCAGTACCAACCTTAGAGCAGCATATTGCTTTTTTTCCAATTTGTATATGAGGTGTTTGTTAGCAGAATGAGAACAGAAGTAAGACCATTCGAGCCTAGATCTGATCAAACCCTTATAAATTGAGAGCATAGTGGAGGGGTGGGAGCCCCATGATTTATGGGCTAATGAGGAGAGAACTCTCGTTCCCTCTGCGGACTTCTTCTCCACATCATTAATAAAGGCTTTCCAGTTCAGTTTGGAGTCTAGCTGAACGCCCAGAAATTTAGCTACATGAGATCTCGTAACCAGAACATTACTTATTCTAATTTCCAGAAATTCTGGTAAGCGGTATCTCCTGGAGAAGACCATGAATTTGGATTTTGTAGGGGAAATTCTTAGGCCTATGGAGTCGAGCCAATTGTAGAGGAGGTCTAAGCCCTTTTGTAGATTCATCATGCATGTATCTATGTTTCTATGTTTACTATATAAGACAATATCGTCTGCATATTGTAGGGAAAGACATTCATTGCCAATATTGTTGTTTATTTCTCGGAGGTAAACGTTGAATAGGCATGGACTTAAGACCGACCCTTGGGGTAGACCCTTAACCATGTCTCTATTGTCAATAAAGGATCCCTTCGAATAGAATGAGGCGTTGCGTTTGGCAGTGATATTTAAAATTAGCTTAATAATGAACTTTGGTAGTCTCAGACTAGATATATTTTGGATTAAGAGACTCGGTAAGACATTGTCGTAAGCCCCCTCTAGATCCAAGAAAACAGCAGTTACAACCTCCTTTCTGGAGAATGAATTGTAAATGTCTGTTGTGAAAATTGCAATGTTGTCGGCACATGATCTCATTTTTCGAAAACCAAACTGGGAGTTGGGGATCACCATTTCCGTTTCCAAGAAGAAGTCGAGGCGGTTTTTAATCATCCTTTCGAATACTTTAAGGAGGCAAGAGGCAAGGGAAATAGGTCTGAATCCTTTTGTGGGTTTAGGGATTAAGCAAATGTCAAACAGATTCCAATCATTCGGGATCCGACCGGAATACATGATCTTATTAAAAATTTTGCTAAGGATGTCGATAGTTTCAAGAGGTAGATTTTTGATAGCCTGATTATCAATAAAATCTCGTCCCGCTGCTGAGTTAGGTTTCAGTTTGGATATAATGAATTTTAATTCATGGCTGGAGCATGGAATCCAGATTCCCCTAACGAACTCCGGATTACTCTGAGCTGGGATTTGTGGGGGAATAAAATCTGCAGGGACGGGAGGGCCAAGTTTCTCTACCGTATGGGCTAGATCTTCTTTCCTTCTGTCAGAGTCGAAGCTGTTATTTGTAGGGGGCGCTGAAGCTCCATTGAACCTCTTAACTACTTCCCATACTTTTTTCACGGACATATCAGGATTAATGGAATTAGCAAAGGCTTTAAAGGCTTTCGACTTCTCTTCTTTAAGGATTCGCTTTGCCTCTAAGTCTGCATCTGTCCAATTTTGAAGCAAGTTATTGATTTTAGTCTTGTCCTTATTATCTTTGAAGGCTCTGAAGGCCTCTCGTTTCTTCTTGATAGCATCATTGCAAGCTTTATTCCACCATAGTTTAGGTGTCCCGTTTCTCTTCATTTTCTGCGTCTCCATGTACGCACCAGAAGCAATTAAGTCATTCCTGATTTTAATTGTGAGGTCATCGTATGCTTGTAAAAAATTTTTTGAATCTACTCTGATTGATGAAGCACTATTTTTACTCCTCTTGTTAAAGGAG
Organism: Tromatobia lineatoria; assembly: GCA_949699805.1. Taxonomy (NCBI): domain Eukaryota; kingdom Metazoa; phylum Arthropoda; class Insecta; order Hymenoptera; family Ichneumonidae; genus Tromatobia; species Tromatobia lineatoria. The sequence goes on along the minus strand of OX453035.1, from coordinate 5,257,312 downwards.
TTCCAGTCCATTTGAGAGACTTTGAGGGACGGTCTGGAATTAGTTTCGTTCGGTGACATGTCTTTAACAACAATCCTAATAATGACATGATCGCTGCCCAGTAGATCAAGACTGGTGCTCCAACTACATAAAGCTGAGATACTTGGGCTTACAATAGTTAGGTCCAAGCAATTACTCCGATTATTTTTTGGGAAGTAAGTATGGGAGCCATCATTCAGTAGATTTAAGTCCAGCTCAGACAAGGTATCGTTTAATGTATTGCCCGCTTGATTCCAGCCATGACTACCCCACAAGGGAGAGTGGGAATTGAAATCTCCCCCCATTATGAGATAGTTATCTCCTGAAATTCTTAGAATTTCATTAAAAAAGTTATTCCAGATTCTAGAAGTTACTCTATATCTAGGAGCTTTGTATATGCTAACAATGAGCAAATTTTTCGGACCCTTGAGTGCAATCTCAACTGCCACAGCCTCAAGATGTTTATCCGACCAATTTCCAATTTGTAAAGGACAGACCTTAAACGGGATGCCTCTTTTAATGCCTATAGCGACGCCTCCCCCGTAATTCTCAGACTCTCTATCCTTCCTAACTAGGTCAAAGGATGGGATTTTCATATAATTATCTCTTTTCAGCCAGGTTTCTGCAAGAATTAAAATATCTGATGATTCAATGAGCCTAGGGAGTATGTGGGTTTTGCCTATTAAGCTCCTGCAATTCCATTGTGAAAAACGTAAATCCTTCAGAAAAGCCATAGCATCAACAACAAGAACTAAGTATTGAATATTTCCTATTCAGAAGAACGTGAAATCGGCCCATTAGGTCAAAATAGAAGACAGGAGAGAGCATTACTCTAAGAAAACTTAAGAGGGTATACCTCCTCCCGCTCCATTAACAGATGTGAAACGATGGTTGTTGGTGTATGGTGTGCTATCTCCTTCGGTGGAGTTATCGTAGTTGTTCTTGTTGATGTCGCTATTGTTGTTATTTGATCCGGAATTAGAGAAACCGTCAGGTGCGTCTGTCAAGCCATCAGCTTGACTGACTTCCATGTTCGAGGCATAAACCTCAACTTGTGAGCCTATGTCTTCCAGAATCTGCTTGTTGACAGCGATGAGTTTGACACCCGGCGAGGAAGTGAAAAGAGCTTTAGCCTTTTTGGTCACCCAATCATCGCTGGGTTGTCTAGTGCTGTCCACTACCGTCACAAGGGAAGAAGAGGAAGAGTCGCTGAGCCTAGAATCATTAGTAGGTGAAACAGGACCCTTCGACTTACAAAGCGATTTTTCCCGTTTCGGTAGTTCATCCACTTCCGGTGATTGGAAAGTCGGTGACCGGGGTATTAAAGGGTTTTCTAAAGACAAATTCTCCACTCTCTGGTTTTTTCTTCTTGTAGACGGTTTCTTTCTTCTTAGGAGTTTCCCCCCTTCTGGTTGGGAAGCCTGGATTACTTTCGTTTCCTGGATCAGAGGAGGAAATGCATCGCTCCAGGCCTGATCCAAATCGCTTCTGGAAAGCCATCTGTTTATGGGTACTTGTTGAGTCAGCGGAGATGTAGAACCAAAGCCTGTCGAAACTGGTAACAATCGGTTTTCAATAAATGCTTCAGTTCTATACATATTTGTTAATTTGTTCGATTTAATCAAGTCTTGCGCTATTACTTGATCGACATTTAAAAAAGCTTTTATTTTGTTTAGGATCTTCTGGTTTAGTAGATGTGCGCAAGACAAGTCGTTCGCCGAGTGACCTTCTCCACAATTCGCACATCTCAACCGTTGAGAGTTGCAGGAGTTTGAAGAGTGGGCTTCTCCGCAATGGAGACAGCGTTCCCCTCCTCTACAAAATTTAGTGGGATGTCCGAATCTTTGGCATCGAGAGCATCGGATAATTTTTGGTTCAAAAATTGACACCTTGACCCTCATTTTGAAGATAATAATTGTCTCAGGTATAGTAGAGCTCTCGAACCAGAACTTAACTGAGCTGGTGGGGATCAGGTTACCTGAGACTCCACCAGTCCTAGCCAATCTTTTGATGCGTTCTATCTTAACTATTCTAACTGGATTTGATGTCCACTCTATGCCTTCTCTAATTTCTTCTTCAGTCAGCGAAGGGTCAACATCTTTGGCCACTCCAATTCTCGTTAGCCTGGATTCAGGAATGTAAGCCCTCCAGGAATCAGGAAGTGAGGAGTCTTGGGAATCGACCATTCGGTTAGCTAGTTGGTAGCTGTCTAAATAAACCTCAACCAGATTTCTGCCCTTTCGCTTGACTTCACTGATGCCCTCTATTTTTTGTTTTAGTCTTCTAAAAACTATCATTGGGTGTAAATTTCCCAAACCCTTCCTTGAAACACGTTCCTCCTCTGTGTCACCAAAAAACTGGGATACTAAGACAACATAAGGAGCCTTAATCCCCGAATTGTAGCGGTTTTTTCGCTCCGGAAAATCCTTCGCCGCGCTTCTGAAGCGCTTCACAGGAAACACCGAGGAATCAGGATGTCTAGCTTCTACAGCTGCAGATGGACCTGCCGCAAATGTCGTGTCATTATTCTCCCTGTCCACTCTTCTTTTGACTGGTCTCTTAGTTTTTGGTTCAGCATTTGATTGATCAGATGGTCCCAGTATGATCTGATTAACCGTAGCTTCGTCCATTAAATCTAAACCTGTCAGGTTAGTCTTACTAGCCTCAGTCTCCGAAAGAAAAATATTCTCCTTTATATTATGCTTAAAATTACTCTTTGGTACAGATAGGTTAGGCGAGCCGGAGGCTGCCATGTCTCGATATGCCAAAAAAATTCTTTTATCGCTATTACGATATAAATAAATAACAAAAAAAAAAAATAAAAATAAAAAATAAAAAACAAAACACTTACTCTAATATCCGCGGCATATAAAAAGGAACACGATCATCAATAACTTATTAGTATTACTAAGCGGTCAAGCAACCTTCCCGCATAAATTATCGTCCAATTTAGAAAAATCCAGGTTCTCTATTGAGAGGCATGTGACGTCGAGTTAACTGCCGATCTCGTGGGCCACATTGCAGATGGAAATTCGTCGTCGTCGAGTCTTCCCAATAGAGAGTACAGTGTATATTCAGCCAGAAATAGGGATTATTGTATTCACGTAACTGTTTATTCGGTTCTTTTCACAATATTAGTTTCAGCTCATGGAATTATCTGTTCAGCTACTTTTAGCGATTGTCCGGCTTGTCGCCATTTTTCGATTCCGTCCGACAATGCTTTCCGTCACTCATGAACTTTTTAAAAGAGGGAGCTGCTGCACTTTTATAACCCCTTAAAAGTCACGGGCGCTACAGCGCTTGTCCTTTTCTTATGTCAAATTTGACACCTAACTGAACTTGTTTTTCGCGGACTTTCCTAGCAACCAATCACAGCGCGAATAGCTTGCTAACAATGCTTTCCGTTACTCATGAACTTTTTAAAAGAGGGATAATAAATAAGGAACAATAATATCCGTGAAGAACTCTCCGACCCGGCGAGAGAACCTTATCATAAATATATAACCTTCTAAATAATATATTACATAATAATATCATAATAAATAAGATTATTTCACCTAGGAAGCTGTCATAGTAGTGGATCGCAATCTAATTAGTCCTGTTAACTAAGGGTAAAAACCCACCTTGACTATTCACTTATCGAAGGCTTGACTTAGACCTAAACATTTATACGAACTGAAAACTCTAGAATAAACATACATGCGCCCGACGTCTTTTTAATAACAAGGATATATAATTAAATATACATATGATAAGACAATGATGGCTTTGTATTCATTCAGTTTTCAAGAAATATCTAATATTATTGCTAATTATTATTATAAGTCACCATTTATTAATTTCGAGTCTTTTAAGGTATAATTATTCTGTTTAATTCAACCGATACATGCTAATTATAATATTCTTTAAAATGAGTCTTGAATAAGCCGCGCTAAAACAATGGTAACGTGACGCGCACGCGTCACATTTTACTCTCGACTGTCCGCTCTCTCTACTCTCGAGTCAACGAAGTCAGACTTACATAGAAGCACAGTTCTTATAGCGTTCCATATTCTAGCAGGGCGATTTGCTACTCTATGTTTCACTATCATAGCATTTTTACCACTTTGTTTACGTTTTATTGCCGGACGCACCAAGGATAGAAAACATATTCAGTACTTTATTTTGCCCGAGAATTTATTGACTATGGCTGCTGAGGAAGCTTTTGAACAGGTTAGGCATCGATTCTTATGAAAATGGCTATTTAATTTTTGATGATATGTTATGATAGTACTTAACCGTGTTCCGTCCATCCATTTTTAAAATTTTGGTACATTTTTTTGTGTTTGCGATGGCACAGGATTTGACAGGCAAACATAAACAGCTGTAGAATGACAACTGATTTTGAACTTTTTCTCAGCCTAGTTTACGTTGGGCTACTAGAGCATTATATTATTTGACGAGTATCAAGTTTTAAAAAAAGATAAAAGAATCAATGATTAATATGAAACTTCGGTATCAGAGTCGGAATACATTCGCCTGGTGCTAAAAGATCAACTGCAGTGCAAGTGGAGTAAAGATGTGCAAAATTATTTGTGCTGCAAGTTGTGCTCCTTTGCTCTATGGGAATGAGTAATATATATATATATATATATGACTGAGAGATCTGAGTTATCTAAAAAAGCTGCACAGTTGAACTTTCTAAATTGCGTCCTCCTTGTTTTAGGTTTTTCTCTGCAAGGCAAAGGAGTACATTTTGTATGTTTTATCAGGGAGTATGTAAAGCGATTATGGCTTTCTCATAAAGAAAGTTTTGTAAAAAAACTAAAGATAGTGAGGAAGCAATTTGCAAAGTTCAACTATGCAGATTTATTTTTTCTCGAAGTTGATTTTTTGAAAAATTCAAATTATTAAACTAGTTATGACAAAACTGTGTACCTTTTATCGCTGAATACTACTGATTTCATCCATAACATTTGAGCTTGCTTTTCAATGATTTGCTAAGCTTAATTCATCAACAAAATTTTTTTTTTTATGTTAAAATCCTAAGAAATTTAAACCAAATTGATGATTATGACAAAATTATGTATTAATCAATGCTAAATAGTACCAATTTCATGTATGAAAATTGAGTTCATTATCTCATGGTTTGTCAAAATTAGGGCAGAAATATGAATTTTTTAATATCAAACAACATCAACATTACCTGCACATATAAAGACTTATTTTCAAAAATATCTCCATTTTCAAAAAAAACTAGAGTGCGCATGTTCTTTTTGACAAAAATCTAAAGGCAATCACATGCAAATTTTATCATAATATTTTTTAAATTTTTTAAAATTTTTTAAATTTTTTATAGATTTGCGGATTTTCAAAAAATTTGCATTTTAGTTTAAATCTAAGTTAACTTTGACCAACCATGCTTAAATCGTCCACAAGGTCGAATAAAATATCCAGTTGTAGTAGATATTGAATTTGGTGAAGATCGGTAGAGAGGTTTGGATTTTATATATTATTGACGTTGTCAGGATAATTAAAGTCAACTTCAACTAAGTCAGCAAATCTTATACAAAATACAGAGTTCAAATTTGGTTCACATACAGATTAACATAAAACAAAGTTCAGGTACAAATTGGACTCAATTTGATTGAGTAGTTCCAATTTTATAACATTTCGGTTATCTAGAAAAATGTCTCTTTAGACAAAACAAGCCTGCAAAGTAGAACCTTACAAATTGCTTCCTGATTATTTCTTGCTTTTTACAGAGCTTCCTGTATAATGAAGCCAAAATCGATCACCGTACTTCTTCATAGAGATAGCTTTGGAGAAAGCAGAAAATCTCGAGGAAGCAATTTGCGAGATTCTACTTTGCACGTTTTTTCTTCATCTTTCAACTTTGTTCATTACAGGAAAATGCTTGAAAACTCGTAATTTCGGAAAAATCCCAATTCAAAATAATAACGGTCGTATAATTAATGTATAATCTTGATGCATCTGTGCATTTAATAATAAATTTTGAAAACTGCGATCTACGAGCTTTTTAATTTGATGATGAACAGCTTCTGCAAAAAGTATTTGTTTTTATTTATTTTATCAAAAGATCGATCTTTCCTGCGTCGATTGATACCCGGCAAATTGAATTTGACCGTCTCTTAAAACGGAACCGAACGTTAAAACTTTACTGTTTTAACGTTTGTGTGTAGAAAAAGAGTTTTCATTTTGTGAATAACACTTGATTGCAAGAAATCCGTTACGAATATATCTTTAAAAAACATATTAAGCGGAGGAGAAGAATCTAGAGAAATATACAGAAAAATATAAACTCGATCGACCGCATTGTTTTTGAGATATCACAAATAAAAGAAATATCTGCTACTTGGGTCTGTGTTTCTTTCGTACGGCGCATCTCTTCGCCCGCCTCTCACCGCCGCGTTTATCCCACTTCTACCCTCATCATCGAACTACCTTAAGAGAAAAAACTGAGAAAACTTCATTATTGAAGTAACATTTTATTCAGTTTGAAGATGAAGAGACCGAGATTCCAATCGGCGGTACCTTGCCCAGTGGGCGGAAGCGTCTTTTTTCCAAGGAGCTGCGTTGCATGATGTACGGCTTCGGAGACGATCAGAATCCCTACACAGAGAGCGTGGATCTTCTCGAAGATTTGGTGATCGAGTTTGTCACAGAAATGACTCACAGAGCCATGGAAATTGGTAGAACGGGTAGAGTTCAAGTAGAGGATATCATATTTTTAGGTAAATACATAGCATAAAAATTGATTACCCATCTCCCGCATAATTACGTCATCTCAATAATCATTAATAACCGTTCATTTGAATAATCCATTTGTTTTTCAGTGCGAAAGGATGCGAGGAAATTTGCCAGGGTGAGAGATCTTCTTTTGATGAACGAGGAGCTCAAGAAAGCTCGAAAGGCTTTCGACGAAGTTAAATACGCAGGTACAGTCACTCAGTAGAAATCTGTTCTGTACTTTAACTTCGGATTTAGCTAATAGCGGTACGAGTAAGATTGTTTTTCTCACTCATACCATAAGCAAATTTGTTTAGTAGCATCGTTACGTTTCGAAGGCTACATTATTTTGGAGTTTTTTAATGGGTTGGTTAGCTAATGGAATTGTTTTGGGTTCGTGCAATGCCGTTATGGAATGAACCGCGTTCGAATTACAATTTCTAAACGAAAAAAAAAAAAACGAATAAAAAATTGTATGCAACTCAGATTCACATATCCTGAGGTGAATTTTCAAGAATTTTATGAAGTGAATGAATGTACTTTCTTAGTAAGTAAAATAGAAGAAGCAGAAGAAGAAAAAAATACAGTCTCGTTTGTATAAAATCAGCATTCATTTTCATTCCGTTTTTAAGGAAAATCTTCATCGTATGAAATTATAAACCATATAATTATTTCACTTTAACAAATGTGCAACAGCCTCCACTGCAATTGTTCAAATGTCTGTACACTTACGTATATTACAATCAGCTTAAGAAAATGTCGAAGTAATAAATATACCGAAAAAATGCATGTGAAAAGGCGTATTGCTCACGATATTTCACAGCCTGATTCCCAACTCCACCTAGAATAATATTTGTAGTGATGTGTGCATGAACGCATGATCGCAATGCGCAGGTTGTGAAATTTGTATGCACTTGTGTAACATGGTGGCCATCGGTCGGGTACACCTCACATTGCGGGAAATTTTAGGGGATCGAAAATAGATCGAAGCATCATTAGAATGTACCTCAAATAGTCGGAATATATAACTCGTAATACAGAATTTAAAAAAAAGTACTCGACAGTGAAGTAGCAAAAAGTTTTCTCTTAGACTAGAAACAAATCTACTCAAAAATTGATGTGCAAGGATGCCGGAAATTATTACGTATAAACTACTATTTTGAATTGCACATGCAAGTGTAATATTTGCAGAGTTTATTTCTATAATGACTCACGTACATTTTGAGATCAAAGGAAAGATCGGTTGGGATTTTTTATAAATTTTGGGCATATTCCACTTGAGTAGTACAGTTTTTTTTTGTATTCGAAAATTAAAAAATTCTGTAGTGACCTCTAAATATATTCTTAATGTACTGATGTTTTAAGAAATTTTCATGTTGAGCATTTTTCCGGTGGTCGTTAAATGAGAAATCAAAATTGCATCTTCAAGAAGACGAACTAAAAATTTAGTTTCTTTTGTACAGACAATTTGGTAGCAACTTCCAAATATGTTTCGTGAGCACTCGTGATTTAGGAGGATTCTTGTAAAAGTATTTATCACTACTTTCTAAGGTGGGGAACCGGAAAAAAATCAAATTCAACACGAACCACCACGTATACTAAGAAATAGCCCTAGCAATCTGGAAAACCTTAGTCCTTGGCAGATTTACAGAAAAAAACCACCAGATAGTTTTTTGCAAAAATAAAACCTAAAATTATCGATAAAGACTGTAAAAACAAACGTTCACTAAAAGACGACCGAATACAAATTTTATGAAAAGTTATTTTCACAGTCGTTTAGATGCATCGACTACTGAAAAGACGATATATTTTTTTTAACAGTCGTTTTTACAGAAGTTTCGAACGATTTTCAGTTTTTTATTTTATTTTCCAAAAAACCACCTGTTTGTTTTCACGATAAACCGGCGATGGTTGAGATTGCTAGGAAACCTATATTCACCAATCAATGTCATTCAAAAAATCTGCGTCCGCATCCCTTTAATCCTAATCGTAATGGAAATTACAATAATTCGTTCAGGAAAAGTTTAGGATTATATTTCCTTTTTCACCATGTTTAGTGGCCACCATGTGTAAAACGCATTAAAAAATGCACCGAATCGGTATATTACTTTACCTACAAAGCCAGCAGCCGTTTCAATATCGATAGCTGCGTTGTCAAAATTCATGAGGTTTTATTGCGTTGGGTGATGTCATATACGGCTTGTTTTGCTGACAGAATAACGTCGTTCAGGCCGACACCTTGATACGAGGATCCGCACAGCGCCAGAGGAAGCTTGTGAGCTGATATGTAATTTTGGATTCTTGTGAGTCGCTGTCTATGACCGACTACGTGTTGTGGAATGCAGTCCTTCAGAATAGCGACATTTTGTGCCGTGGGTTCGGCTTTTATTCGCAGAATCTTCTTCACATGATCCAGCGCCACCGACAACAAGTATTCTTTTTTCGGCGAGGAACCAAAGTATTCGTTAAACCACGCACCGCCCATCATTACTGTCAGTACCTGTTGATTAGGGAATAATTCATATTGTCGGATCTCTTAGTAGTAACTCAACGCTTATTGTTAATAATTATTCGTTTTTATTCTGAAAGCTTTCGAACAATCGTATGACTGCGTAGCGCCAATGAGTAAACACCGTTTAACGAATCGGCAGTAAAAAAATTCAGACAAAAATGTGGTACTTGTAGATATTTAGAAATTCACTTTCTATTGATAATTAAGTTGCAGGAGATAGTTCTCTACTTTTTGGAGTCTTTAGACAATAATCGTGTTTTAAATTAAATGCACGATTTAATGATAATCGCAAACCATCGACGAGAGCCTTGGAATCCTTCTTAAGAATATAAGAGCACATCAGGTAAATTGATGCTTAATATTCCCGAGCGTTTCTGTAAACTTTTGTTCATTGAATAGTAGTAATGGAGGGCGAATTTAATATAGTATGTATCGTTAATGTAGAGAAACATTAATTCATCGAGTGCTGAATTAACAAAAACATTAAATTTTGAGAAAAACGTTTTCTTTTTGTTTGCTCTGCAAGAATAATCTTTATTCAATTTCAATTTCAACGTGAGACGGTTTATTTTTTAAATTCAAAGATGCTCTATTATTTAACTGTCTCCATATTTTAAACTTCCAATCGTTAAAAAATTACATACTGTTTTTCACGGACGCCAAAAAACGTGTTCATGAATAAATGACTATGATTGTAAACGGTTTCGACTGAAAAGTTTTCGGACTATCTGTTCGTAAAGTGTCAATCAAAATATAGCATTCATCACCCCTAAAGAAAATGTTTTTTTCAGGAAATGAACAATAATTTTTGCAAATCCATTACTATAAATATGACAATCATTGATTATTGCTCCAAACTGTACAGAAATGCTTAAAAGAATCTTCACATGCTATGAGGACTATGGATTTTTCAATTTTTCTCAATAATATACCTATAATTTGATATTACCACATGTTTGTCGTAAATTAAATGAAAAATATCGTTATATAAACTTAGTTTGGCACAACATTCTGCCGAAACATTGATGAACTTTTCAGCCTTTTCACCGAATTTGTACTTATTCAAGTGACTCTAAGAAAAATGCATTTCCTGATGTTGCTGTACTTTACGTTCGGAACAGAAAAGTTAAGTCGAGGCAATTCCGAAGATTAATATGAACATTTTAATTTGCGATTTCATTATTTGGTATCAGTGTTTAGTCATTGGAGCTATTTGAAGAAACTAATTTTTTTTTTAATTGTCCTACCTCATTGTAAACTGATTATGGTATTCCATGTGCCATTGAACTTGATTTAAAATACTCGGTTGAATGAAATATATGAGTTTTATTAATTTGTGTACTTGTTAGTTAAAAAACCGTTAGTTCATTAAAAAAATGATAATTATGCAGTTTTGTGATTCTAAAACTAAAAGATAAAAAAGCCTATGAAAAAAAAAATGTAATAGAAAATTTAAAAATCTATCCAAATTTAGAAAACTTCCAACTCGACCAACGACCCACAATTTCTCGAATATGGTTCGCGACTTATTATCTTTTTCTTTCACATTAAAAATGCATGTAGACTTCTTTCAGATTTTTTTTAATGTCGTTTTTTAAACCACGCCCACAATGTATCTCCATTGTAGAGTTTTTAAACGAAGAATAAACTACAGAATATCTTGCACAAATTATCTTTTAAAAAACGACAAATTTTTCGGTTCGCAAGCTAAAGTAGAGAAGTCATTTAAAACTTGTTTCTTGTGTTTTTTTATGTTCTATGATTGACATAAGAAATCGCAAATCATATTGAGTTAAATGAGATTTGGCCATTGGGCGAGATTGCATAAGATGCCCCGAATGTATCATAAATTCGTAGTAGATATCAAATAGAGCCCGATGGAAAATCACGACCATTGGTAGATTTCATAACAGTCTTTCTACCGGAGTTTTAAACATTTTTAAAGATTATGTATAGATGTATTTATTTTAAAAAAACATAAAATACAATAAAAAAATGATTTCTCGACTTTAGCTTGTGGTCCAATAATTTTATCTTTCGTCGTTAATTCTCCAAAAAAATTTCAGGTTTTTACGGAAAACGGTTTTTGTTTAACTCTGAATATTGATAATGAAAGAAAGATGTTGGAATAATCTGAAAAAATGCTGCATGGATTGTTTGTGTAGACGCATAACGTCTCTATCCTCAATACATCGCGATCCATGTTTCGGAAATTTAGGATCGGCCGTTCGTCGAGTTGGTATAGAATGTTCTATATATATTTTCCAAAAATAAATTAAAGATTGTGACGACACTAAACTGCTTAATTACCTTAAATTCTACGAAACCAAAACGATTAGTAAAAGTTAATGTACTTTTTTTAACAGTCTACTGTTTTTCCATATTTGAGTCAATCTGGTGAATAAATCACTGAGACCAGTACATACTGTGGAATTTTCATTTGGGAAGACGCAGGAGTCGAAGATGACACCGAGGATCGGAACTTTTTCCTTTGGAGGAACAAGAAACCCAAAGGCTTCCATAGGCAACACTTTTCCAGGAAACTCAAGATTAACAACGGCCACTGTTACAACAGGTATCGCCGAAAGTTCTCTGGCAAGCTGAGGATGCTGTCTTTCCAAGAGTGGCGCCAAATTTTTGGCAGAAAGGGCAGCAATGACTCGAGGAAAAATCAACGATTTCTCATTAACATCCAGCTCAACCACATCGTCTCTAAAAGTAATCTTCTCGCATCTTTCATTCAATCGAATTTCAACTCCAGATAATTTCAGGTTCTCCGTTAATCGCAAAGGCAGTTGCTCCAATCCGCCTTTTAATCCCCAAACAGACCATTTTTCTTTCTCCGCTCTTTCAGCTGAACCGAATTCGTTTTTGACGTTGTGTTTATTTCCAAAAAATTCTGGCTGATTTTCAGATTTTTTCGACAATAATTTTTTTATTTGATTCATTAACAATCCTTTGGCAATCGATCCGTGCTTCTGTTCGGCTTCGAAAAGGGATGTCATCAGGAAATTAACGCTAATTTTTTTAGCATCTCCCGCGCAAATTCCGCAGAGCATAGCGCTGATTAGATAATCGGCCACGTCTTTGCCAAATCGTCTCTCGACGAAGCTGTACATACTTTCGTCTTCTTTTGATACTTTTTGAGCTCTTAGATCGTTCATCAGTAGTTTTATGAGCGGTCGGTCGAAAGGCGTTTGTGTTTTAAACAAACTTGCGACAGAGTTTGGCAAAAGATGTAAGCTATTTTTCACATAGATCATTCTATTTTTGGCTGATGGGTGCGACATCGAAACAGAAATGAGTTTGTCTGTGAGATTGAGCTTGTCGATCATACGCAAAGTATTTTTTCCAGGTGGACCTTTTGGTCTCACAGTTCTTGGGCCCATCTCAAATATCGTACCGTTTGTTTTCTCTACGCTGCGCACCCATCCGCCTAATCTTTCTGAAGCTTCTATGAGCACCAGTGAACCCAATCGCTTTTCCGATGCGTAAAAAGCGGCTGAGAGGCCTGATATGCCTCCGCCGAGTATTGCACTCATTGTGCCTTTAATCCGCTGCGGAAAAATATAGTTGGTCTCTGTATCTATCTTTTTCTTTTACTAATTAGCTAAATAATTTTATCAGATTCTGTGTGGATGAGTTTAATGTATTAAAGACAGTATTTTTCAAGGATGGTAATTTCTTCAAAATAATTTGATGACCGAATGATTATCAATCATTACGCGGTTTGAATATTGGAATCGATTGCAAGACACTAATATATCTAAATTGTTCATAACCATTTTGGAAATGTTAACATTTTAAGTTCTGCGTAATTGTTAATTACAGTTTTCGTCACGAAATTGATTTCGAAAACGTTTCCATGGAATAAATGGCCATCACTGGTGTATAAATATTGACATTGTAGTGTCGATACCACATTGGCAAAACATCTGTTTGATCAAAAACGTTTTTCAAAAAGTTGAATTTGAAGCTTCAGGATAAATTTGATGAATTAAATTTGAACTTTATCATAAATTTTAGACTGGATTATTTAATAATCTAAAAGTCATCATGAAATCATTGCAAAGTAAAAAGTCCAGTCATGATTCATTGAAATTTTGTAGCAACCAGACAATCTGTTTACAAATTTTTTTAAATATTTCAACCAGAATAGTAGTTCAGTAATAATTTTCCAAAGAGTTATTTTCCATCCATTGATTATTTTGGAAAGTTTGTGGGACGTTCAGCAATTATTATACTAGTGTGAAGTACTAATGTAGAGCCTATCTTAAAAGATATTGATCATAGAAAAAAAATTTAATAATTGCTTGTATATATTGAATTTAGAGGAAAGAAATGTGGTAAAAATGTACAATGTATATAGATGAATATCCTTTCTTCCATTGAGCTGTTAATATTTCATAAATAAATATTTACTGTTGATCAGTGGAACAAAGAATTATTTGCAAAGTAGCAAACTCATCTGGCTGCTATGAGTCTTACAACTTATTTGTTGTAAGTTTTTTGATGTTGTTGCCTTTCTTGGAAGTGGTAGTGCCAATTGTGAAAATAAAGGCAGAAAAAAAACTGGCCATTAATGTCTAATATGTGATAGTAAATACAATAACACAACTGTGGCTACAAAAGAGGTGCACAGATAACAGGAGTATGTTAAGTACTAATGATTACTTTGCTAAATCAAATTTTATAAACCTTTCCAGATATATTTATAATTTAATAAATGAGAACTTAAAAACTATAAAAATCATTAGGTAGTTTTCTCATTTGAATTCGAATTTGTATGAATAATATTGAAAATACCACAATTCTTATATTACTTTGATGCTGTTTTGATGAAGTTTTATACTCCAATATATTCCAACAACCATGTAAGAAATTTTTTTATCATTTATTGTTCAACATTCTTTGCCATTAAAGAGTTAATGACTGCAACCACCAAAAGATCAATGCAATTCAGTCAACTTGATGAATAAATTAAGTTAAAAGTTATTTGCTAAAATAATTACTATTAAATAAATTCGTTTAATCGATTGTGTGAATGGCCCAATTTTTAGAAGAATCGTTCAGTTGTTTGTGTATCTGGAATCAAAGACTGTGTTTGAAGATTCTCTCTTACCAATACAAAACTATTTGTGTAACTGTTTGCAGAATCTGTTTGTCACGCTTCACTAGTATATTAATTGCACTCTATTATACTTCTTTGCTACTTTGCTATCGGAAATATTCGGCCGGCTGTACAGGTAAGAGAGGTTATAACAATGATTGTTGGTCGAGGTTAGGTCCCTGACTAACCGAGGCAGCACAATTCGAGAAGTTATCCAAAAGTTGCCTGAATGGGTACCAAATGTCGGTTTGGAAATTATCCATAAGTTATCGTGTGCGTAACAGATATCTTTGCATGATATCTGCGTAACGGTTAATTTATGGATAGTATCCAAAGCGCCATACATTACTCGTTTTAACGACTGAGAAAATGGGTATTTACAAGTAGGATAAGTGCCTTTTCGTACGAGACTTGGTATCGGCATATCGCAAATTACCACTCGAGACATTGGCATTGAGGCGTAAGGTCGCTAAATTAAAGGTTCGCAAGAAGTTTCAGTAAAGCAGATAACAAATTTATTCTACACTAATTCTAGAATGCTATTATTAAAACATATGCTTTTGCTTCCTCATAGAGGAAGCTTTGTTTTCGTCAACATTTTTTTTTCGAGATTTTCATGTTAAGGGGTTACATACAGTTAGAAGGCTTTAAAAAGACGGATTTTCAAGAATTTTTTTCGCGCAGACTATTCCATTTATTAATTTGAAAATTGGTGTACATATTATAATAACCTTATAATATATTAACATATTTTTTATTTGTAAAAATAATCATCGCGAATGTTGCTATCGCCGATCTCCTAGAGCTCCGCAAAAAAAACCAATTTTGCGGTGATCACGATATCTTTGGAACGGATTATCTGAAATGAAAAAACCAAATAAATTTCGTTAATATAATACATTATCTAGTATTTAATCGAAGGAATTAGCGAAAAAATAATTTTTGACAAAATGGCGGCTTCTCAAAATAAAAGACTCGATTTTGAACGAAAATTTAAGCGTTAAATTGTTTATAAAATGGAAAATATTTATCGGAGAAAAAAAATCTTCGATTAATTACTAGAAAATCTAGTTAAAAAAGTTGTGTTAAAATTTGAGACTGATCGGTTCAGCCGTTTTCGAGAAATCTTGATCACCGATTTTGAAAACATAGTTTTGAGAAAAACGCGTTTAAAGTTTCAAAAGCGTTTTACATGTGGTACATTTTTTTTTTTTTTCAACTTACATGGAGTCATCTATTCCAGGGCCATGTAATAATCCGTTCGCATCGTTGGCAGCTTCTAATAATTCGATTTGATGCTGTCTGCGAGCCATTCTTCCCTCTCTGGTGCTCTCGTGTGATCTCAGGTCGGAGATCTTGATGCGCTGCGCATCTTCTTTATCTGTATATGAATGCGCATTGGACCCAAGTGAAACGCCCATTGCATTCATATAATATAAAAGGGCAGCTGTCCCTTCATTGAAGATGCCAGCAGCTATATATGCAGCCATTTCCACCGTTTTTGATCCGGCTGGAAGTACTTTTGGAGAGATCTTCCACACCAGTTGGTTATAGCTTTCATTATTGTTTTGGGTGAAACCACCCACACATCTTTCCAATAATTTTTCATTGCTGAGATCTTCATAAATGGGCCTCAGGGCCTCAGCAACTTCTTGTGGAAATGGCTGATAATCATAACTTATAAACTGATAAGTTATATCGCGTTATAGACGCGCCTCCCTAACGCGCCTTCATAAATGTGTCTATAACTTCGAAAATATTCGTCTGATTGACATAAAATTTTGAGTATGTATGCTCAAATATATGTATATTCAGAAAATACAAAAAAAAAACGATTTTTTGAAAATTACAAGTGTATGTAAGCCCTTAATATGACCGAAAACGTCGAGAAAAGTGGTCTAGAAAATATGTCCGTCTGTGTGTGTGTGTTCCAGACGCCGAAAATTAAATTGTCCATAACTCACGAACGGCACAATAGATCGAGCTCAAATTTGGCACGCAGCTAGAGTATTGACTCCTCTGTAATTGACGTGATTTTTAATTAAATGTATCCATGTATACAGATTTTATAGCATTATTTATTTTTCAAAAAAATGTCGTGATTGCTCTAACTTTCGAAAAAGTTCGCCAATTCAGCTAAATAGTTCATTATATATAAAGACACGTTAAATGATGTTTGGCATTGAATTTCAGCGAAATCGGTAAAGTGGCTCCCATTTTATGGAATCTTGAATTTTTAGCAAAAAAAATTTTTCTCTAAATCACGTCGAATCTCAACAAATGAACCGAAATGTTCTACAGTCGAAAAATACCATAAGGCCCTGCTACAAAAGTCGTTTGGTGCTGGTCGGTAGAATCGTTCGGCTTATATGGCATTTTTAGTTTTTGAATAAATGTACATTTTCGCTCACAACTTCCGCAAAAATTAAAAGAGTAAGATAAAAATTTGTACTTAATCAAAATGCGATGTGAGGGTGTTTTAGCGGTGTTCCATAGCTGCACACAATATGGATTCAATTGCTGTCTCATTATTTTTGTTATTTTTTACGAAGCCTCCTCTATTAGAATAGAATAGAATAGTATTTATTTGATCCTGGAATGAATGCCCTAAGGACCATAAGCGGTACATGAGTTACAAAAGAAGCAGAACTTAAAACTAAGACAAAGAGAGTACAGAAGACGATACATGGCAAATTAAATAATAAGTAGACGCGTGACGATGTGCAACATATTACGTTTAACATTTTACATTCCGGCGGCCGGACGCCTGAGTGCAAGGAGGTGCTGGAGCAGACGTCCTTAGAACGTTTCAAGTGAAGGGGCCTCTGTTATGGTTCTGGGCAGCCCATTCCAGAGGCGAGATCCAGTGGCCAGGAATGACTTCTGGTACCTTGAGGAGCGGATAGTGGGCGTGCGAAGAGAGTACGCCCCCTACACCACGCGGATTAGCCCTACCGCGTGCGACGAGCGTCTCCGCGAGGTAGGAAGAGACGCCTGTCCTCACCATACCATAAAAGAGGCACCCGATAAAAAAGAGCCGACGATTAGCGATAGACATCGAGCCCAACGAGCGCCTACCCTCGGAGATGTGGTCGCTGCGTCTAAGTTGCAGGACATAACGCACTGCAGCATTGAAAGCACGTTGAAGCCTAATATCCAGGACACCCAGAATATCGCTGAGCACAGCCGAGCAATATTCGAAGTGGGATAGCCACCAACCACTTGCAAGTTGGCATGTCGAACAAGTGGGATGATCTATATAATTGCGGAAGATTGCCATAGACTCGGCGACGAATCGCAGAGACCTGTTCTCCCCACTTCAAGGTATTATTGATTACAATACCTAGATAGCGCAAGGACATAATCAGTTCAACAGGCTGGTCGTGCACACGTAAGGGTGGTGGTAGAGTGGCAAAGTCGACTTTTTTCAGGAGGTGAGTTGTGTCGAAAATCATTGCTTTTGTCTTCAAGCCGTTCAGTGAGATTTAAGATTCGCCCAGCCGTGTATACTGGTTATGTCCTTGTTGACCAGGGCTATCGAGGTGACAACGTGCTCGGGTACACACTGATAGTAGATGACGAGGTCATCTGCGTAGAGCAGATGCGTGGTATGGCGGAAGAGCGCAGGCAGGTCGCAGAGGTATAAACTGAAAAGGAGTGGTCCGAGAATGCTGCCTTGGGGAACTCCCGAAGCAACAGGAGCTCATTCGCATGTATTTCCTTTAGGAAGACGCACTGCCTGCGTTCTTCCGCATAAGTATGAGGCGAACCAATCCAGGACTGACGACGACAGTCCGACTAAGGCAAGTTTGCGTAAGAGGGTCTCATGACACACCGCGTCGAAGGACATGCAGAAGTAAAAAGACAGCTAAGGTTAGTAGCCGCTTGTCCATACCAAGCCTTATGTCGTCGGTGAACCTGAGTAGTGCCGTCTGCGTGCTATGTCCCTTTCTGAATCCAGTCTGCAAAGAATCGAGTAGACCGTTTAAGCAGAGCCATCTTTGTAGCTGGTCGTAAACAAGTCTCTCCGTAACCTTCGAGAAAGCGCAGAGGATGGAGATGGGACGGAAGTCAGATAGGTTAGTGGGAGCAGGGACCTTGGCGATAGGGTTGATAAGTGCAGAGCGCCATAAGGCGGGAAAGGTGAAATCGCTTAAGGAGGTATTAATTAGATTGTCCATGTGAGACAGCAGGACGTCGGAGATAAGTTTAAGCTGGGAGTGAGTCAGTGCCAGAAGAATTGGAAGAAGAGCGTGAGAGGGCAGCGGCGACATCGTCTGTCGAAACTTTAGAGAAGAAACAGCGTTCGAAAGGCATAGGAGATAGTGGCATGGAGATGGATGAATTCGTTGGCGAAGCGAGTACGGGAGGAGCGGAGAAGACCGAGCAGAAGGCTAGATTGAGCTCATCGGGAGAAAAAGTAATCGGCTGTCCTAGTTTCTTGTTTTTAATTATACCCATACGGCGCAGTTCATCCCAGGATCGACGCTAGTTCCGGCGAGAGGTCACACCTGAGAGAAAATGCTCTCTCTAGGCGTTGGAGATGAGGAGCTACGTTTCATTGCGGAGCTGTCGAAAACGGAGCAAGAGGAGGCTAGTAAGAGCGGCAAAACCACTATGTTTATTCCTGCGGTATCCGCGATAGGCCTGATCACGAAGTCTCATTTTAGAACGAACAGTGGAGCTGATCCAGGGTGCAGGAGGCCTGGATAGACTGACGTTTTTGAGAAGCGCAAGGCTATGAATTGCTTCGAGAACCGTTGTGTTGAAAACGTTCAGCTTGTCGTCGAGAGAAGCATCCCCATCGAGGAACGACCAGTCAGAACTCAATAGTTTTAAGGTCAGAGCTGTGGAGCTGATGGACCGAAGAGCACGATATTCAAAGATGCGAGGGGGAGAAATCGGTAATTCGACGTCCAAAACAATTGAGATTCTGTCGTGACCAGAGAGGACCATTGTGTGCTAGCGAGTACATTAACGGTGTCACTGACCACACAGATATCTAACCAAGTATCAGAAGAGCTAGTGTGATGAGTAGCTTGGAACGGAATTAAAACTAGCCCATGCTCGGAAATGAAGTAAGTGAGATGAGTTGCATCCGCCG
The DNA here is from genome assembly GCA_949699805.1 of Tromatobia lineatoria. Lineage (NCBI taxonomy): Eukaryota > Metazoa > Arthropoda > Insecta > Hymenoptera > Ichneumonidae > Tromatobia > Tromatobia lineatoria. The sequence continues at coordinate 5,237,839 of OX453035.1, read as the reverse complement.
AGTCAATGAGGAGATCTACGTTAAGATCACCCAGAATTACAATATTTTCATAATCAGGTAGGAGGGAAACGATCTCGTCCTCGAAGAGGTGTAGACAGCCAAGTCGTGATCGGACGGTAAGCAACGGCGAACAGTATTTTGATTGAACAGTATATTTATCAACTCACTTTGTGAGAGAAACGGAAAATAATGAGTATCCCCATTTGCAAAATTATACTTTGCAGTTTTTTTCTCGTAGAAGAAGAAATTGTCTTCATACGTGTACTAGGAAAAGATTCACGACCAGTGCCAACCAATCGAGAATACCTTATTCAACGTGGCCTACTTTTACGATCGACCTCCATGTACAGTATTTTTACCGCTCCGATCAATGGACTGAATTAGGTAAATGAATGAAAAGCAACTTGACGGAGAACGAGTAAGTTATAGGATCACTACAATGGTCGCTCGAAAATTCCCGGGCTGCGCCGTCGCAATTACGTGGAAATTACCTGCTGCGTAGGCTCACCACTTTTTTCGTAGTGTCTCTTTCAGCATACAGAATTTCACTCATACAAGTAATGTAACTGTACTCAGCAATACGATCAGTGCTTCGGAATAAGCAAATTCGGTTTTGTAATGCGTCAGAGATCAAGGTGCGCGTTGGTCGATAGATAAAGAGTTGCAACTGCGTCGGTAAAATGTTTGCAGTTAGCTGTTAGACAAACATAGGGGTGGGTATTAAACTCTTAGAGTCATCGACAACAACACAAGTCTTTTTATTTTGACACTTGACTGCATTTCGTTAACAATCTCGTGTGTTAACAGTCTTTATTTCCGACTAATGTCGACGTTGGGCTATATATAGATTCCGATGTCGATCAATCGGTCGCATTGCCGACGCGTAATTAACGAAAACATTATTATTACAGTTGTTGCAAGAAATTTGAGAGGCCAAGGTTCTTAAGAGAAAGAATCTATGAGACAAAGTCATATTTAAGGGCAAAATGGATAAAGAGCTTTCCGAAGTGTTCTCCAAGATCCAAGCTATTGATCGTGCTTTACAAATCCCAAGTGTTAATTATCTTTGGGACAAATCGACTAAAGCTTATGGAAAGGTTAAGGGTGCTAATGTCCTTATTAATTGGGCATTTGGGACAATGGAAACTATGGTCGGAGCTGTGATAGAAAGATCCTTGCCGGTTGCGAGGCTTATGGAGAAACCTATTTATAATCTGGACAAGACGCTCTGTCAGGGCTTGGACTTTGTAGAAGTTAAGCTACCGATCATCAAGGAAGAGCCCAAAGAAGTAAGAAAACATTCAGAGACTTTCAATTAATGGATCTGCACTGAGAGAAAAATAAAATTTCATGTGAATCTTTCAATTTATTAATGACTCCATTTATTCATGGGCGGAAACCTTTTTTCAATAGAATGTGATACACAATACATAGAAAGTATAATATCTAATTGAGATACAATAGAAATTAAGTAACACAGCATAGATTATCCATGATAAATCAGCTAGTTGAGGTAATTAAATAATTTTTCCACTCAAACAAATATCTATGCCTGGGCATAGACTGTTTACAGCGTCGGATTAGATCTACAATTCAATTCAGTTAAAATCTCATATGGAAACAATGATTTATTTACTATGAAAAGTTATAGCTGAATCTACGATTTTTGTAAAACAACTCTTTAAATTACCTTTGTAAGTTTGAGCACTGAAATATTTTTGCATTTCAACTGAATATTTTATTGATTCAAATAAAGGAAATATTGATCTATGGATGCCAATTTAACACAAATAGCTTGACAAACATACACATTCGATATAGATGCGCATATCGATTTGAAACGATTAAATGCATATCGTTATTTAACGCTGTGGTTTGAATAGATTCTGTCTCAATCATCATATACACAATTACAGTATTCAATTAAATATGTGGTTCCTTTTACTGAATATTTTATTTTTTTAAAAACGATTTACGTGAATCTATTTTATGGAACGCAAAAATAATCATATTGTTTTTCCAATTTTTTTTTCTCAGTGGATGATTAATTTGATTGAAACTCTCTTGTAGATATTGGATCGAACTAAATCTTTGGTCACCAATCATCTGCGACCAGCGGTGCAAACTTTTATTGACCTGAAGCATGAAACAAAACAAAGAGTTAGGATTATCAGCCTCCATACTTACTACAAGGCGCATTACTTAAAAGTATATAGCTGGAGGCAGGCGGACAAAGTCATGTCTACAGAAACTGGAATCAATATACTTAAGACTGTTGATAACACCACTGATCTTGCAGAGTTCATGTTGGACAAGTATTTACCAGCTGGAGAAGATGAAATCTATGAAGAAGAGGGTGGGTTTCTAGGCTGTCTTAAGGGGTCCAGTCACTCGAGAAAAGTTATACGATAAAAAAAAAATTCTCCAAACGATACCTTTTTTTTCAAAAATGTTATATTAAGACCTCATTAAGTATATAACAAACATTATAATTCTGCAATTTTGTATGAACGTGATACTGCACAACAATAGGGTGAGATCAAAAGGAAAATTTTTCACTTGTCATAGCTTTAAGACCAAACTGGTGAACCAATTTTACTGTTTGGTGTTTTATTTGATTTGTCAAAGAGTGTATTTCGAGGTGAATGTAGCAATCCTAGATGCAGTGGAAATTGGATTCACTGTAACCAATTATTTATTTAGTTTTCAATAAAGGAATATTAATTTACACATTCAAAATGATAGCTTTGTCAAAAAGGTTTCAAATATAAATTTCTGGATGCATTCTAGATCATCTTTGACAGATGAAATGAGACATCAAACACTAAAATACGTTTACCAGTTCGGTCTGGAAGCTGTGTTAAGTGGAAAATTTTACTTTTACATTATTATTTTTATGCACTGTTTATGCTTGTTTATGTATGTCATTACAAAAATGCAGGATTAGAATGCTTGGGATGTACGTAATTACGTTTGAATGTAAGATTTTTGAGAAGAAGGGTAGGATCTACTTTTTTTTATCACTGTTTGAAAGCGTTTAAGTGATATTCATTTATGCATATTCTATTAATTTGACTTCTGATCTCATATGTAAATATTTCCTCACGTCATGGCAAAAGGTGGGCCTGATGGTGTATAATGTACGTGGTTCTTTCTTCACTTGAATCTCTGAAACCCCTCTTTTGTTCTCATAGGGTCCCTATTGGTCAAAACACTGAATGATTAAAATACAGACAAATTACATTCCCGATAAATTAATATACCGGCAGTTTGAAAAACCGACATTTAAAATCCCGATAGAAATAAAATACAATTGTTTGTCCGAATATGTATTTATAAGATTGTTCGAACCTACTCCGACCGACAATCGTATGTTATTCGCAATAATCGTTGGTTATATTGCATTGTACAATGAGAAAAAACATTGGTGCACAGGGGGGGGGGGGGGCAAAGCCCCCCCCACATCACTACATGCCTTTTTTCGCATCAGAAAAATATTGGGGGGGGGGGGGGGGGGGGGGTTTCTGGACAGTCCAAACATCCATCTACCGACGAATAGCATACGATTATTAGTTTGGATTGATTTTCGGAATTTTGAATATCGATACTTTGATCTGTCGAGATTATCATTTGTCGGGATTATCGGATTTGTCGGTATCAAGAGACACGGTAGCGTCGCAACGCCAAGTATTGAAAAGAAAAAAAATTTTCATGTTGATTTTAATTGTTTGGTATTTTATCTGTCGGTATTTTGACCGTCGGGATTGTGATTGTCGGTGAAACGAACGGCACCCGTTCTGATGTATAATCTCCTTATTGACTTGCTCATAAAAGAATTGTCTACTGAACTTCGTCGTAACATATCTTTTTTTGGACTCAAAACAATTCACAGTTGGAAAAAAGCTATATTTTCCAGCACACTATGTTTATTTTACGGTTTAACGAAAAAAAAAAAAACATCCACAATCGGTTCTTCAGCCGACTTTACACAACTTGTGCAGATTTTGGAATATTCATCACATTATAGACGAATATAAAGTTGTCACAATCGTAATAATACAGAAAAAATTTAGTAAAGTACCTTTTTTATTACAGAGGGCCAGTGTTGTGAGCACGTCAAGTTGCATCACACAATAGTAAGACTGAGCGAATTCAGCAGCAGAGCAACGCGCCGAATTTACGTTGCTTTTGTGGACAGATTGCAGCACATGTACAAAATTGAAATAGTTATACTAATAATCCACGCGCTCGTAGTGATACAGACGATAAAAATTCTCGAGATGGTATTAAACTTTGTTTTCAGATTGATCAATGATTGCTTGACCGCGAACTGAGAAACTTACACTATACTGTGATACTTCCACGGCATATCCTTTGTACTCATGCTTTCGGTACTAGAGAATCTCTAGCGGCATTTATGCGTGTGTAAAAGTTTGAAGTGATTTTTTTTATTTGATGTTTTATTATTATTATTATTATTATTATATATTAGGGTGTGCCAAAAAAAGCGATATTTTTTTTCTTAGCTCACCGCCCAGAATATAGTAGAATACATCTTATTAAAGATCCTGTCAAAAGCGCAGCTCATAATTTTCGTTCTTAGAGGTCCATCATCGCGTTTGAAGTTTCCCCATTTAAATAACACAGGAAAGGGATTTTTTCCATTCTTTCTCCCTGCAACCTAAGAAGAAACTTCAAACGCGATGACGGACCTCTAAGAATTCAAATTATGAGCTCCGCTTGTGACAGGATCATTACTAAGATGTGTTCTACAATATTTTCGGCGAAGAGCAAACAAAAAAATATCGCTTTTTTTTCGGCATACCTTAATATGTATAATTGTGACGAATCAGGCTGATTCACTAGTCCCGTAATACCAAAATACCGAAAATATTATATGTATACAACTATTGACGATTCGAGATGGAACGGAATGACTTAACTATGCAAATTAAGATTATTTACAATAAAATTGCATAAAAATATCACATTTTACTCGCAAAGTCATTGATTTTACCCATTTAGAAACTAAGAACAAAAAAAAACATAAATAATCAAATTCGACGACAGCATGATAGAATTGCGATTCTTATTTGAACGAAATACTTATTCTGGAGCACTTGCTCAGATGAAACAACACGAAAAAGTAAACTATAAGTTGAAGATCTTCAAATTCTAATAGTCTATGTAGTTGTAGATTGTACGTGTAACATCTTGATCAGCGTGTAATTATAACGCAACGCAATTAAGCTTTAGTCTTGATAAATAGTATAAAGATTCGAGGGAACAACAGGTGCAATCGATATGAACATATTCCAAGGGAATTTCCGTATATACTAAAATCAGGTGTTTATTAGGTGCTGATTAGAAAGCATTTAAAACGCACTTGGAGATGTATACTTTTTAAAACCTTGTAATATTACAGTCGAGGGGCCGCTAGCTTAATAAAAAATTACGGGTTTTTCACGAAACTAAAGGAGCATTTAATTCTTCTATTTTGGCACCTACTCAGCACCTTATTTTAGCTCTGATGGGCCTTAGAATTAAGCAGTATTGTTTGCAGCCTTAGTTTGGATGGGTGAGAGTTTAAGGATGTAGAAGCGGGATGGGGTACCCAACTTCCTGAAAAGTGAGAATTCATAGGAAAATTCGAAAAGTTTTCAATGGAATAAAAATTTGAAAAAAATCAAGCATACAAAAGGTGCGGAAAAAATTAATTTTCAATATTAATAATCGCAACATTTTTCAAACAGATAGTTAAAAAAAATTGTGCAACAAATTATCCGTCAACCTAACTTTTTTTTCCAATAAAAATGATTCGTTAAATTTTCTGAATACGTATGAATTTTTTCAGAATAAAAATAGCAAATAAATCCAGCTTCCAGCCAGAACGGCGTTATGGAGTTTATGAGTGGAGTGGTACAGTGAGCAGCGCTGTAGTGGTATATTATTTGTATATAGGTGAAGTGATAAAAAGTGATAATTTTCTAGATTATGTGGCTTAAAATATTTAAAAAACCCCTCTTAAATACGTTCCGTGGTGCAGTGTGTATTATTTTTTTTATTATATAGCAATGTTTGGTGTAATAATAATTAACCTGAAATCTGCATCGGGCAGTAAACTTGTCATTACCAGGGGTTTTGTCATGAACGTAGACGGTTGATCCAAAAATCCGTAAGTGATCCAACGTTGGAATTTTGCTTGTCTAGTTCTCGTACGGCGTGACGCCATAAAGCGGCAGTGATACCCCCCCGAGGTTTTTGGAACAACCTCGGCTCAAAACATACGAGATAATCTACACTGGAATAATGGCCATCTAGCTAGCCACATCCAAAAGCGTTAGATTCATTCGCTCCGCCACGCCATTTTATTGAAGCGTATGAGGAACCGTGAGTCTACGTTCAATACCGTGCTCTGAAAACAAAAAGTCAAACTCACGATTACAATACTTTGATCCTTCTTCCTATCCGGTTCCCCACGAAATTCTTGTAATTCCCGAATGCCTCGCGAACTCTGCTCTTCTCGTTCAAAAAATACATCTGGTATCACCGTGATAGGTCCTCCACAATAGTAACGAAGAAACTGACTCCATTTGGCGATAGAACCCTCACAGGCCCCACTACGTCAGAATGAACCAACTCAAGCACTCCAGTGTACCGAGATGTGCCACTTTGGGAGGGTAAACTTCTTGAGGACATCGGGTTCAGCGATTGTATGGATGACCTTGATCAGGTCCCTGAAATTTAAATGACCCAGACGTTCATGCCACCGCATTATTTCGAAAATTTCGGAGACTGATGAAGCTGCTGAACACTCAGCTTCCTCGCAGACGAAGTATGAATCACCTACTCGGTCATCGGCAAGTTTCATTTGTAGAAACCGACGAAAGTTGTATAACAGTCTCATAGAAGTCCTAACTTTGCACATTGGGAATTAGTCAACTTGGCATCAACTCAACGTTACACCGGTTCCCTTCAGGTGAGTGATCGTGAGGTGATGCGACTATAACAGAAACAACTTCTTAAAATTTCTTTTTCACTATTTCGCATTTCATAAAAAAATTTCAGGCCTTTTAATAATTATATGTCACGGTACAAACCTAATTAGCAAAATATCTTCCATCAGAAGCTCGGAGACACTTTTATAACTGCAAAATGATTTTCTTTAATTAATGAGACAATAATTATATGATCTCACAGATTTTTTATTAATCGTTTTGCCCAATATTATGGACTATTTTTTAGTGAACCGACATTGAAATGCGAAGTTTGTTTTTTTTACAAAACCAAGCTTTCTCTGTGAAAATACGTAAATATTATCTCCGTAAAACTTGCGCTATATTTCTTATTTTGTCAATTGAGTCGTCCAAGCATATTGATGGCTGGATATGTGAAATATTTTGGGATGGTTGGTCTCACGCGCCGTGTTCAAGTGTCAGCCGACGATAGTGCTGCAAGATGAAGCATCGACCCGTGGTTACCTTTACGGAGCTGCTACCAAAGCCAACGATAACATCTCTGCTTATGAGGCGGAGCTTATCTCTGGTTCTCTCGTAGATCTTTCGGGGTACACAGAAGCCGGCATTATACGCGAAGCAGACTCTTTTATAATCCATTATAGTTTGTAAAATGTGGTGTGCTTTCTCCGTGGTGTCTTCATCACTTCCCCCAAGGCGATGAGTACGTTTTGGCCTCCTTTTTTGCACGGTCTCTCTCGTTCCTATCTGAGTGAAGCACCGACAAAACGCTATTCGCCTTACGATTCATGTTGCGAAAGTCTCTAGTCCTTCAAAACATGCCCCTAACATCACAAGCTTCGTTTTCTACGATAGAACTATCCGCTGTTTAAGTAACTTGCGAAGAACGAATACCCAAGTTCAGTTTCAAGCATCGTTACTGCCCAAAACCTAAGTTACTGCGTGTCAGCAGCATTCCGTTTAATTTATTTTTGAAGCGAACGTAGGACGGAACTTCGATGCTACACAACCCGATTCTAGAACATATCGCACATAGCACCGAAATATTTCTGTTACACTTTCAAAATATTTCTTGCAATAATCCAATATTGCGGAAATATTTTGGAATATTATTGCGAAATCTTGCAATGTTCGCTGAAGACAATGCGAATATAATATTTCAATAAATTTCTGTAAATGGTAAACTTTTATCACACATGTGTTACGACGACCAAATATAATGCATTAAAACATAAAGATAGAACAACCTTTCAGAGGATTTATGGTTCACGACAATCTTGAAAAAAAATCAAGTCAGACCATCTCGCGTTTTTTTGTAAATTCTATTGAGGCTGTTAATTTCTATGTCAGTTAAAAAAAATTCTAAACAATCATATGATGACTTCCCGATGATATTTCCGTTCCTTTAATTCGAATGATACTCAAGGGAATTTTTATCACTAACAGCGCATAATTTCAAGTTCAACTTTTTCAACGGCTTCAAAAATTTATATTTGAAATGTATTGGAATGTTGCAAGAAATCTCCATTGTTAAATTAGAAAAATCGAATATGGAATTTTTTTAAATTGAAGACCCATCACGTAAAATGCTTATCTGACATATGTATTGCTACTGAGGACAGTTGACAACGTTTTAAAATTTCTCAAGACTTGCGACAATCGAAAGTATCAAATAAAAGTTGTATGTAAGTGTAAAGGTTGCACAAGGCTGGTCATCTTACAGATGATTCCTAGTCTCGTAGTAGTCGAACAAACGATTCGACGTTCGTTAGATGAACGTGTGACAGTAACCGCGAACCCCAAAAAACACCTTTGGTGTATAAATCTGAGATAAATGTATTTGTCTCGAGATGCTACCGCGTTTCTTGATCAATTCTCAAACGATAGTTGCCTCGATTCCGTTAGGGTGTTACTGTGCCGAGTTTTTCTGTAGTCATTCGCACGGGCCAAGTTGAGTATGGACCCCGTTTCTTGTTCAAGCGAACGGTTGCTTATATTCAAATTGAAGATACAATAACAACGAGAAGTGAAAAAAATTGTATTATTCTTATTCGACTTTGGCTGAGTATATATATTAAATAGATGTTATGATGCTTCGACGATGTTAGCCCATGATATTTTTATTTTGGTGGAAGATTGGCAAATCGGAACTCGGGGTCTAAGTCTAACGATGTCGAAGATTCCATTGTTATCGAGCTTCCGGTAAGGAAATTCAAACGTTTCGAATCTTTTTCATTTTGTCCATTCAAATTGCTTTATCGATTCGATATTATATCACGATTAAAAATTAATTGTTAAAAATATCGTCCGTTCAGATTGCTTTATCGATTTACAAATCAATAAAGCAATTTGAATGGACAAAATTAAAAAGATTCCAAATGTTTGAATTTCCTATACAGGAAGATCGATAACAATGGAATCTTCGGCATCGTTAGACTCAGACCCCGAGTTACGATTTGCCAAACTTCCATCGAAATAAAAATATCACAGGCTGGCATCTTCGAAGCATCGTAACATCTATTTTAAAAAATTTGTTTTGATTCCAATTTCAATATTAATTCAGAAAGTATCCCAGAAGCCTTTTCGATAAATAGTAGTTCAGTTGAATCACACATTGACCGTGATTCATACACCCACAAAAATTATTGATTTCCGTAACACTATGGTTGTTATCAACTGTACAATAAGTTGAATTTAAAAACGGGAACATAGGTCAATTCCGTTAACCTATTGTACGTTTATGTGATTCTTCACTGTTTTCTGGACTCAATACTTTGCCCCTAGCCCCTGCAGCATTGGGCCATCGGGCATACAGCCATGAAGCATGGAGGTATACGAATGTGTAATTAAAATCTGCGTGGACTTGCGGTTATTATGCGGCGTGGCCGCTGACACGTGAAATCATGCAAAATGTTGAGCGTACAAGCTCGCCGTCAGCTCGTCTCCGAACGGTCGAGCACCACCAACAGCAGCACGGTTAATGCACTGGAAGCGAAATAGCAGCTGTCGCATTTGAATTTGCGGACTACTGGTCACGGCGAGCTAGAAAATCTCATACCGTTAAAACTGTGGAAAACCTATGGGCTTATGCTAATGTTGTGAGGGGCTGTCAGTGGGTGGGTTGGAAGAGCCTCGGGCTACTAAAACAATCGGTCGTTTCGCGAGTGCACGAGGGCTTGTACCTTTCAAACTCTAGCCAACCTTCTGCGGTACGATAGCGAATATGCATCCCTACAGCCTAGTGCAACTAACCCGATATGCTTCTGTCGACGTATACCCGGTCTCGCCAAACCGCACCTGCATTACCATATCGCATAGAATTTTCATTTCTTCGTGTATCGGTGAACCTGCCGGAATAGAACCGGCAGGTTTTTCTTTTCCTGTTCTTTCTCGCCGCAAGTCGAAATATATACGACTCTATTCATGTGACCATTTCGAAATTTCCCACCTTCACTTTTTGGCTGGCGCGCAAAAAATATGTCTAGTGAAAGCTCTGCTACCCTAGAATTTGCATATCCAAGTGCAAGTAACGCTGAGCGAAGAATATCGATTTGTTGTGATTTAGTAAAATCCAGTATAAACTAAAACTTGGTCTCTCGTGTGTCATGAAAACTTTTTTTTTTTTTTCTTTTTTCAATGCCGAGATAATAGTTGAAGATTTTCAGGAAATGCTCTAGACATATAGACAGAAGTTAATTAGGCAGTTACGGTTCGGGTCATTCTCTGTAGTTCAAGTGGTCACAACACTAAAAAATTTTCAAAATCGATTTACTTTTATTGACTCAAAAGATGCTTCTAACCTTTTAGAATTTCGGGCAGGAAATTGATAACCTGTAAGAATTTTTGGTCGTTGAAATTTTAAGTTCTTCTCCAAGCGCGTCGGACTGCTCTAAAGTGACAGCCGATGTCAAATGAATCCCGACAGCGAAGGCACAGGTGGTTCTCACGCGAGTCCGTATATCAATATGGCGGACGTCAATACGGACTCGCGTGAAAACCACTGCCTGCTCGGAGTTCTACCTTACCGACACGCAATATTCTCTTCGATTGATATCGACAGAGTTAATGTGTAGGAACAAAAAGTGTTGGAAAAGTTTTTGTTGTATCGGTTGTGCGGGACTGAAACGTCTTGTATTGCCCCTGTGGGGTATCGCATTGTGTAGTAAATAATGTGTTGGATTGAAATGTGTAGGAACGACACGTTGAGGAAAAAACGCGTAAAGATCAGAAATGTGAGGGAAAACTGGCGTGTAGTATCGGCACTGTGGAGAATCGCATGTGGTGAATCTGCGCTGTGGTGACGAGAAATGTCCGGAATAGAAGGGCTGCCACCCAAACTACAACAAAATAACAAGAGAAATCGTGTCTTCCGATCACTTTACGGCAAGTGACTCGCCCTCGGTAAAAATTAATACTTGAATTTTCTTCACGGTTTTTAATCACAAGATCCACGGAAAAAATTGTATTCCCCAGAACACACGCACGTCGTGTATACAACAAAAAACCGTTTCACGAAATTCGTGCATAGGCCACTGCGCAGGGACGTCGACACGAACGTGCCAGGATCCCAGGATAGATTACTCATAATTCATATATAAAACCCCTAGGGCTTGATCATTCGAAGTCCCAAAAAAAAAACAGCACGGATATTTGCAGACATTTACAGATTTACATGGACACTTCCACCCACCAAACACAGATCGTAAATGTTATATAACTTTTAGGTCTAAAAAAAACATAACGTAGATATATAACAACGACGTCTCTAAGATATCCTGTTCTAGTAACAAAAACATTCAAGTGTGATACAAAATTCTGTTGGAACAGAATATAATAGTTATGAAACCATTCTGTAACAAGGTTTAGGTAAAATTCGTTACCAGGAATTGATAGAAATGTGATATAACGCTGGTACACAGATATTATCTATTTTTGTTATGTTTTATTTACATATTATTAATATCTAAAATAAGCTTAGATTTTACGAAACCCGACAATAGAGAAAGCACAAGCGCGAGTCGAATCGCGCATGCGCGTGTGTGCAATTGTACCGGCAGAAAAGGTGCATCGTGACGCGAGACGCCTGAAAGTGGCAAAGTGCAAGGCCGGTTAATAGAAGTGGCAAAGTGCATCAAGGCCGGTTAATAGAAAGAACATCAGGTACGTAGTTATTTATTACAAGTATTTTTATAGTTATAAAGTGATATTAACTGCGTGCATGATTTTATGCAGTTTTGAGTACTTGCGACAAAATTTAGTTGAAAGAAACGCCGGGCTTTTTGTAGGTTAGGGTCGCTGCTCTTGCTGTTTTTCTTTTTACTTTTTCTTTGTGTTTCACAGTATTCCGGCATTTTAAATATGCCAAAAGACATAGGAACTTTATCTCAAAGGAGGCAAGACCAGCTTATTAACCTGCAAATTGCCCGGTTTCAATTGCCATTGCTTCGTCACCAATTTTAAAAAGAAAAAATCTTGTGCATAACTTAACATTTTGTTTTATATTATTGCAGAAAACTTGAAGAAAGCCAGAAACGCAGCAAATGATATCGATCATTTAACTACGGATGATGAGAAATTGGGAAAAGGACGCAGGAAAATTGTACCTGCGAAAAGATTTTCCGATTCGAGTAGTTCTTTTTCTAAGTTTTATTACATTAAAGTTTATGTACGTTTATACTATTATGTAATTCTCATAAATAAATGAAGTTAAAAATATTATTGTGTATTGAATTTAAAAAGTGCAATTTTACACGGAGAGAAGAATATAGGGATAACCTCTCGACTAGCATAGCAATCGATTAATATTCCGGAGTCTGGCGATTTGCGCCGTAATTTGCTGGGCCTTTCCTCTATTTTTGAGGTTATAACATCATAAGTATATCATCAGTCGCCAGAATCCGGAATATTAATCGATTGCTATGCTGAGTCGAGAGTTTATCCCTATATTCTTCTCTCCGTGTACGGTTTTATTACAGTATTATGTGTTATGTAGATGTTACGTACACAATATGAAATCTGAAGCTAGGATTTTATACCCTAAATGACGGAATCATTCTGTAACAATAATCAAAATTGTTACATAAATATTATATTATGTTACATAAATGAGACGTCAATTTTTATGTATCCTGGGACCTAATGGAGCGAGAAATAATTTAGCACTGGTACGTCACGAGTGATCTTATCTTTACGTAACGTGTTATTTTGTGTTATATAAATAATACATAAATGTTATGAATCTGTGTTTGGTGGGCACAGATACACAAATGACATTCACTCGGCACTCATAGGCAGCACTCATAAACACTCACAGACCCTCACAGCCCTCGCAGACCGTACAGACACATATCGACGATCAAAGTCTCTCACTAAGATAAACCATGACCCTAACCAAGATTTCTGTAACTCTATTTAATGAGCTCAAAACCGGATCGTTTCCCACATAAACAACCCGGATACTTATGCAGGCACTTGGAGATTTCCATTGAAGCAGTTTTCGCAACACTTAAGGATATGAGAGACTGTTCTCCGTCTTTCTGTAAGGATTAGAAAGTCAACATCAGATCTTTTGCTCGTATGATAGAAACAGCCAAACAATAGAGATATCCAACAAAGAATATTGCTATTTATAATCAGAACTCACATCATCTAGGTTGGATATGAATATCGAAGACTTCTATGATGCTCAGAAGACTATAGGGAAACAACGTGATACTAAAATAGACAAGTTCCGTTCTCAGTGACAAACTTGGGTCTCCTCTTTACATAGCTGCCTGAAGCGAAATTCAGAAACGTAGGTAGACAGTCGACCGACGCGCTCGTTACTGTTATTTTCTCTCGTATATTATTAAATTCTTTTGAGTTAATAGAAAGTGTTTTTGCGTGCTTGAACGAGAAATCAATGACGAGTCGTAACAAGAGAATAACAAGAGCAGGATGATCGGCGGTGGAGTTTATCTCGGTATCTTCTTCGAGGATGGATATAGAGAGATGTGCAACGCGGGGTCAAGCGCGCGCTGTGCTATGCCTTTTCAATATTATGTGAATTAGTCGGGGCATGTTGTATGGAAGAAGAACAGCATCGAGAGAAGGAGTATGAGGAGAGGACGGTGGTGAAAACGGAGGAGAGTATGGAGTCGCCGTAGCTATCGTAGAATGTTCCTACTCGCTGGCTTGTGCTCTTGGCGCGCTATAATTTGTAGGCTGCCATAATGCTCGAGCACTTCTATAGTGTGCTCGCCGTTCGGGGCGGTAAACTTCACTCCGGAGCGCAGTGATAAACGCATTTTGCACTAGTACACCAGAGTCTGTTGGGAACTGGGGGGAGGTCCTTGCGAGGCCGACGGTAATTCACGCTGGTAACGGCGAAATACCTGCAAATGAAAAAAGAGTAACTTTTTTTATTCTCGTCTTACAAGAAACATGTCCTCTTCTCCTTTCCTACCGTTTTCTATTCTGCATGTTGACTAAATTTGGCAAGCCACTTAAGGGGACCAAGTCACCTAAAAATGTTAGTACGAACCATCGCTTCGGTCATTTTTGTTGTTGTTATTGATGCTGTGATTGTAAGTGTGAAGGTTGGGGCAGGTTATTCGGCTATTGACGACCGGGAAAAGTTCGAGACATATTTTTTTCCCGTTATACGATTTGGCCCTGATCAGGATCTTCTTCACTATTTTATTTTCTATGATCTTACAAATTTCTTATTTACGGATATCTTCTGCTTATTATATGTTAGTGTTTATTACTTATCATTTACGATTATTTGCGAGTTTTCATTTGTATAATTTTATTTATAATTCGTTGTGTGTAGATATTTTTGTGTGCGGTTTATTTTTTCATGGTATCTTTTCATTTTATATTGGTATTACTTTAATTGTTACTATGAAATATCTATTCTTTCCTGGTTATGTGGTGAATTATTCTGTTACTTAAATAATATTTTATATTCCTTTTCTTGGTATTTTTTCTGTATAATCAATTGGGTTTTTAGATATATGTTTTGTTCTAATTTATTCTTCTATTCCACTATCATTGTTGATGATGAAAGTGTGTGTTTTTTTTGTTACCTGGACGATGTACTTTCCAATTTTTGTTTGGCATTACATTTTCTTACATCAGCCAGGAAATCCGGCGAGCTGAATACTGTTCGGTTATGTTTTTGACACTTGGTACGACAGTGTTTCTCAACTTATTTACCATGTTCATGTTTGAATTTTTGTAGTCCAATATGGCGGGAAAGGTGTGGAATTATGAATCTTGAGTTATAATTTTGGAAAGAGTTTGTTTTGAAATTTCTATCATTGTAATTTAATTTATTTGTTAACGTTGTTCAGTAATGTTGTTCTTCGGTTAAATTTATTGTATCATGTTTTTTTAAAAAAGTAACTGCCTGGGTACATTAACTGTAGTAACCCAGCCAATGTCATGACGGACGGATGTTTGTACGGACGGCAATCAGACATTTGCTCTCCCCGTTCCTATTTCAAGTTTTAATATCGGAAATGGACAATGTGGTATGGCTGCCTGTTCATCCACCTAAAATATCGAGTGTCTTAGACGAAGTTAATTTTC
Organism: Tromatobia lineatoria; assembly: GCA_949699805.1. NCBI lineage: Eukaryota > Metazoa > Arthropoda > Insecta > Hymenoptera > Ichneumonidae > Tromatobia > Tromatobia lineatoria. Next base: position 5,222,288 of record OX453035.1, on the reverse strand, counting down.
GTTTGAGTGTTGCCGTCAGTGACTTAGAGATGCAATCCGCGCCTCCAGTTCAATTGTTCCTTCCGAGTCCTCGATTGTGGTTTCGCTGGTGGTGGAGCCATAACAGATCCCGATGTCTACTCGCTCCCTCTTTCTATACCAAACGACCCTCTATCTATCCCCGTCGCTCTCCTTTAATACTTCCTACACCTAGTCCTATATTCCATCGATCGGGGATAAAGCCCATCGAGTTGTTTTGATGGATCATCCTGCTCGCTTACCCTATAGCATAGTGCAAAACTATAGCGTGTTCGCCCATTTACACCATAACCGGAAGATGGGGCCACTGACCCCTGTTTTGTCATCATCTCCCTGGTAAGAGAAAAGACTGAGCTTAGTGGGAATCACTTTTTCCCAAAGCTCATATCCTCATATTTTTTTATCTCAATAAATAAATAAAAACATCTCCCTGTTTTCCGTTACAGTACATATAACTGCACCTGTTTACATTAGACTCATAATTGCTTTTCTGAAAAATGAGAATGCTTCATTGAAGTAACAGGATCAATGATGTCATCTCTTCCACATTCATCAGCACATGTCTGTTTATTTCGTTTGAACAAAACAATCGTTTTTCCCAGTGTCGATTAGCAAATACAATATAAGCACGATACGAAGTTTCAGAGGATTAAGGGGATGCGGGAGTAGATTTTATTACCGACTTTGGTCGGTAAAAACGCGCTTTTTCGTAGTTACCATTATTCTCAGTTAATACGCTACACACATGCTTCAAATTGTACACGATGGTAATATCAGTGCATACGAATAGACGTACATTCGAATATTGGATGATAACGACAATAAATGAAGAAAAAAAAACGTATATTTTCTTAACATCTCGAAATCAAAATGGCCGCCAGGGTTTGACAGCATCACCTGTTTGGTAAGATATAAAAGATTCTGGAACTTACATACGTTAAACTCGAATGTACGTCCATTCTTTAGCGTGTTTTGCATAATTCATGAGCGTCGAAACAACAATTACCAAAAGGAATCCACACAAACTTGTAACTACGTTTATGCAGTCTGCCCCCTTGAAAGGGTTTTTTGTCCGATTGAACCGCGTAAACGTAGTTATAGTTTTGTGTGACTTTTATTGTGTAATTGATGTTACGAAGTCCGTAGATTATGCAAGAAACGCCAATGAATGGACGTACAATCGAGTTTAACGAATGTGATTACTATAAATGTTTATATAGTACGAAAGAGTTGGTGTTGACAGTTCGAGCGGCCATATTGCTTTTCGGTAGGTTCACAATGTTACGATTTTCGTCATTTTCCAAGTGTTTTCACACAAAATTCGAGTGGATGCAAATGTGCCTATCTTGATATTATAACCCTGTGCAATTTGAGACAATAATAGTGTAAAATATAAAACCGTACTTTTTTATCGACCACAGTCGATAAGAAAATCCAGTCCTGCATACCCTTAAGAATCACCTCCGAATTGAATATGGCAAGGATACAACCAACGCGTGTCTATAGCAGCTACTGCCAGTTATTTAATTTACGCGTTCGTATTGAATTCGTATAACTTAATAATCTTTCTATATGAGTATAATTCAGTGGATAACCCAGAAATATATTCGAATAACACCTAGAATGACTCCGTCCAGCAGAAGACCTAATTACGTATTTGTATCTCGACGCAGTGTCGTCCACTCGGACGGACATCGTTTTCCTCTCAAATCCCGCGCCCGTATTAATTTGTCCGCGACGAAAAAAAAAATCAAATGTACAAAAAAAACAGACCCATGCGTCCCAAGGAAAATGGACGAAGTTGGCGAGCGGTCGCAGCGCGCGCGTGGCAGACTTTTCTGCAGGCAATTTATTTGCCCGGTTAGGGCGATCCAACTTTTTCCTCAGCCACGTGAAAAATGACACCGTCGAAAGCTCTCGTGGCTAGTAGGAGAGCAGGGAGTAAGTGGAACGAGAGGTCGAGGACACAGAGTTGCAGAAGGCTCGCGATCCACGTTTGCGCGTGCTAGACCGTTTTCCCATTCTAACAGAGCAGATCCCAGTTTCCGTGACTACTTTCCTTCGCGGCCCTTACACACCCGGCAAACTCCGCGTATTCTCGGACAATGCCTCGCTCCGGCTGTTGCTGGCGTGGCAACTTTTCCAGTTTATATATTTACTTTTAATTACACGAAGCCGATGAAACTTTTTGCCGTTAAATCTCGCTGTGAAACTACTTTCTACGTATTGGACACCCTGGAACAGGTATCTGGGCTGAGAGCTTGAATTAAAGAAAAAAAAAAACGGAGTGCGGGTCAAATTGCGAACGCTTGAGACTGTAATTCGACTCGACGGTTTCCGTAACTGTTGGAATAATGAACAAGGCTTTTGATATTTATGTACTCTTTTCCCTTAGCGAAAGATTTAGCAGTAAATTTATCGAGCTATCCAACCATACTAGGAAATGAAGTTAAAAATAGATTATATCAATAAAATAAAACGAGTTGGGCTGAAGGACTCCGGTCGATGGACAGCAGGGTGGGAGGGCAATGTGAGTACGGTTACTATCATAGATATGATATGGCAAATATAGTGTACCGCAAGATAAAAGAAAAAAAAACAAAAACTGTACAAAAAATTGTCAATAAAACACTTTTACTACTACTAAAACGAAACCTTTTTTCAATATAAATAACTGCAGAGTCAAACGCTTGCATAAGGTATAGCCACCCTACGAGGGGATCTTTTAATTTTTGCTTTTATGAAGGATTTTTTGCGGTAGCTACAGAGTAATTAAATTGATGTGTGCAAAGTTCTACCTTGCAAGCTTTTTTAAATTACTGGTAGGCATTTATTTACCGAAAATATATTTCAAATACTTTCATGACTGAATGATTTTTAATTATTACTTCAATTACATATAGAAATCGATTACGACGGAACCACACAATTAACGACGCATTAAGAAAAGCGTTCTTAGTAAATTCGTGAATACTTTACCTAGACTAAGAATAAGGAAGAAGAAAAAATATAAAGAGCGGTAACAGCATGGAAAAATGAAAATAAATACAAACAACATTGTTATTGATTCTACACGTGTAATAGTGTCTCCAAGATTACCCTGACCGTACACAGTGGTAATCCCAAGCGTCTCGAGTTCAGAGGATAAGCAAGACCGTGTGGTTACGCGAGTACGCGAGGAACATTCCCTCAGAATCTAATGAAAAGTACCGTCTGAGCTTGTGAACTTTGCGGCTTGGTATCTACTCGAGTTCCTTGAAGGCTGGATCACTAGATAAACTTACAGGATTCGCTACTACCTCTGCTTCTTTCATTTCCACTAAAACAACAATAAGTAGAGATGGTCCGCAGTTGTGCGAGGGACACTTGTCCAAGGGGTACGTAGAATCGCAGCTTCTACTACTTCTTCGCTTCGTGTCCGCTCAACGAGTTGCATTATCAGATTAAAGGCCCTGACAGCGCCCAGAAGAGCACTTGGTGGCTTCTTGCACGATGGCCTACGGAGATGTGTCACAGGATGAGGTGCCCTCCCCTACTTGCAAGCACTAGTCTCTAACTTCCACGTTTTTAGTCGATTCTTTAAGTATATAACTGTCCTCGTGTTTCTCAGCATTTGTAATACAGTAACGTTATGTTTATACTGGAGTAAAAAGAAAAAAAATTTACTTCTTCTTACCTTTTTAACCATCTAAAAGAGCCACTGTTAAGCCAAAACGGGCAAAGGCTGAAAATTAAATTTGCCCATTACGGCCTTATGTTTCCATTGCTCTTGAATTTTCTTATGTAACAGAAGCCCCAATAGTTTACTCACGTGAAAAGCTTCACGAACTACCACGAAGATTGAGCGGAGTCATGTATAAGTTTTAACTGTAATCATCATATTATAGTCTTTCATTGTTCCTAAACATCAATTGAAGAACAATTATTAAGTATACTTCTGAAAACCTAGAAAACATTAGATGAAAGAGAATTGAAACAATTCGGTATTTTCGTAGTTATTGATATTTCCAATTGTTGAAAAGTTGACGCAAAACTAAACTACGAAAGAATGCACAGGTAACACTGAGGAGTCATTAAAATAATCAACATACTTCCGACTTGTGTAAATTTCAATAAAATAATTTTTCATTTATAAAAGTTCATATTCGAAGAAACAGACAGCACATGTATGTATGTATTGTTGTTCCTGGTCCATATCTCAACAGGTTTTTAAGGCTTCTTCTTTCCCTATTCTTTGATTTATGTACCCAGATGTCATGTTTCCTGCATGATGGAAGAAAGTTTGAACTCAGTTATGCAGGCGTTTGGAAAAAAATTGTTCTCGCGAACTTGTATGTGATGGGTAATGTAACATTGCCTGTTAAAGAGGTTAATAATGAATCCGATGTCAGTCTAGGTTCTTCGTTAATCTAAGTTTCACATACCTTGAGCTGATTGAACGGCAAGTGCTCCTTTCCTTATCCGTCTGGGTTATAGCTACGTTTTGTTTGGATTATGCCTAAGAACCTAGGCTTTCAATGGGTTCGTTCGGAATGCTTATCGCATCGAACGTGTACTTTAGTATAATTTGAAAGTTCGAAGTCTACAGGTACAAAACGCTGTTGTGTTCTATATATATTTTTTTTTTAAATTTCGCATTTTCCCCCGTCTGCAGGCATCACGCCTATTACAGGGTCGGCCCGGGTCAGTAGCCAGTCCCCCCTGAGGGCCTGGTCCGGATCAGTGACCAGGCCCTCATGCGGCCGCATCCGACTTCCCCCTCTATATCGCATTTGCCATAACATTTCTGCTAAGGGCACAGGAAAATATTGCGGAAAAACCTTATGCCGATATAGCCGGTCTCGAGTTCGCCTCACGACACACGACACAGTTACCTGTGTGTGTCTCACGTATACATCTGGAGCTTCATCACGTCCATGTTTTTATTTTTCGACGAAAATTTTCGACGGCACCGGGAACGAACCCGCGACCTACCGATGCTCTGGTTTAGAAGCCAGTACTCTAACCACTAGACCATCACACCGGTACTGTGTTCTATACTTACCATGCTAATGTTACAATGTTTACGGTGATGTATTTCCCATATTGTGAGCTTAAACTACTCCTAGCATTGAAGACATTTTTTAGCAATAGTGTTCCATTCGTCGAAAGTTTTCCAACGGAAGTTAATTTTGATGTCCGTGCAAAAACCACCATATATATTGTAGTGTAAATTTTCCCAATACCCTAAAACAACTACAAAGCTAAAGTCCCGAGCTTTTCCCTTTTATTTTTAATACGGCGTCAGGCGCGAAAATTGTTACGCACCGCGACAAACTCGCTATGTTTCTAAACCAAGCTGCTGTTGCCGGACTAGCCGCACCGTCAAAATTTTGTGGAGTGGCAGGATTTCTGGCCAGGTTCACACACAAAAAAAAAAAAATTAATAACAAATATTCGGGGATGTTTGGCTAAACCCAAACAGATAGTTTATTATTGACAAGACGCGTTTTCTCTTTTTTTCCGCCCCGACCGCGATTCTCGACTCACAAAACTCACACGCACGAGAAAAAGGACGGGAATTATTACCGAACGAATAAGAAAAAGAATTATTAAAATGAATATCAAATAGATAGATGTCGGTAAGATAGTACTCCGAGCAGGCAGTGGTTCTCACACGAATCCGTATGGTGTCACCGGACGTCCGCTATACGAACTCGCGTGAAGCAGTGGTTCTCGCGTGGGAACCACTGCCTGCTTGAAGTTCTCCCTTACTAACACGCGATATTCTCTTCGATTGATATCGACAGAGTTAATGTGCAGGAACGAAAGGTGTTGGAAAAGTTTTTGTTGGATCAGCTGAGTGGGACTGAAACGTTTCGTAATGCCCGTGTGGGGTACCGCATTGTGTAGTAAAGAATGTGTTGGATTGAAATGTGTAGGAATGACATGTGGAGGAAAACCCCCGTGAAGATTAGAAATGTGAGGGAATACTGGCCCGCAGTATCGGCACTGTGATGAAACGCATGTGCTGGATCTGCGCTGTGGTGACAAGAAATGTGCGGGGTAAAAGGACTGCCAATTTCACGTGGTCGCTCTACCGTCCTCGCAGTATCACGGATCCTCGGAAAATGCCCCAAGATGTGTCGCTCACGGGAGCACGAGGCTACCCATCCCTACTCTAGTTCATTGTCATCGGCGATCGGTCAGGCGGCCAACCCTGATTTTTCGCAAACTACATAATTGTTCTAAATAGTTGGCGCTTCTGGCGCGCGAAGTCCAAATCGAGATTTCGTAGCGCAGCGCTCGAGACGACGGCGTAGACAAGTATTGTTGTACGATATTACAGTTGAAGGGTGGCGTTCCCTTATGCCATTCGGGATGCTCGCTACTCCCGTCGATGTAATTCCCGAAGAAAAAGAGGAAGTGAGCGCCGTTTTGCAGCCCGTAGATTATCCATCACTTTCGATGTATCTTCTGAGTGGTAGAGAAAAATATCGACAGTTATTCAACAATACAATATTCAAACGATATGAGCATTTTTATTCCATGGAATTTGGAGTTATTAAAAAAATTTACTTCGTCGCATTAACTATTGCAAAACTTAAGATACCAGTCTAAATTTGATATGAGAACAGGATAATACTCAGTCATATTTATTAATCCTAAAAAAGGATGTAAAGTTAAAACTTGCACATTGTTTCCTCATTATTCTTCGATTTTTACACAGTTATACTTAAGTTACAGTCCTAATTGTATATCACGCATACCTACATTGTATAAAATATTGTCTGTATAAAATATAACGAGTTAACTAAACTATCCGGTGTAGCATTGCTTTAATACTCCGAAAAGAATCTACTCAGGCAAACACTTTGAGAAATAGACACGCGGTCACAAATAAGGGCATTTTCACCCTGGTGAACTATATCCCAACGACGAAGAAGGTAAATAAGACCAAGTGTCATTCCGCGTGTCACACTATAACTGTGGAAGTAGAGTATAGGCTCATAAAGGGGGACACATCAGCTTTTCTTTCGCGCGATGTTTTGCCAACGCAATTTAAGCGCTTGAAAACGCTACTTATAGCCATACTGCCAGCGGTGTCTAGGGAAGGAGTATTCCAATTAAACCGCCACGTTGTACGGGATATTAGTTGGGTGTTGACAGTGGAGTTGATAAAATCTTGACGGTGCTGCACGCTAGCTCTCTTATTATTCATTAGACTTGGAAGCGCACGAATGCTCCCAGGTCGCCCACTGCCCACGTCTGCAGTCCGTACGTCCCTAAGATATCCCGGAAAGCAACAGTCTCCCCATAGACAATCTTAGCGGTACTACGATAGCAGTAAGACAAAACATTATTTGTTCAGATGATCAGACTACAACGAAACTTCTTCCCTTTTTTCTGGGATATTAATACCACTTCAGTCGAAACAAAATCTTTGTCATGTAAACCCTTGCGCACATCTCATCATTGTTCTTGACCTTCGTAAATCTTTGAAGGATTATCCTGATTGATTTTACACTGAATCATCAATTATTAGTTGAAGAACTCTCCTGCTATAAGGTGGCTATACATGAGTTTTCACAACAATTTACTCGGTGTCGATAACGAACAGTTTGAGTCGAACTGTTTTAACTTGGCTCGAGTCGACCGTCTCGGGTTGCGCTTACCGCTTGAAGATAACGCTCGGATGTAACACATTAACAATGCAGCGGTCGATCTTGGCTTCAACTCGGTGAGCGTTTGCTGTTGTGTTGGTTCGGGACAGTACCAAGTTACGTTATATCAACTTGCGTCCCGCTCAACTTGCGATCCCAACTTGGCATTCAACACGCAAATTGCCAGAGCTATTTTTTGAGGCGTAAAAAGTGGGCCGAGTCGTTTTACCAGCACTTAGTAGAGGACAGGCTGAGAGGCCCAACAAGAAGCGGTAAAAAATCGGATCTTCCTCAGCCTCAACGGAAGAACAGCTTGGACGGGCAAATCACGGAGCTTTTTTCCGTGCGAACGTCCGTCCAATCATGCCAGATATGCTTTGAAGCGGTGTCCATAATCATGTTATAACATTACTGACTAACATTGAACTTAACTTAGGTACAAATATGCTATAGATCGGTCGACTAGGTCGCATTTTTTAACACTTTCAATTATTCCCGAAGAATATATTTCCAACTAAAACAAGTCGGCAACGTGGACCTTTGCAAATCGTTTTCTCATTATTTTTTGCGATTACAAAGCTTCCTCAATGAGAAAGCCAGAACCGATCACGATACTTTCTTACAGAGGTAGCTTTGTAAGAAGGAAAAAAAAATAATGAGGCAGCAATTTGCAAAGTTCTATTTTGCAGGGTTTCAAGGATATCTCACGCTAACTCATTTTTCCATACCCGTGGTAGGAATGAATTTGAAACGGACGAATGTCTAATTGGAAGTTCAATATAAGCCGAATTAAATTAGCGCAATTATTTATTTTGTAACTATCGGTTTTTTATACATAATTTTCATATGTCATGTATATATATATATATACGACATAATTTTCATATGCCGTGCAGTGTACAACCGATATATCTATTATATATCTTAAACCTATTAAAAAAATATTCCGAATCTATTTGTGACATAGAGAGTGTGTACACGCTCTATTTTGGCGGCAGAATCCGTTGAAATCTGACATCAATACGAATATGTTTTACATATATTTCAGATGTACGGTACACGTTCAAGATATATTTTTGCATATGTTTCGAATAATTTAGTTTCCATGCGGGAATTTACAATTTCAAGTCCCGCATATATGGCAGGGATTATTCCCATTTTCTCTCATTATACAGATGTACTGTAGTTGATACTAGTTTTGTCATCAAAATGCTTCCAATCATTTTTCTAATTTTGGCACTTAATTAACTTGACTGTACCGATGGTACTACTTGAGAATCGTTTAATTAAGGATGTATGATGAGTACAGTTTGGCTAAAAGTGAGTTTTAGAGACAATTTCGATCACTTCCCGATGGGATAAAAATCGGAAGAAACACATATATGGGCATCTGAAAAACAACCTATTTCTACGGCATCGATTCGATTGTAATTTGGTACATCATGGTTTTTGGGGTTGGAAATTTTTTTTCCAACACGAAAATGGCACGAAAATGTCATTTTCACTTCACTGCGAAAGGGTTAAGGAGTCGCTGAGACCCATGGCTTGGATACTCACAAGACACGTCGTATTTGGGCAATCGGATATAGGTTCATTTTGACTTGATGCGATGAAACAAAGTACAAGGCTATAGTCGTTGCGCAAGCAACCCCTCGGGTGCTCGTTGGTCGTCGGATATTGAAATGGTAAACGAGTCGGAAGTGCTCGATGGTGGAATGGCTTACACGAGAGATTCTCCTCTGCGAATTTTACGATAAATGAGCTCCTCCCGGTTCGTCGAATAGAAGCCGTTTTGTTTATAGGTAAACAGGCTTTGCAGAGAGCAGGAACACGCATATCCTTATTCGTACTTCCTGATATACGAAGGACTACAACTGCATGCGCGCGAAGTATATCTCGAAGCTGCACAGAAGTCGTACATATGTACGTATGAGCGCGACAGTTTACCGCGAAACTCGGCGGAGTATTGTGCACAATATAAAGCATTCTCTGTCAAGTCAGTCACTTCATTTTTGACCATCTCAGATCAGCGCCATAATCGATCATATCAAAGTACCACTACAAGACAATTTGCGTGATTCTTTTTTAAATATTGCAAATTCAATATCTCGAAAATCTCCGATTTTCTTTCAAGCCATTGTATTTCAGGAACTTGAAGTTACTGATAAAAATGTCTCCCCGCAAAAGTCGTAGTTCTGTGTTAGCTTTCAAAAGGGACCATAGTATGTTATAAGCAGCGACCGTGTATTCAAGTATAGTAATTAACATTACTGTTTTAAGGTATGCGACTATTCCCGGTCAATTGTTTTTAATGATGAAGTTTTTGCGAAACACATCTCGGGTCTGAGACAGTGATCGCTAGATTCGATTTCGCTAGATAGCGATCGCTGTGTCAGACCCGAGATGTTTTTCCCAAAAATTTCATCATTGAAAACAATTCATCGGGAATAGTCGCATACCTCACACTAGTAATTTCAAAAGGGACATTTAAAATAAGTTTCGCGTCCTCGTAGCACTGCTTAATTGCGGAAAAACCGGAAAATTATTATTTTCATTATAAATCGCATATTTTAACTCTTAATGATGCAAAAAAAAATCCCAGGGTAACATAGAACGAGGTTCCAGGGCCAGATAATAAAATTACACTAAAATAAGTGTCGATTTCGTACGGTGTAATGTGACTAAATTTTTTTTCACTCTGGAAAATGGACCCGTGCTTCTTTAGTGATTTTTTGTGATATCAACAGCTCTGTAGTAATTCTCTGTAATTTTCTAAGTTAAGAAAAACCATTCTTTTTTCAATTTAATATAATAAATAAATAAATAATATAATATAATAAATCAGAATTCAATTTAATAAATACTGCTCGCGTTTTCCGATAATAAATAGGTGTTACCAGAACATGAAAACTACAACAACAACTGAACTACAACTTTTATGTGGAAACATTTCATTTCAGTAACGACAAGTTTCCGAGATATGTTGACTTGAATATAATCGGGCGTCTTTTTTTTTCAAATATTAGATGAAAAAATCGGAAATAATTCGTACAGAGTGCTTATTAGTGTAACTTTTATATGACCAATTATAAGGCAGATCTGAGATGGTCGAAATAAACTGTGACTACATTGACAGAAAATGCTCCATATGCAGGTGCATGTTATAAGGTTATATGCGGGACAATTGTAAGCCCATGCAACTAGTACACACGAACTTATGCATCCATACGGAAGATCGCGAGAGGTAATAAGTTTCCTTGGGAATACCGGTGGACCACGCGGATACTTTATTCCCTTTTGCGTCGAGTTTCCTCTTCGCGCTTCACGGCGCGAACATGATATTTTCTGCGAGTGCACAGCGCTCTGAAAGGGAATACGTAAGAACGGGATATGTCAATTCAATGCAAAGGCTGCGACAACGACATCGTATAGAATAACCGTTTGACTATGCGCAGTTCGACGTTGAACAGTTTCGTCGTACGTGAAAATCGGCATTTCACAGAGGATAATACTTCGACATCCAGAAATTTGCAAAGTTTCCATGCACCGACTGTAAAAATACCTCTCGGCAATTGAGAAGCGTGAGGTTGTTTTAGGTGGGAAATGGAGATTACTTTAGTACTTGGTTAAAGGGGGGAGAGAAAGGTACGACAAAAGAAAGTGATCGTAAAAGGATCACGATAACTTTGCAGGGAATTTCCGCACAGGTTTGTTCCGTTCGCCTTGGGCCCTCGAGAGAAGCGCTGCTACATCGAGCCCCAGGATGTTAATGGACGGAATAAAAGTTGTATGGTGTGGACGTCTTTGTCGTATTTCTCTCGGCGAGCGTGTCTGTAGAAGAAAAACGAGAGGAGTGTTGAGAACTGCCGGCTGTACCTCGGCCTCCACTGTAGACGTGTACGCGGTAAGGCTTTTTCTGTGAAGAAAGAACGAGGGAAAGCTACGTGAGTGCGCGGGAGAAAAAAAAAAAGGAACCGAAACTCAGGCAACTGACAGAGCTTTCATTAACGAAAACGTTTACGGGTGGTTTTTTGCAAAAAAAAAAAAAAAAAAAAACCAAAAGTTGGTCGTAACAACCGTAAAAACGACCACCCTGAAAAATATCATGCGGTTTTTTTTCTTTTCGATTTACCATGGGGAACCGAAAATACAACTGAATAACATTTTCAGGGGGGTTGTTTTAGCGGTCGTTACGATCGATTTCCGGTTTATTTTTTGCGAAAAACCAGCCGGTTGTTTGACGGTGGTTTCTACGGTGAATCAGGTGGAAACAACGGTCGTCAAGGTTGCTAGGGGGTCAATGCGATTAGATTTTGCCATCAACAAAAAAATTTCACTATTGAGCTAAGGTTTCTGTACGAGGTTATTGCTAATAAGTGTATTCTGTACAACTGTAGTAATTGGTATAATTGAATGGTTGCCCACATCTAGTTCGTTGCCATGACTATATCTCGTTTCTATGGATTCTGATTCGACACAGGTAACTTAGTATAGATTCAACTCGACACGGCAAATATCACATGACTCAGTCGATATAACAAAACTTTTCCGTGGCTCAACTCAACTCTGTAAAACAGGGTCGCAACGGAATGAACGGGCTGAAACGAAGCAGAACTTTATCCAGAAATGACCAGTACTCTTCCGGAGCTGCCAACACGCCCGTATCATGGTCCAGAATTCATGCCAGTAATTAACCAGCCCCATCCCACATAGAAAAATATATATAGATTTAAGTATCCGAATATGGTGATAGAATGTATACATTATGTATACATATTTAATATATTAGACCTATGTATACAATGTACAAAAACTATCACTATGAATTATATACATAATTTATATATCCGTACATATATGTGATGTACATTCATTATATATGTACTGCACACTTTCCGATATATATTTGATAATATATTTTATATATATATATTTTTTGGGTACCTGAAGTCATGTGGAATGCCTTATATATGCGACATGACGCGGTGCGGTCTTATGATCACTGGACTGTACGTTAAAATAGGGATCATAGACCATCTTTTCGTATCAAATCTTCATTTTGTTGTTCAAATATGAAGTTTATGACTCGCGCGTGCTGAATAGTTTACTCATCAGTATTATCTCTAATTTTCAATAATAAAACTCGTCGAAATATTTATTGGAACTTCATATTCCTCCGAATTCACCCTCAAGATTTTTTAAATCCCAAACAATCAGGTTTTCTTATCGTAAAAACTTTACCGAATTTCGATACAATAACAAAACCGGATTTTTTGGAATAAAAAAAAAATCTTATACCTCTAAATGACTCTTTCTCGCCGATCTCTGTGTTCCTAACTCCATCTAATTTTGGAAAGCAGACGTAGTGGTAGAAATTTTCCTTACGTTTGATCAAAAAAATCCGGGTAACCTTGCGATGTGCAAGGTTACGAAGCTCACTTGACAGACTGTCAGAGCGTTCACGTGACAGAAATAAACTCGGTCCCGATCTCGAACCAATATCGAATCAATCTTGCGCCAACCACAGAGTCTCGATTTGATCGCGCGTTAATTTGGACTAATTGCAGTGGTCCAACGCGCAATTCGACAAAATCTTGCAACAAACTTTTTGGAGAAGGACGTATTTTGGATGTGATGGGAACGTGAAAATATCGGTACTGATACACTTAGCGATAATTAAAGTTTCGTAATAGCAAACGCAATGAGATTCTGCGAGTAAGACTTTAAACTCGGACTTGCACTTATCTGCGAGAGATAAATCGTTTAACCTGTGTGGATTCAGACAAATCATGGATACATTTGGACTTTTTTTTTAAATTAACATTTACCAGACACCATTGTTGCGGGAGCCGATTCTATTGCGACAGGACTTATTCGAAAGAGAAGAATGAAAATGCAATATTGGACCTGAAACATTCGGCGTCCACGACGTGTTGCCTAGGATATTTCATGTTACAATTTGGCAGCAGATGAACGAGGTCCGGCTTCGAGTATAATAAGCTCAAAGTCAAAACAAAAGAGAGAAAGTGACTTCGACAGACGCCTAAACTAATTCCCATTAATTCTTGACGTCGAGTCACCTCTCTTGATTATGAGAAATCCTATGAACATATATGGCAAAAACGGTTTTTGAAATTTTTTCTGGAATTTCGAGCGATAGCACTAAAAGTTCAGTGATTTTTAAGTTGTAGTGAATCTTTACTGGTAGTATCCGAAAATGTTCATATTGTAATATCACCATATTCATCATGACATGAGAGATACGTATTCCTATTTTGCCTTCTATCTTATTCTTCATGCTCCCCTTATTTTGCCGCGTGGAGTGCTTTCGGCCAGCTTTCCCCCTCGGCAAGCAAATGTTTTCTATTCAAATGCGTTCCCGTGGAAAATAACATGAGAGCTGATCTCGAACGAGTATTTTCTGAACATAAATTGAGATGTACGATATATATGTACGAATGTTTCGGTCAGCGTCTGCCCCCTCGTCCCGGGTCAGCACCGTCTTTTGGATTCTTCACTCCTTGCGTGGGGTCATCCAGAATAAAAGGGAGTCGGTCGTCCGTAAGTACAACCGTGAACGACATCTAAAAGCTGCGATTGTGCTCTGCAGTTAAAGTTAAGATTTATTCAGGGTTCTTTCTGTCGACGCTACTACTTTCTTCGTGTGCAGTTCGAAGAATTACTTTCATTATCATCCCTTGCAACCACTGAAATGATGCATGAAGAAATAATCTAAGCTATTTTGTTCAGAGATTTTTATTTCAAGGCTTACAGTGATAGTTACTAAGTCTATAAATTTATTTATGCACGTGTGAAATCTCTCTGACCGCTATCCTTAAAAGTCTGATAAAGATTAATCGTAAAGCAAAATGAGACATCCACATTCCTCTTATATTGTAAGCACAAGTCATCACGAATTAGTAACATCAATTTAAAATACACTTACCCAAAATTATCGAGTGAATTGACTAATAATTAATTAAAATGAATATGTCAAATGATTTCAATCTAGGATTGGAAAGAATACTCGTATAAAGAAGAGCACTCAGAAAGAAGTACACGAAATATAACGCTGAAAAAAAATCGGACAGAAGAAAAATCTGAAAGAAAAGGTAATTACGATGCCTCTTTAAACGTCAATTTCGACCTATCAAAGCGTGTATCGAACATCACGTGGTGCAACTAGGTCGTAATAATATCAAGAAACGCAGTAGCGTTTCGACGCCAAGTACCTTAAAAGAATTGGCGAGACGCTACTACTATACGAGAATTTTTTACCTGAAATTTCAGATGAATATAACGCGCAAACTAAGTTACGGAATGCATTTCCAATGGCACATTTACTATATAATTCTGATATAAGCTTTTGATTCCGTCTATTCCGATCCGTTGTGTCGAATTATCCGTGTTGAGTTATAAATGGGTTGAGTGCGGCATAAATGTCGTCTGGTATTAGCATCATGCAACGCTTGCGTGCTGTCTTCGTTGATAATTTTACAGTGAAAATAATTTTTATTGAATACCTACTCGTGTACATAAAATTAAAACTGTAAGGAAGAAATAGAAATATATATATCATTAATCGCTTGACTTTTAATTAAAAAATGCAATTGTAATAAATTAAAGCGAACAATGCAGAGTGCAAATAATGTACGAAATTCCTTTAATCTGTATCCTTATAGACCGTCGGTCTACTACAGTAACTTTACGATAAAAACTTCGAGCCCCTAATTTGAAATAATAAAAGTATTTCATGGTAATTGTTGGAATTATTTCGGAATATTAATATTTCTGGATTTTTGTTTCATTACGAATTAGAATTCCTAGATTTAAAAATGTGACTTTTGAGTGACGTTTAAAAAATCATACTTTTTTAAATAAAATTTTGCAATAAAGGTTTCCAATATATTGAGAATGGCTTTATTTTTTCGAGATGTTTTTTGTGACATTTCTATTCTATTTGTTTACGGAAATTTAAAGAAAATTGTGAGTAAAATCGTTTCCTAAAAGTTTCTTAAGAGGCAGTGGTACACCGCCAGAAATTTCGACGCGCAATGCTAAACGCCTATAGGTCTGTCTCTCTCTAACATAGCTGTCTCTCTAGCACTATTTTTCTTTTAATTCTTAAAAATAAACGGCCATGTCGAATGAGGAGCCAGAAGCTTAGCCCAATTTTACGATACTCCTGCGTATCCTCTAAAACCCAGTCCCTATCTGTCGTATCGTTTAGGAGAAAACAGCGTTCGAAATTTCTGCAGTTGGGAGCGGGTGTACCACTGCTTCTTAAAATGGTTGTAAAATTAATCCTCAATTACAGATTATTAATATTACTTTCACAACCGGTGGGGTGGTCCAGTGGTTAGAGTACTGGCATCAAAACCAGAGCATCGGTAGGTCGCGGGTTCGATTCTCGGTGCCGTCGAAAATTTTTGTCGAAAAATAAGGTCCAGATGCATACGTGAGACTCACACAGGTAACTGTGAGGGTCACATGTATACAGCTGTAGTCTGTGTTTACATTTTCGACGAAAATCGTGACGTAGCCACGATGCCGTGAGGCAAACTCGAGACCGGCTGTATCGATAGAAGGCTATTCTGCAGTTATCCCCTGACCTCTGTGCTCTGCTGAGAGGCGAATGCGATACGGTAGGGGAAGTCGCCTGCAGCCACGTGGGTGGACCGATCCAGGTTAATGCAAAAATGTACAAATAATTCTGACGGTAAAAAATAAATCTGAACCGATCCTGTACAGGCCTGATGACGGGGGAGAAATGCAAAAAATATTATAGTCACATACTAACTTCGTAAACTAATTTCGCAACACCAACGACACAACACTAACGTGACGCCAGTAATAATTGTGATAATAAAATCACGCGTTGCGTCATGCCAGTAGTAATTTTTTAAATTTTCTTTTCGGTGAGGGGAGGGGTTGTACTTATAATTACAGTAGATTTTTTACTGACTCCTACCCCTTGATTGACAACCGTATATATTTTTTTATATTTCAAATATTCATCGTTTCCTGTCAACAGATGGTATTATTTTGGTCAGATCTTTTTTTCTAGAGTTTTTTTTCACGACTTTCTGCCCCGTCTATTTTTCTCAGAGGTTTTTGTTCCAATTATATTCCTAGCGCATACTGAAGGATTTTAGTTCTATCCATGTCAATGATCAGTGCAAGTATAATACAGTCCCAGCCAGAGGAATTTTGTTGGTGAAACTGTACGTGAGATTAGATATTACGAAAATCACGGTGAATAAAAGAGTGAACATATCGTGTAATTCAACAACCTGTTTGGTCCGATTAAATGTACTCGACACGAGTAAATACGGCTTCTAAGTAAATACACAATGATTCTACTCTATTTAACGTGAGTTTTGCCTTATTCATTCTTATACAAAGCCAGGCCAATTTCATTCAGTCGATTCAATGAAATTAATTCAAGCTTTATCCTGGTACCTCAATCTAAGATTAGTAAGCTAAAAAAAATTCCTTAGGCACAAGCTAAATTAAACTTAAAATTAATTTACTTTAAATCAAATATATTCAATTGGCTTTAAATAAAATCCATTGGCTTTATAAAAATGTAATTGATAAAAAAAAGTATGCTGTTTGCGAAATACGAATGTCTGAACCCTAATAAATACCGCCAAAATAAATCTGATTCATCAAACTAAATTGTGTATGATGAAAAAATATTTATTTGGCTGCAACAGAATGGGCTTTTATCGGTGTTGTCTTGTGCGTTATTGCTCTTAATAGGGCACATTGGGAATGCAGTTAACAAAGCTTATGGGCCGGCCTCATTAACCTACATGCAAACCATCACCAAGTCAAGCGAGAAGAGTTACTGAATTGCTCCGTTTGCGACGTCGAGATCGTACCCCAAAATCACTCGGCACACAAAAGGAGCTCAGCCCTTTACGTAAGCCATGAGCCTGGAGCCACATCCTCTCAGCCACAACCCTTTACATTGAATCACTTCTAATCTCCTGCACAACGTATTATGTTCGCAAATACGTTGTGTGCTCCACAACATCACCGCAGAAGCGGTTTCTCTTGCGATATACCAAGCGTATCGAGATGTGCGAAGGAATTGCAATCCGGATGAGAGTTACGAGGTAGATACCACGAGCCAATGTACACTGTTACGATGCTACGCCGAGAGCTAACGTCTCGGCGAGTTTCCAATGATAGACTTGTCCCATATAATGTTCTGGCGTCTCGTCTTATCTGCCAGCGTGATGCTGTGTGTGGTATATGATCCAGACTGTTGTCCGACAACGCATACCCGCTTCGACACGCCAGACACGAGAGACTGCAAGTTGGCGATGAATATAGTTTACATAAAGAAAAGGTCTGGAGCTTCGGGGTAGAACCCTCCATATCCTCCCTATTCTATCTGTTTACACTTTACCCTGTGGCCGCGCTCCAAGATGATCGTCGATCATCGAGGTTATCTATTATTATACGGTTTCCGAATCATGTAGTAACCGCCGCAGGCAATTGGTAACTACAGACATCGACTAACACATCGCGGGTTCGAAGTTGCCGCCTCAATGCACTACTACTTCGAGACCATTTAATGGTTTCATTACACCGATAAAAAGAATTGGTAATACCAACCAAATCTGCGGTTACGGGTGGCGAAACAAATATTGGGTTGATTGGAAAAAATATTCGTTCGGATCAACCAAATATTTCTTTCGCTACGCTTTCAAAAGGAATATTTGGTTGATTGGAACTGATATTTCTTCCAATCAACCAAATATTTGTTTCGCTACCCATAACCGCAGATTCAGTTGGTATTACCAATTCTTTTTATCGGTGTATACTACCGGTGCTAACTCGTTTCACTGTACCTAAAGACCGTTTCCTGTCAAACTAATCTCGCTGTCAGTCCAATTTATATAAATTATACTATCACGTTTGCAGTTAACCTTAATAAGCCAGTACCGCACAGTGACAATGACCATATATTAATGGACTTTATGATGGACTGTATTATTATTCGATTTTTATATTTCATTATATTTACGGGGTTCTTAACGCGTACGATGCGACGGAGAGACCGACCGGTGGAATGCTGAGTAAGCATTGATACCACTATCGCGCTGCACACGGTGACGTGTGCCTGGACAACGAGATCATCACCGTTTCACACATTTAAAAACGATGCATCAAAACGCGCTCAATTTCTCACTGACGAAGATCTCCCCACCGCTCCGTACATCCAAGGGTTTAGTATTAGTCCAACTCTTAAGCATTAAGGCAAACTGCCGATTTAGCATTTTATTACAATATAAATAGAGGGAACAAGCGTCCGTCGTCAGTCTCTCATCGTACTTCAAAGAAATTTAATAAATTCGCGCCTCTTGGCTAAACATACAATCTCTACCAACGGAAAGTTAAAATCGGTTTCATTTTAAATCTTGCCACTGTCACCAAATACGGCTATTCCGGCGCGTTCCCAGCAGTCAAGAGATTTATTTCTCAGAACTGCAGAATTTTACTCTCAAAGTTCCTTAAATCACCTCGACTAATGCTCCTATACTATTAATAATATTAAAATAAATTGTATTTTCCGTTCGCGCCTCTCACTATTCTTTCATTTTTTAATAAAACCTTGATTTAATTTATTTAAACTTAAAAATCGAGCTGATATATCTTTTTTAAAATCGCTTCCTAACGAGAATTGAGTATTAGAGGCTGCTCACTCACACCAATCCATCTCAGTGAGGAAGGGGCAGTTGAGACTGCCCACTTACATCCTTTTCTTCCCCATAAAAACCTTAACCCTTTCCGAATGCACAGAACACGCAGAGCCGGACGAGAACATCAGCTCAAGTCCATAAAATTTAAGTATGGTAAGCCGAACCACTACCGTCCAACGGTAACCAGCGCAGCGTCAGTCGAAAAATGATCTCCTCAAATTATCAGCAACGTACCGGTCACATGTAAATACATCATTGTCAATCCGGTTTACAAATTACAAAAAATCACGTTTACAACTTCTCAGTCGAGTTGTCCTGAAATTGACCTGCACGACCCTAGAACCCGTGGTTATAAACAAAACGTATAAGTCACCCAATTACGCCTTACGCTACCAGATTCCAAATAAACGCAACGTCATCCAAATTTTCGCAAATTTTGTAAGTTTCTTATCCTTGCTCGGTACATTCCGAGCTAAAAATCTAGGGACAATTATTGCGCACTCCCTCAAGTGCGCATATCATCTGTTCCATCCCTTCCGGATGTAACAATACAGTATAGCAAAAAACAAAAGCTATTATAATTTTTCAATAATTGTTTCAACCCTCGTAGATGAGATTAACACTAATTGGTTGGCATTATTGGAATTGATACAAGAACTTTTTTTGAGAAGAAAAATCAAAGTAAGCGTTCTGGTGACCGGCTCGGGCACTAATCTTAGCGTACAATCTAATGGAACTCTATATTCAACGAGGAAATATCTGACAAATAAATAGTTTCAAAAACTTAGAGACCCACGAAAGGGAAAGATTCTGTGCTGCAGGACAGCGCAAGGAAGGAAAGGATGTCATCGATATTCAGATTCGATGAACCTCTTTTTTATATATCATCTCTTACAAAGGGCCTATGTTGAAACCAGGTACCATCTTCATGTTCACTGGTGTGAAAGTTATGCGAGGTTCAAATTTAGACAAACGGAGCCAAAGGACCATTCTGAAGTGCCTACTTCGCTTATCCACTGTAATTTTTTATTTACTTTTCTTCATCCTAGTTTCTCTCTCGATTTCTTGAGAGAATAAGCTAGCTCTGTGTGCGCTGTGTCTATCCAAAGATCGACGGAGGCTGATGGTGAGCCCGGTTGAATGGCATGAACTGTTACCATCTTCTCCTCGGAAATAAAAATACGGCCGCGATGAAGCTGTAGATACATATGTATATGAGAGAGAGAAAGAGAAAGCGGTATTTATTCAGCGTTCTGGGGCAAAGTCCCCTCAAGCGCTGAACAATCGTATAATAATACATATACATATATATACATATATATATATATATATATATATATATATATATAACATATAAAAACATCAATATTCAAAATAAACAAATAGAAAAATAAATAAATAACTATGAGTCAATTAAATTCATCAACAAATGACTAGAACCAAGAAGACTCGAAAGAATCAACAACGCAACCGTTTCACACCATTGTCGCAGACTACTCTGTCCACCCGCTGATGATGGAGGCGGAGGTCACGTGGCAGTTGATGAAAACCATAACATTTAAAAATATGTAAAAAACCATGTTGAGATTTGCTTCGTAATTTAAAAAATATACAGCAGGGTCTTGAATCTTCTAATTGTCTCTGCTTCACGCACATTCGTAGGTAGGCCATTCCAGAAGCGATGTGCAGCTTCTGCGAAAGAATTCGCAAAGAAGTCGGTCTGTCGAATAAATACTTCGGAGTGTGTGAGGCGAGTATGCTGTAAGTGAGGCATCCTAAAAAGTACAATCTTCTATATTTGGTTTTAAGTCATTTTAATTTATGATAATATACGGTGATATGCTCATCACGTCTGATGCCTAATGCAAAGCGAATGCAAGTATTGAGAGAGCGACTGAGTACGAGGTCTTGTTTGTTCGTAATATCAAGGTACGTAAGGCAGCAATAGTCAAGATGTGGAAAAACAAGTTAAGCTATTAACTTGATACGGAGGTTTTGTGGGAGTAAGTCCCTACAGAGCTTAAGTTGATAAATTATACTATTGATTTTTTTAGCTATTTTAGCTGTATTTGACTCCCAAGACAGAGTTCCGCTGATCGTTACACCCAGACACACCGCCTCCGACGGAAAAGAAATGGCAACGTTATCGACTAATACGGATGGCAAGCTGTCCAACGAAATATGTGCGATAAAGCGTCGCGTGCCGATTAGGATCGCTTTGGTCTTCTCTTTATTGAGGAGTAAGCCAAAGTTTTCTGCCCAGTTCAAAATGGCTAGAATAACCTCGTTGAGCTGCTGTAGTAGATTTGTGAATCATCTGCATAAAACTTATATTTACAATGTTTCAGTACGTTCTTGAAGCCCGTGAGATATAGCACGAAGAGAAGACGCAGGCCCTAGTACCGATCCTTGCGGAACGCCATTTCGGATATCAATCTCTTCTGAAATATCACCGGTTGTACGGTCACGCGTGGATTGTCGCCTGTGTGAGACACACACAGGTAATTTCTAGTTGTGGGAGTGACATGTATACAGGTGTAATCCCTGCTTACATTCTCGACAAAACGTGACGTAGGTCTGGTACCGTGAGGCCAACTCGAGACCGGCTGTATCGACAGAGATTTTCTACAGTTTCCCTTTGTCGTCTGAGTTTCGCTCAGAGTCGAATTCGATACGGGAGGAGAAGTCATCCACAGTTGCATGGGGGGAGGGGGGGGGGGCTGCTTTGGGCAATGCAAAGGTACTAATAAAGAATTCTGAAGCAAACATATGATCACTCTGGCCGATCCTGTATAGGCCTACCAATATAGGTCTGAAGACGGAGGGAATGTGCGAATAAAAAACTGTAACGACCAGTGATCTTGCACTCAGTGTAGTATCTGCGGAGCTTGGCTTGAAGTCAGCTTCGTCGTTGTCCCTTTTGAGGACAGGGACGAGGCTTTTCTGGCTTTCGAGAACTCACCCCAAGGCGCCGGAACGAAGAACGTAGAGGGATAGGGCTAATACTGGGATAATGCCCACGGGGCAGATCGTTTGATGTGGCTCAGCATAAGCTTACTTTATCCACATATAGGCAACGAGGCTCGTTGGAATTGCTGAAAAGTTTAGCAGCCGCGATGCGCTCCCCTCTTGCGTCTGCAGGTTGGCTGATATGTTGCCGACGTGCATCTGCGGATATATAGAATCAACATTTGCCGAGAAATATACACAAGTTTACTAATACCTCGAGATGCGAATGCTTTTGATGGACAGGGCGTACGCCGCAGTCAGAGTGGCCTCACCGTCGTTTCAGAAATATGAATATTCGCTGAAGTTCATTTTTTTTATTAGGAACTCCCCTTTTATGCCGAGGAACCATGTGCTAAACCCTTACGAGAGCGTTCGGGCGTACCACTTTCATCACGAATATTTTACCCACGTGGAAACCTTTGATGTTCGAAGGTGCATCATGTTAAAGAATGATACGCGACGTAGAAACATGAGTAAATGAAAGATGATTCCGCATAAATTCACTCAATCGTTATGTCTACTAACCATTCCCATCTATATTATTTTATTTTCTCCTCAATACTAAGCCTACCGAAGTAGAGTGAATGGAACAGTGATTGGCAGGTAGGATGATACCCAATTAATTAGAATAAAACGAAGTGATATTCATAGTAAGAGTGCCAACACGATTCGATTGGCTCAATAGAATGGTGGCTTATCTTATGGATATGAGGTTTATCTTAAGCAATGATACCCAAGAAATTCGATGTTCGGCCAATATGCATTTTCAAAAACATTTTTACTCGTAGCTTATCTAAAATACTGTCATTGTGTGTACAATTCTTCAATGTCGTTCAGCCTGCTACACAATAAATGTTGACAAGACCTACTTGATAGATACATATTAATAGGCAGAACCACGATTTTGCAGAAGTAATATTCTGTCCAAAAAAGACCAGTGGATGAAAGAAACTTCAGCGATATACTGATAGTCAGTATATCGCTGTACATATAAATGTACAAAAAGATTCAAAAGAAGCTAAAAACAACAACACCATTTTATGCCACGTACGGGGAGAAAAAAGATTGGTTGAGCCAACTACGCTTACAAGTTATTGTGCCGGAGTTTTTTCAAGTAAGTTGCGACAACCCATATATATTCATTAACTCAACCACTTCTAATGATAGCCGCAACTATTTATGATTGGTTCCCTTTATCAATAGACGCGGCAGTGTCTTGAGACAAATACATTTACCCCACTTTTTTACCAACCGAACCAGACGCTCCCGCAGAATCTGTTACACTCATTTTAGCCACTACAAAAATTAATTTACAGCGAGTTAATATGCAAATCTGAACATCCAGTGATGGTGAAGAATTTGGGATATTCGCGAACTCGTCAAGTACTGTGAACTAATTTTTTTTTTTCATAATGAAAACTTTTAAGTTGTTTCAATTTTTTTTTGTTTTCCACTGCAAAATTTTTTTTATTAGTTCCTGGAAAAATACTGTCTATACACATGGATATTGAACAGCATGTACTTGAGATGCTGCATATATTATCTGTTTTTTTTTACGACTTTTTGTACCAATGTACACGTACAAGTTACTGACACTATATTTTTAAAGGTATATCAGATTAAGTACGTGAATGTACTTTTCTTAATTTTTTTACACTTACTGTTGTTTGTTTTTTGGGGAATTACTCTTACTAAATTCGAGGCACCTAGGTGCCTCGAGCTCGCCGGTGCCTCAGGCGAGACTAGTCATTTTTGGACTTCTCCAAAATCCCTTACTTGAAAGCTATTGCGCCTTCACTCGAATTACCTCGTTATTATATCGGTAACGTAAATCATACCGGTAACATCTTCAAAATCTGTAAAATCGTGTCCCTCAGTACTTTGCGCGAAAACGACCCTATAGGCCCTAATCATAATTTTTTCTCCCATCAAACAATTCCAGCAATGAAAGTAGTAATAAGGCACAGTTTCCATCCCGTGAAGATAATTCTCCAGTTACTGAACGTCGTAGTGTTGTTCTTTTTCGTGCGAGTACAATTACTTTGAGAGTCACAAATACGCCGTTTAAAACGCTCAAGTAAATTACAGATATTCTATGCATGTAATTTAAAGATAAGATGGAGTTTTTAAGATTGAAGTCTCCACTGGACCTACAAGAGTTCACTTTCCCTTGAAATATGCAGCTCATAAAGAGAATACATATCTCATACATAGAGTTTCGATTTTGTAATGTCTTCATGCTATTTGACCAAAAGGAATAAGTTGCGGAATTCGTGCACTGCACAGTCGCTGCTACAAGCTGTCTTAAAATCGAAATGGTAATTCTGATCGGAACTAACTTTATTAAATAATTAAAGTTTCCGTTACAATGCAGTACAACGCTTAGAGTAACCTTATCGTTACAGTGGCAATGCAAATTACTATTCATCATCCGGCATTGCAAAAACACTTAACAAGCAGGAAAAATAACACTCGTGAGCGTATAGGAAACGTATCAGCTGCAGTGGAATAACATTTCGCATACCGTGCACGTGCTACCTTCCTTCAACATGCTAATTCAATAGACTTCCATTCCATAACAAAAAAGCTCACCGAGAGGTTTCTATCTCGTCACAGACCGATTGTGCACTGCTATATAGGGTACATCCATTTTGAGCACGTTTCGATAGTGCACGACAAATTTGTGCACAACGACATTGTGCACCGTTTTTTTTTGTGCACAAGTGCGTTGTGCACAATTTTTTTCGTGCACATTTATGTTGTGCCCAATTTTTTTTTGTGCGCATTTACGTTGTGCACAACGGTATTGTACACAGATATATCGTGCGCGATGCTATTGTACAAGTCAGTATTGTAGAGACCTTAATAATGAACGAACTAATTGTGCACAGGGTTATTGTGCACGGATTCATTGTGCACATATATAATGTGAACATTGTAAAGACCTTAATAATAAACAAACTATTTGTGCACAGGCTTATTTTGCACAGTGCTATTGTGTCTGTCAGTGTTGTGAAGGACTCCATACCAATTAAAATATTCTAGCACGGGTTTATTGTACACAACGCAGTTGTGCACGAGATTATCTTAAAGATCAAACTTTTTCTAACTTTTGGCTACTACCTCGGTAACACTGAAGCTTTTTCGTATTTTCGAGGTTCTTCAATTCTTCAGCAAAATCAGAAAAAGAATCGAATAAATCTTGTACGTGGAATGATGGCATGGTGAATTCCAAAAATGGTCTCTGCTAATATTGCTATTGTATTTTCGTACTGAGACATGTTTTTGCACGCAACTGACGATGCTGTTATCAACACCACTACTAACTTTCCAAATCGGCTATAAGGTTCAGAGATCGGTGAACACTGCTCGATGCAAGGACGGTAGTTCGACATTCGCGCACCATAGCGTGGTGGTTGTTAATGTAAAACCAGTGAACTCGTCGCATTTCACCGCGCCATATTCAAGGGAGTCAATCGAAGGCAAGCTTCGCGTGCTTTGAACACAGTGTAATGTGTATGAAATATATCGGCTCTCTTCAAACGTGGTTCGGCTCGGCTCGAAGTTGGCTTGGATCTGTTTAGTAATATTTACTGATTTCTCGATGAGAAGTGTACGTCTTGTGCAATAATGGTAGCTGCGTTTGAAGAAACTGCCGGCCCTACTGTGGGGATGCAGTTTTAAAGTTTTTTAGAGATAGAAAAATGTATAAACTGTTACGGGGAATTAATACAAGAGCACATTGTACGACGACGAAGTTCATCTTTGACTTCTGCATATCTGAAGGATAACTATCAATCATTGATATATTATAAGTAAGTTAACTCGTGTAAATAAGAAAGGGTGTACGTGGATCAGTCAAAGGGTCACCGAGAAACTAGGTAAGATTGATTTCAGAATGATTAGTGTATGAAGTATATTGAGTACGGTATACCCCTAGCGAAAATACCCACCATCTGACCCACTATGTATTCCAGGAGGTGTGTCCCTTTCGGCCACCACCGACTTGGCGTATTCCACCGTGTATTCTACCTTGAATTGAGGCCCTCGATGACGGTGGGATTCTGGTGTATCCCACCGTTATTTCACCGTGTTTCCACTATTTACGAGCGGACTCAAAAATGGGCCCTAGGTGGGATATTTGGTTAAGCCACCGCGAATGACACCCGGTGCTCCTGACGTAGCTGGATGCTATCGCGATATAAAATTTTTATTTTATTAAATATTTGAAATCCAACATTCAGCGCTGAGGAAAATAGTTAGCCTGCTGACGTATCCTTCTTCATCAATGGAATACAAAAATTAAGTCTAAGGAGCATATCCTTCAGGCGCTAGCTACTTGAAGTACTGTCGAATTCAAAACATCTTCGCAGTTTTATAATCACTTCGGTTTCGAATTACTTGTGAGAAACGCTTTAGCGATTCGCCATCTAGCGGCATTATGCACAACACCGATGCGCCGTCACTTGCATCCTGCATCGGTGTTTTGCATAATGCCGCTAGATGGCAAGCGGCTAAAGCGTTTCTCGCTAGCGATTTCAAACCCAAGCGTTTTTCAAAACTCCGAAGATATTGAGGATTCGATTATTTTGTATTCCTTCGATGAAAAGAAAACCGCCGTCAGATTCTCTTCCTCCTTTACTTGGAATTCGGATGGCAAAAAATGAATTAAAATAAATATGATATTCCGATACCGTCCAGCTACGGTAGGAGCACGGCGAAGAACACGCCGTGGAATACTTGGTGTCATTCACGGTGGCTTAACCATATATCCCACCCAGGGCCCATTTTTGGGACCGCTCAAAAGTAGTGGCAAACACGGTGGAATACACCAGAATCCCACCATCATCGGGGCCTCAATTCATGGTGGAAGACAAGGTGGAACACGCTAAGTCGGTATTGACTGAATGGCAGATACACACCTCGTGGGACACAGGTGGCTACAACGTGGTTCCACGGTGGCTTGATTGTGTGTGTTTTCGCTAGGGACTGTGCACGGTATCCCGTGGATGCCATACGTTCCCAAAAAGAAAAACGTGGAATGCTGGTCGGGACTACGTGCCGTCAGAAATGAGTTATGCGCGACCGAATGTAACGACACGGTGACGGTATAACGTGCTGAATGTGGCCCTGCGTCAGCACCGTTGCAGCACGTCGTGCAGTACAGGAGAACTGGACGGTGTGCCGAAAAAGTGCTGACACAGTGGCGGTTTCAGCACGTTGTACTGTCACTGTGTCGTTACAATCGGTCGCACATAACTGCACGGTACCGACATGGCACGGCTCGTGACGTTTTCGTGTCGCCATATTTCTATCTGGGTTACCCCATATTCTGTTTACTGTACCGGCAAGAAACTTTACTATTACCTTAATTAAAGGCTTAATTCGCTGGGTTTATCGGTCTAAACCAACCTGAGCATTCTGAAGATAGATAAAATTGGTAAAACACTGCTGTGAGCAAAATATATTTCGACTTTCAAAAATATTGTCTTTGCTATGCACACGTATGTGCTTATCGTAAAATCTATGATTCCCTCGGGTTATTTACACATAATTTTATGAAACGTTCCCTTTCATGACAAAAACCCAGACAACATAACGAATGGGATCGATTTAGGACGTTCAGAAATGTTTACTTATATCGTTAATAGCAACGCGATGCATGCCGGGGGGCGCTTGCGAAAAATCTGGGCATTATCGGGCAATTTTTTCTTAAGATAGTTCTGTCGCGAAGGAAATCCAATATTAAAAACTTGATTCTGCAGTATGTTTTAGTTTAAATATTGAACTTAACGTTCCTAAAAAATCCATGCGCCTAACGGACCCATAGAAAAAGAAATTGAATTTAGCGCGCAATGGTGAGTAGTTGAATTTATCTTCAACTCAAAAATTATCATACTTAGATGAAAGATACAAAAAATATAAATAGTACATTGTATTCGTCAGTAAATAACGATTCAACTGAGCTTGAAAAACATATGGGTCACGGGACATTTAAGAAAGACATGAACGTTAAAAGCGAAACCCGTACATGCCACACGAGTTCGTTCACTTGCAGGACAGTACCCCACACTCCGCACACTGCTGCACCGATGAGCTACTATCCCCACCACTGCCTACCGACAGAACTACCTTAACGGCGAATCGTTGAACTACCAGCGCTCCATAGGAGCTAGATTTTTCATACGTCTCATGCCGCATGGAACTACAGACGCTTTATAGGCTGTGAATAGATTTTGCGTAATTTTTCGTAACGTGAATTGATTTACTCTGTATGCGTATGAAAATTATTGCGAACATTTCTGGACGCAAAATATAAAACTACTTGAGATGCGTTGTAAAGAGTTTTACATTACCGTAAATAGTACAGCGGGCGACACCTACTAAATCTGTCTATGTGTCTAAAAAAAATGCCATTTTTCCACTTTGGATCCCGATTACTATATAAATCTCGAGGCAAGTACTATATTTTTCTTCCGGTGTATACATTTTCAAAAAACTTGAATAAAAATTTCAGATTTTATAACACTGAATTTTTTATAACAAGTCTGTATGTTCTCTAACTACCGGAATTTTTCAGGTAATGAGCTAAGTAACTAGCGACAAAGGAAGAAATAAAAAATGAAGGTCGGTCTTGAATTTGAGCAAAATCCATAAAGTGGTTGAGATTATATGGAATTTTGAATTTTCCAAACATAAAAATTGTTTTTGTTCCAATCCAATTCAAATTTAGCGAAACCTGCTTAAATATTCTGCAAAGTAAAATTAATATCTAGTTGTAGTAGATATCGAATTTAGTAAAGATTGGTAAAGTGGTTCAGATTTTATAAGACATAGAATTATTTAAAAAATCTCTGTATGTTCTCTATCCGTCGCTATTTTTTAGCTAATGAGCTCAAATAGATATTGAGATATTACAGACCGTTAAAAAAACTAATTCCACTTCCGCCGTGAAAAAAGGATGCAAAGTAGAACCCTCCACATTGCATCCTCATCATATTTCGCTTTTTACAAAGCTTCCTCTATGAGAAAGCCAAAATCGATTAATAATATTCCGTATGGAGGAAGCTTTATTTAACGCGAAATATAATGAGAAAGCAATGGGCAAGGTTCTTCTTTGCATCCTTTTGATAATTTTTTATTTGTACATGAAAATCCTGATTCAAACTTCAACGTTTTTGAGATCCTGTGCTGGAAGGTACTGTTTTTCCTGAAATTTCTACCGAATTTAAGTTCTTGTGATATATTAATATTGGTGTTTTTACTTTTTGAACATTCATATTTTGGAAATTAACAATCCTATTAAAAAATATCTCAGATTCAATTTGTGCGGCTTCGTATAAGCTGCATAACGAATACAAATTTAATTTTCTTCCTTTTTCTTTTACCAAATTTGTAATATAACGTTAAAAAACGAAAAAATTGTTTTAATAGAAAACGCTTTTTTTTGTCGTTTGTTCCGAATCTTACATAAAAATAATATTTCAAGTAACGAATTATTGTGACTCTATGCAGGATGGCAGGACTTTTTTCAAGAAATACTATCGAAGTAGAGTTCTCATGATATATTAACTTTCAATCTAAATTATCTAGCAAAATTATCTCAAATACATTCATTTGACTATTGTTTTATATGTTTACATCTGCAACTTATATTCGGTAGAACATCTCGAAAAATAAATTCTGCCACTCGGAATAGAGTTTTAAAAATGTATAATTTAACGTGATGTGTTACTGTTACTTCGGTCTGTAAGAAAAAAACTGTAAACTGTTGTTCTTGACCATAATTGATGTTTCGGACACAATACGAGAAGTATTTTGAATGCATTTTAGCACCTATAGTCAGTACTTCTCGTCTTTTCTTTAAAAAAATTTACCGTGGCGAAAGATGACTGTTCGGGAAGATTCGGCTATTGAACTTGCACTTATAACGATCTGAGAGAGTGCACAACGATGTATATCATATCACCTTACAGCAAAATTTTTATGTAAAAAAGAGTCGCACGAGTATCACAGAACTGTTTGCGGTACGAGTGCGGCGAGTGCGGATCTTCAAGTTGGTGGGCTTGATTAATATTAAGGGTCTTCTATTATTACAGACAAACTTAAGGACCTTATTCTTGGCTTCGAAATAAAGTAAGCAAGAATACCGGAAAACGTACACTGAGAAAAAAATATGGTAAATCCAATAAAAATATAGTAAGACTAACGATAATTCTACTATAAAGTATATTTCCCAGTGGAGCCGTCAATATTTTATGGTTATTTGAAACAATTAAAAAATAGGCGCGTCAACCATAAATTCGAGCTATCGCGAACAATATTTGTATGGTAATGGGAACTGCTCAGTCTGTCTACAAGATATAAAGTATGAGGAACGATTAGAATATGATCACATGGACTACACCGCATATACGGCTTATATATTTTCCATCGTTTATATGACATTACAAGTAGAATTCAGGACTGTGCGCATCGTTGGAGACGACTTAGTTTTAGGTGCTATGACGACAGTATAAGTAAATAGTCGCTATTCAATATAGTTTATTAAATCAGGTTTTATTGTTCATTCATCAATTGAAATTGTAATGCTTTCTACATTTATCGTAGTAGATTAAACTATAATTTCATTGTGCCCTAACTATAACGTTATGTAACTCATAACAAAAATATAGTATTCGTAACCATCAGATGTTGCGTAACCCAAAAAATCTCTAAGGTTAATGCAACTTTATCACATATCCAACACATTACCGCAGCTGAATATTTCTACGACAAGACATAGATCGGACAATCCGATTTTATATTTACCTAAAGAAGCATACATTTGCGAGTACTATGGCATTTGATTGTTGACGGACTGCTATTTTTATTTTAACCAAAGAGTATCACTATTATTCCTTATTGTATCGTACTCAAAACTATACTTTGCAAAAACAAATGGTAAATGTAACTATATGGAATATTTCTCTTAGCGATATCTACAAATAATAGTACCCGCTTACTATTATCGTTGAAGCTACTATAATAGCATTTGATCCTATTATTTTGGATATTCAAAAGAACTGTAATTTGATTACAAGAATATTCTAGTATAATAGTGTTCACTATGCTGACTAATTTAAAATGTGATTCATTTGAACTGTACATGGACATATTGTCATTATCACCATGCTCATGGAGACACTAGACCACGAGATGTCGTCACTTTAGAAATGAGAATGGTTGTTTTGACGATATTTTTTGCTTATGAAAATACGGTTTATAACAGGTGATACCACATTTCATATTGCGCCGAGTTTATCACGGATAGGATTTATTATCTCAAAGAAAGAAATCGGTTTGTATAATAAAATTTATTAATTTTATTCAAGAACTTTCAACGCAAAATGTGCTAACACACAAGAATATACAAGATCACCGCCATTAAAATATTTAAAGCTATCGAGCGATTACCGCAACCTGGCTTAAATAAAAGAATATACGGTAAGAGAATTATAAAAAAGTGTTTAATTAATACTGGAAACTTGTACGGTGACTTATATATCAATATCTTGAAGTGGCTTCCAGATATTGTTTTACCGGCTAGAGCCTTTGGGAGATAAATTAAACGACAAAAAGTAATGAATTCCAATGTGCGGTGGGAAATACATATATAATAATGATATAAACATAGAAAAATATCGATGTCATCCTCATACTTAAAATTTATTTACGATTTAATGAATCACACATAACATAGTTATTGCCATCGGACATGAGAACGACTGTAACTTTTTGTACATGGTCTGTGGGTTTGAGCGTCAAAAGGTGCAGAGAATCTGTATAAACCACCTTGTGTGCCTGATAATGTTCATTGTAGCTCACAGTTTTTAATAGTTTTACTATGAACACAAAGTTGGACACTTCGGGGGAAGTGATTTCGTTACTTTTTATTAAAACTTTTTGTACCAGACCAAATGTAGGATTTTCTTCAATGCTAACTACAATTACATCGTTAACTTTGAACCTTATATGTTCTATAGTGAGTTTTTTTAGAACTTTATATCGCTTTAATCGCTAGGCAATGAACTCATTTTCTTGTAGTATTCTATCACCGTATCGTCAAGGGTCTCATAAGTGATTCTATCTTCAAAAAACTGTTCCTCCATCAATGCATTGCCGAAATACAACTGATGTTGTATAGCTAGTGTCTTACAAATATTTACACGACTGAACGAAATAGCTGAATTTTTCTTCGACGTTCGGTGTTTTGCTTCAAACCTCATCGCCCAGACATCCCGTAGTGGACCGATTTGTCGCATAATATGTGCATAATGAAGGAGGAGATGGTGTTTCGGTTTGAGCGTATTTCCATATAATTTAACGTATAGATAATGGTGCTCTTCTATTAAGTTTTCCAACCTGCTTGCAATGCTATCGGATATACATTGTTTCAGACAACTGCACAAAATTTTCCTTAACAATCTGTACAATTTCCAGTGAACATCATTTTCATTCGGCATTCGGTCATCAAAAATAATACCAGCATTTAGCATGAAGGTTTTCATTTCAGATACAGTCATTTTAATCCGCAATGGCGTCAAGTCATCGTTACTTATTAGAGGAGGTGCATTACTCGTGACGGTACGATTGAAAAACTTAATACGATCATTAAGCATAGCTAAAGTAAAATATTTCTTTTTGACAATCGCATAATTTAAAAGCAGAGCCATTTCAAGTTTGCAGACACCTTCTAATAAGTCGTGCATAATGTCCACGCAAGGATTCTCAATAGCATGAAAGTCGACCACACGGTTCCACACGGTTCCACACACAAGGCTGTCGAATTCCTGTTTCGGATAAACAGTTTCGAGATAAATCTGTATTGTAATTGTTTTTGTTTCTCATCACGCATCTTTGTTCAGAACACAACTCTCTCGACAGGTTTTTAGGCGTTTTACAAAACCTGCACGAAAATTTAGCCGAAAAGCTTTCCGTGAAACCAAGAGTCGAATTCAACCCCAAATTATCTCCGATGATTACAGCCAGTTTAAAATGAACAACTTCTTTTGTATCATTCCATTTCAATTCGATACCGTTCGATTCCAAATCGTTTAAATCTTCAATCAAAGGTCCGTAAATCATGTTACTATCGTAATTCTTTACGTCAGCGGCGTGACAAAGCAGTACAAGAAATATATTCACTAATTTGGAGCGATATTCCGGCGGCAAACATCTAATGGTCATGTATACTCCGCATATTTTGTGCATACCTGCTCTAGACCCAAGGGGATTGCCGGTCTCGAAGTCATCCAGATAAAGAAAGAGTGGGAGTACTATGTTATTATTATCGAGGATTTTTCTTTTCCAAAACTTGGATTGTATTATGTTTGTAACCTTGTCGTCGTTTTGCTGTAAGTTACACCAATGCACATAAATCTTGTTAAAGGTTTTAATTTTTCCCAAATACGTTTTTAGAATCGCTTTAATCGGAATATATTGGCAGTATATCTCTTTTGTTACCATTGTTCCATCTGGACGGCTTGTCTCCATTGTTCCTATAAAATTTGAGATCGGTGGAATGTAGTAACCATCTGCTTCAAGTTGGACTAATCTTTTGTGTTCTGAATCTAGATCGCGAAATAGATTTTGGAACTTTTCAAAGTGGTCTACTGCAGTTTGTCTATTATCTGGATCAATTAGACTGAGCACTCGGCTTTTAAGCTCATTTACTTCGCCATTATTGATAAAGTTGTGGAACGCGTGAACTATCCGCTGAACCTGAATTCTTGATAAGCCGGGATCAGCCGAAAAATTTAACGTCAAAGCCAGTGCTTTTCGCTGTAATAATTTGAGTTAATTGAACTCCGGATTAGCACATTCAGAATTATAATAGCAAGGGTCTGGGTGATAAGCTGAATCTGAATTTGAAACGGGATTCTGAGACGTACTGGCTTTCACAGACGGAATAGTAACAGTTGTATTAACATTAACAAGTAAGTCCGAATGAGGATTCAAATGTTCTGTGTGACTTCTTAAATCGCAAATTTTAACGTGATTATCAGACAAACTATTTTCTGCAGATGATATTTTGTTTATGGTATCTAAATCTAAACCTAATTCCAAGTCCGACTGATGATTGAGAGGTTCTATGTGACTCTCTAGATCAAAACGTTGAACAAAATTATCAACCAAACGGTGTTCTGCGGACGAAATTTTATCTATCGCATTACAATCTAAGCCTGAAGTTAACTTCAAGTCCGAATGGCTATTGGGAATTTCTGCGCTTATTTCTGAGCCCGGATTACGATTAGAAGTTTCTGTGTGACCGCCAGAATTAAAGTTTTCTTCAAGACTGCGAGAAGTTTCAGTTGCGTCAGGAGAGATGTTTATGAAGTCAATGCTAGTTGACAAGCTTTGTGTGTGAAATTGCGCTGCTGATGAAACAGTAGGATAATCAGGATGACTCGAAACATGTTTTCCAAATGATTTTCTATTCGAGTAAAAACGACCACACGTCGCTACCGCGCATTTGTATCTAAGAAGATCTCTGTACTTGTGAACATATATCAAATGAGCATTAAGATGGTTTATTTTCACCAGTAGAGAGCATAAATGGCACTGGACCAACATTTTGGCGTACTCTTTCCTGTTAACCGATCTTAGGCTGGGACCCTACAAAATTTCACTGGTCTGAACTCGGCAGGCTTTGTATGTCTGACCATACGGTTAGCGCAGATTGATAAGTTTTGTCGCAGATAATGTCAGCGTCGATTTTGTAAATGAACCTTTGAATGAAATTCCAAACCATCTCACATTCCGTCTGGTACTTAGCGTTGAAGGCCCACGTAGCTTTGAAACAGAAGTCAACAGCTCCCATCAAGTTGCTGAATTCATATTTGGTGTCTTCTATGACGACATATATAGCCTCGTAATTTGTCAGGGTTCCCACCGTCAATACAAAAGGTTGGATGTTAAGACCATACTTGAACAGCTTATTCCGACGTTCAGCGATTTTGGTGAAGTAATCTCCCATACTCTGAAAAATGGTTACATTTATGGTATAATATGAAACACATATGAGAGGCACTGTCTGTCAGCACAATCACATTTTGTCCGGATATTCCAGATATTTCTTGTAATTAGCTTGATTTGACATATACTTGAGTTATCTCTCGAAAATTAATCGTTTAAACTAAAGTCTTTTTTTAATTTGGGGAATATTTGGAGAAAAATACTTCAACATTATAAATCATTTTTCCACAGTCGCAGAAAACCTTAATTGTAAGAAATATCTAAGAAGATGACAAAAAATGATTGTATTGCCAGGTTCCTCGTACGTGCATATGAGGCACGCGTACATTACAGATAAAAGTTTTATTATTTTCTTCCGAGAAAACATACCGTTATTTGCAGGATAAAGGCTTCAGAAACCTCGAACTGATTCGGTCTCCAAATTTTAGTATCATTCGTTTTGACTCGACTGGTCCTGAACAGGTAGGGTAAAATGATAAATCCTAATGTTTCGACCGATGCTTGCTCTAAAATCATAGTTATTAATGTATATAAAATGAATAATTAGTGATATAAAAGTGAAAAGAATTTTTATTTGAGCAATGTACCTCTACAAAGCAAAATATCTTTGCAGATTCTTCTCTGCTTAGCCAATACAATAATCTTTTTAGCAATGTCAGCCCATGTTTTAATTAAAATACTTGGATCTGTTACCAAAGAAGCTGCGTCGAAGTCGATTTCAATCTAAAAAACATAATCTCATATAGTTGTTTTGCGGCTTATGTCCAAGAACCGAGCATGGCCAAATGTCAGTCATAAGCAATGAGGTATTTTGTACCAAAGAGTGTCCGATCTTTGTGGAAAGAACTGGATATTGTTTATAATACTCCGCAATAGGTATAGTTTTGTCACGGACTCCTACAGTTAGACGCCATAGATTTTTAAGCTCGGCGTCATCTGGCGATATTACTCGAAGTTTTACAAGAGCAGCTGTAACTTCTTCTGTCATAAGAGATTCGTCAGGAGTTGAATTTTGACCACTTGCATTGGCAGATTCCTTAGATCCGATA
Source organism: Tromatobia lineatoria (assembly GCA_949699805.1). Classification (NCBI taxonomy): domain Eukaryota; kingdom Metazoa; phylum Arthropoda; class Insecta; order Hymenoptera; family Ichneumonidae; genus Tromatobia; species Tromatobia lineatoria. The sequence goes on along the minus strand of OX453035.1, from coordinate 5,185,835 downwards.
TATTTTTTTACGTTATTGTATTTGTCCCACAGTTTTACACTAGCAAGACGTTTATTAGGGCCACCATTATACGGTTCGTACCATGAACCGAGTAGTTCATACGGAAAAACTTTTGTCACTTGTTGTGCCCAGAACATAAAATCTGCTACTGCAGGGCTTCAATAAAACGAAATTTTCAATCAAACAAAAAAAGAATGTGGCGTTTATGTGATAATAATTTTACAGAATTTTTTTTAGGTTTTTTCCATTGATAGCAAATGGTCGAGGATGGCACCGCAAAGAACTCCTCTATCACGTGGCTTTAGGCTTTCTTCTTTTAGTAATTCTTTACTGCATACTCTGGTTTTCAAGACACGCTTCAGTTGCTATCGAAATCACCCACACATTCGTTAATTTCATGAATTTCAATACATGAAACATCATATAATCTCGAAATGCCTCACTATTCACCGGAAACGAAAAGAATATATATACTGTCGGGAGAGTATATTTTTCCGTTTGGACTGGGACCAACAAAACTGATTTCCATTGTACCGATATCACTTAATCTTACTCTTCGAAATTGTGATAATATTCATTTAGCACGTAATATGAGGCGTTTGCTACAAGAAAATTTTTCGAATAAAGAACTTTGAAGGTATTTTTCCAAACATTATCTATATTTATGTATTTTTCTTGAAGTAAAGAGTATACTTTCAACAGTAACTAATACTATAAGGTGAATGAATTACCTCGCCACTACGTTCGTTTGCTGAATCGGAATATAGATTGCGATGTGTAGTAATTGGTGTTTGTCCAAGTGATGTCGGATTAAACGTCTCGATAAGATTGTCAAAGACTTCTTTCTATATAATGAAATGTCATAAAATACTCATCACATTCACTTCATATTATTATTAATGAAATGCCTTAAATGATCTATAAAATATGCTAGGTGAACTTACCGGAAAGTTTAAGTTGTTCTGATCCAAATATTCCGATCTTTTGGTCAGAAACTTTGAACGCGGCCCAACTAAAGGGATCAGTTCTGCTACTTGCTCAGGTCCGATTTTGAGGAAAGCGTCCTCATCAACTTCATTATCTACCGCATAGATACTGCAATAATTAGTGTATGATATGTAGCACAGTGTGTTCACTAAATGCATTTGTAAAGTAGATATTGCACTTTCCAATAATCAAATGTATGCTACATTTACGGAATGGTCCGCGCCCTTATTCCATGCATTAATTAAAATTTAGTTATAATAGACATTATTTTATGGCACCATGTAAATAAAAAATTCTTTTCCGTACAGTCAGAATAATGTATAACAATTCATATAGAACATCATACTCGATTTGTACAATTGACTGACAAACAGTATTGTAAATTTACCTTTATAGTATATTCACCTGGTAATACGTCTGCATTTCATAGTTCTAGTGTTAAAGTATAATTATAGAATACATTATACTTGTATATTCACTAGAATCATATAATGCAAACTTTCCTTGAGAAAACTATATTGTTTGATAAATATTACAATGTAAATCGGTTTTCGTACAATGTACTATAGTTCGTAGCCATTACTTCTAAAATGTCGATATTTTTTCAACAGACAAATCCAAATCGATGCACTTTTCTGTCTAGAGGTTAACGCGAATGAAAATGTACAAAAAAATTAGCTGAAATAACTATACTTTGGTTTCTGCAACGACTTTATAGTTGCCATAACTATATTGTCACTACGGAAACTATTTGCTGGGTTAGAACTACTACAGTATAGCAATTCGCAACGCGTCTTTGTCTCAGCATGAGGAAGATGTATTGCGGCGTCGGGACGGCAAGAAATAAAATATTATGAAAAAAAAAATCAAATATAAACTATACGTGAACGAACAATCTTGTATGGTAGAGCTTACTATGTATAAAGTCAATTGTACTATGCAGCGTGGTTCGCAAACATTACTTCTACGATGCAAGTATTTTTTCAACGGAGAAATTCAAACTCATAGTGTCTTTCTACCGAAACCTATCTGAAGGTGAACATAAACAACAATGTATCAAAAGAAAGGAACTTGGTTTGGGTAACGATACTATAGTTTGCGCAACAACTATATTCTCATTACAGAAACTATTTGCTGAGTTGAAACTACTACAATATAGTCATTCACACAGTGTCTATGCTTTTATATGGAAAAGATATATTACAAGACCATAACGCCGAGTATGGCAATATTATTTTTTTAACTTTAACATTATATATTAGTTTCGCGTTAATAAGAATAACAAACCTTTGTAGTGAACGAAAACGCTTTTTCAGAAAGGTTATGAAATTACATCATTCGCATAATGAAAGTTCTAAAAAACTCTAACATATATTGCTTTATTCGTGTAGACTCACCTTTGAACACATCTACGTAGTTGGCCAAATTCCAGGCTGTCAACTCTTCTTCCACAAATGAAGGTCTTTCGCTATCTTCTTGTAACCCGTCCATTTCCTACGCAGCACTTCGAAAACAAAGAATAAAAGACAGTGTTGCACTAAGCGCGAACGCTGCAGCGTCTAGCGGAGAATGAAGGGAGAGGCACTTCCTCCACAGGCATGCCCTGGTGGGGAGCTGCCCCACTCCACCGCACATGTAGCGCGCGCACAATACGAGAGAAAAATATACTCTCCCAATGTATGGGATGAATATATACTATATGGTATGAATAACCATATGCCATACTTTCATACCATATCAAAAGTATGGGATAAATAACCATTGGCGTAGTTGGCAACCAGATATGCTATCAGTCCCCGAAATCGGCGGAATGTTGGGCTTATTCTCCACAGAAGTAACTAATGTCACTGTAATGAATAATCCTGGTAACGATGCGGTAAGTTTTCCTGAGGGCACGTCTATACGCTATAGTTTCAGCGACATACGAAAGATCGTGACATGTACTATTACTACAATTAGAACAATAATGTAATATTGACAGGTCCACTGGGACCTGTTACTATAATTTATAGTATTTCTTACAACTTTATATTTTTATGCTATCTATCTATATAGATAATACCTCAGTATTAAATATTGACTTTAGATAAATTTTTGTTAGTTCTGTCTCACAATATCGTACCATCGATTTTAGTAAGATCGTATAATCAATCAAACAATAGAATCGAATTGCATTCTACGATGCAATTCGATATTTCTACGATATTTCTACGATATTTCTAGTTATATATTGTCAAAGTTTATGGTCAGTATAATTGTTTGTGTCTTCGCTACTAATGTGTACATGGTTAAACACCACAAGTATGTAACACATAGTAAGATGGATGAAATTTTATAGTAAGGCTGATCACAATTGATGTTACCGATTAATTTATTCGGTATATTGCATTTACAATAAATGTGTTGTCAAGCAATATACCAAGCAACAAATTTATATCAACAATAATTGTTTTACCTTACATTTTCTATGTTGTTGTATAAACATTTGAGATGCCATAATACAAATAACTATTCCATTATCGTATATTAAAACATATTGTGGTCACTTCTACCATAAAATATCGTACGCCTTCCAATACTTTTTTAAACATGCGAAATAATTGGATCGACGATATGCTTTTCTCTCAGTGTAGACGTTAACCGCCCGAAGCCAGCGAAGAGACGAGAACGTGAAATGCTAATAAAAGAAATGCAAGAAAACTTCTCTACTGGAAGGTACAATTAATTGGACGTCATATTTTTTGCGTAGTAAATGTCTTGTAAAACCGTTCTAAAATACCACTTTTATTCCGTTTCAAGGATGTCTCTCCAAGAATTTCTTGAGTCGCTGTACGAAGTGCATCAAAAGATCGTCGATGAATATGATCAAAATGTATATTTGGACGATGAAGTCGACGATGAAGAGATATACGGCGGACCGTTCGAAGTACGTCAAACCGTTGCAACGGTTTTCCCGTGGACTTTTTCGATATTAAGATGTTTTGCTGCAGATTAGTGCAAAACGCCGAGAAAAGTTATGGAGAAAAAGATGTCTGTATGTACGTATGTACGGACACATACATACATACACACACACACATACATACATGTCCGTGCGCGCGCGCGCGCGCGCGTGTGTGTGTGTGTGTGTGTGTGTGTGTGTGTGTGTGTTTGTGTTTGTGTGTGTGTACGTTTATTTATACAACTCCGAAAAACCAAACGCTGACAACTCAAAAATCATCTAGCCTATGGACCTCAAATTTGGTAGACAACTAGAGCAGTAACTCCTCTTTAATTACTGCAATGGTTATCTGAATGGATACAAAAATTTAGATTTCAGAGTTTTCATTTAAAAAAAAAAAGGCGTGGTCGCTTCAACTTTTGTAAAAATTAGTATATTTTGATAAAAAGTTCTTCATAATATCATTTGCATTTGATGTTGTTTGGAATTGAATTTGGCTCGAATCGGACGAGTGGCTTAGATTTGATGAAATTTTGAATTTTTTATAATAGTGACGTTATGTAATTAATTTTCCAAAATCTTATCTGATGTATCAAGCTCAAACTGGATAAATGAACAGAATAATACTTAGCTATGAAAAATATATAATTTAGTCATATATGATATAAAAATTTCAATTCTATGGGATTTCGAATAATAATAAAAAATACAATGTCGCATTAACTACGACGAATTGAGATCAATACCAAATTCAATATGTGGACAAAATAAAACTCAGTCATGCTCATCAATTAATTTAAACAAAGATGCAAACCCAGAACTAATTGACATACTTCCTCATAGAGGTAGCTTTAATAAACGCGAAAAAGAATGAGGGAGCAATGTGCAAAGTTCTAACTAACTGCCAACTCTTACGAGAACTCAGCAATTTTCTCAAATCAGGATTGGTAGGTAATATTTATCAATATTCGGATTTTATTAAGGGTCATAATTGAAGGGACTTTGTCCTTTCACCCTTACTCAAATGAACTATCTGCGAGAGCTAGTCGCAGGCATGCGGAGTATTGTTTGTAGAAAAACGTCTCTATAATCTATAATCTATAACTGTAAACAAAAGCATTGATCATTATAGAGGTCTTGACGATACTCATATGTACTATAGAATCGTGCATAATAGCATCGTGCACGATATATCTGTGCACAACCACCTTGTGCACGAAAAGTTTGTTTATTATTGTGGTGTTATGCCCACAGGGGGGTCGATTTAACATATATTACATTTATTGGGATCGTTTGCCAATAAAAAGAAACTCTCAAGTGAATTCGTAACGTTGGAAGATTTATTTAAAGAAATTACAATTTGGTGTTGTACAAAATCGAGCTCTGCTCGATTATATTACTTGTAGGCGAGTCTGGCCCAAGATTGTCTGGTCACTTTGATGTTCGATTGAAGACTGTCGTTGAATTGCAGAGGCTGGCTGCAATACATGAAAATTCCTGATTTTGCTCTTTTTATTTGTTCTGATTTGCCATCGGCTGGCCGCAATCAAATCAGGTCAGGCGACTGTGCTGTGTTGACAAACCAGCATAAGTCGAGTGACCGTTGTGCATTTTAATTGGATGATAATTTCGCATTTATCATCCATGAACTTCTTAATATAGGATAATTGTCTTCGAAAAAATTGTGCACAATATAAATGTGCACAAAAAAATTGTGCATAAAATAAATCTGCTAAAAAAAAATGGTGCACAACGCGCTTCTGCAACAAAAATAACTGTGCACAATGTCATTGTGCACAAATTAGTCGTGCACTATCGAAGCGTACACACGTGGATGTGCACTATTCGGTTGTGCACAATCGGTCTGTGCTCAGATGCGGCACTCGCGTTGAGATGACAATATGAAAAGCAGAAAATGGTCCGAAATATAGTGTAACCGAGAAATTATCTCTCCGGTATCTTCCTTCCCGTTTCCCCGGATGACTTTAATTGGCGACAGTCGCCAAAAGACGAACCCAATAAAACAATAATAATGTCGGTTTGATCTGCCTGCTTGCTTATTCAATAGTGAGAAAAACGTGACGGTTGTTAACCGACTAGCTTAGAGTATTCAACGGTGGGGGGGGGGGGGGGGGGGGGGGTCACGCTCAACAAAACAAATCAACACAGTAGTTAATGTAATAACAATTCGACAACAATTTATTGAGAAATTAATAGCGTTTAAGTGGCGGATAAATTTTAAAACGCTGTGTCTACGGACACCTTAATGTCTTGCACACCTCTCATGCAGATCCTTCTTGGCAGCCTCGTAATCCTCAACTCCTGAGAATCTTTTAGCTATGGACGGTAATGTTCCCTCCGTACAAGCTTAAAGATTCTCAGGAGTTGAGGATTACGAGGCTGCCAAAACGGTCTGCATGAGAGTTTTGCAACGGCAAAAACAATTCCCGGTACTCAGTAACGAAACAAACTGTGATCTGTGAGAATACATAATTCCAATTGAAATTCACAGAATGCGATTTTTAAATTATGGCATTCGATATTCCACTTTGAAAAAATATTTTAAAAAACTTGCACAATTTGGATAAATCTGAAATTTTTTTTAAGATTCTGAAAAATGCGGTTTTACGTAAATAAACATTTAAACAATCGCCTATAGTAGATTAATTATTTTTTATATTTTTCGAATGAAAAAAGCGAAGAAACTGTTAGAAGAAAAATCTTCCCTACTTTGGCTATAAGCTAGATCATTATTAAACAAAGTATTTTTCAGAATTGTTTCAGATTGTTTAATTATGGCATTCGATATGTCACATTAAAAATATATTTAAAAAATATTGCGATAAAAAAAAAATAAAAATAATTTTTTTTGCGTACTTGAGGGTCTAGTAAAAGCCTAGATAAAATTATGAGCTAAATCGGAGAGGTCGAGGTCAAAGCCTGGTCGAAACGGGGTGGATTGCCCCATACATATTTTTTCAAAACGCTTACATCTTTTGGAAATTGCAAATAGTATATGCAATCTATGGAAAAAGACGATGAACCGCGACCCAGATCTTGTGTACCAAGTTTTGCCAAGGGAATCAAGTCACCTCGAAATTAAAAAAATCTTTTGTGTTTTTATTATTTATTCGGATTCTATATCATGTGGACTGGATACTCACCAAATTTTTCGATCGACATTCCGAAAGAATAAAAAAATGACAGCCATTTGAATGATTTTGTAAGTGTGAAATAGCCTGTTCCGGCGATATTTCACGTTCTGGCTATGTGTATGAAAACACAACAATCGCGTGACTTGCGCCACCATGTTAAAAATAAAAATGTGCTGTGTGCCATCGGTTATTACCGACCGAACAGGAATCGATGTACTTCTGATTTTTGGCGCTGGCGCATGCATCGAAATTATCGGGTGAATGCTGAAGACGCAGCGGTGATTATTTAATTGTGAATACCGGTCTACTAAACGTTGCAGAATAATTTGCCAATTTCCGTGTACATACTGTATTGCAAGTATGATAACGCAGGTGAACAACAACGTTCGCTCTCTTAAACACTTTTCTAGTAATAATGCCAAAAAAGTTTTTGGAAGTGAAATAAAGTGCTGAGAGATGACCGGTATTATGCCTCTCAGTGAAACGTCAGAAGAAATCCCAGGTATATTTTATTGCACTGTTGATGTATTCAATATTTTGTAAACAAGTAATCAATTAACTATAATCAAAATTACATATATTGAAATAAATAGAAACAAAGATTTGCGCAAATAGTTTCAATTTTTTCATTAACAGACATTAAAAAAAAAGACAGCACAGATGTGGCAGAGATGCCAATAAGAAATTTTATTCTGCAGCAGTATTTGAAGTTTATTCCCCAGTACCTACATTTCTCTCTGGGTGTCGTAAACTTCAGATCAAATTGAATGGTGGGAAATGGGTTTTGATGGATCATTTTGTTCCTAAGAGAAGAAATTCCGGATTGAATATAGGGTTTTGGACTGCAGTGAACATTGAATTAATCACAGTCCAATACGTTGTAAGTTATTGAATAATAGAAATTTATTTACATATCAAAATTGATAACTTTATTTTACCGCATCAGAAAATAAATCCTATATTCATTTCGGAATGCCTTCTTTAGGAACAAAATGATCCATCAAAATCCATTTTCTGCCATTCTCAAAACTTTACGCCAGTAATTTTGAATGGAAACAGTATTTCAAGGTTATTGTTACAAGTATTAGATTTAACTAATTGAGAAGTAAATAAAAAAGTATGAATTTTAAATTATGGCTAAAAAAATCGTACTTGTTTTTATAAATTTTACAAAAGCGGGTAATGAAAAATAAGAGAGTAAGATTCTCTATTTGGTTTTCAATATATTGAGCATGTCTTTCGATTCTTGTAATATTTTTCGTGACATTTCCTATCCTATTTGTTTTTAGCAATTTAAAGAGAATTATAAGTAAAATCGTTTCGTAAAAATTTAATAAAATGGTTGCAAGCACATCCTAAATTAACACTAACGTCACAACACTAACGTCACAACACTAACGTCACAACACTAACGTCACAACACTAACGTCACAACACTAACGTCACAACACTAACGTCACAACACTAACGTCACAACACTAACGTCACAACACTAACGTCACAACACTAACGTCACAACACTAACGTCACAACACTAACGTCGCAACACTAACGTCGCAACACTAACGTCACAACACTAACGTCACAACACTAACGTCACAACACTAACGTCACAACACTAACGTCACAACACTAACGTCACAACACTAACGTCACAACACTAACGTCACAACACTAACGTCACAACACTAACGTCACAACACTAACGTCACAACACTAACGTCACAACACGAACGTCACGCCATTACGTGATGAGAGAGTCACGTGTTGCATGATGCCAGTAACAATTTTTAATGTGATGTTCCAGGATCGTTTCGATCTATATCAAATTGAATTTTTATGATAAATGAACCAAATATTGAATACATTCCTCTGAAACAGTTCAGCGAATATTTATTTTATCTCTGAAAGGATAACAAAAATTATAAAGGTGGAATCACAAGTATCTACATCACTACGATCGTATTTTAAACACTGTAAGCACTATTTTCGAAAATACAAACCATTTCGGATGTTCTTGCTCAAGATATTATTGTCTCACTTCACTGCTTTTATTTTCACAGTGGGGCCTGGGCTGCAAACAATACCTTCATTTAGCTCTCAGTTGATTCGTCCCAGGACAGTGAATAAAAGGAGCTATATCATTGTCAATCTCTGTTATGTTACCAGCTAATATAGCCTAGTTTAGGAGCGAATTGCTTTCATGACGAATGTGGAAGTGTTCACTCACCTCTGCGCAATTACTTCAAGCTCTTCTAACGATAAAACTGAGAATGAGCATTAGAGTACGTGAGGAATATAACGACGAGCATCGGGGTGCAGATGTGAGAAGCTGTTGGTTCCTAGGAAGCTGCAGGAAATCCCAGGCATGTAAGAAAGAAGGAGAGAGAGGAAGAGATAAACAAAGACGGTGTGATCGATGGGGTGTGCGAGAATTGGCAAAACCTCCACCACCGAAGTTCTTCCCCTTTTTTACGATATCTGTTATACCCCGAAATTGCCCGGTCAGTAAATTTCGTGGAAAGGGTTGGCGTGTGATTAGGACCACTCGTTTCCGCGTTGTATGTAATAACGTTCCAAATTCGCGTCGAGGAAAACTAATGATACACGCGGAGCCGCTCCAGCGACAGGAGATATACGGACTATTATATACGATGATGGAACAAGAAAGATACCCGTATCGCTGATGGCGCTCCTGCATCAAGCGCAGGATCAAAGTAAAGGCCGTGACCTGCTCAGTTCCCGTTAAGAAACTTTAACGATGTCACGAAAGCAGACCGAGTGTCGTTACCGGCAACGTACAGATCCTTGCAAAATTCGAGAATCCGTAACTCGTCTATTTTTCGTCGATAGCGACTGACGACACTTGATAGTGGTATTGGCGTTGGTCTTCAATCCTTAGTGGCACAGATAAAACGTTGTCATATATGTAGGTGTACATAGAAATATATGTGTATGAATAGACCAATGTCGAATTTCATCTTCTGAGAAAGCTTCGTGTATCGACCTGACCATCTCCCAGCAAAGTGGATATGTATATATATTCCGGGCCAAGCAACCAAGGCCACCTGATGCCTTCAAAGAGTCAGTCTTTATCAAAGCCCATACCGCAATGTATTATATGTTCATTTATTATGCATTGTACATGGATGCAAATAAGGAGAACTACTGCAACGAGCGTGTGCTACCAATGTATAGATTACTGACGATGAGTCAACGATGCTTACGCTCATTACATTACTTGTATTTTTTACAAGGTTATATATGTATGACCCTTTGTTCACAAGGTAAAAGTAATAAGAGGGCCCGGGACGTCCTACAAGTGAAATCGAAAAAATGTACACTCACTTTGTTCGATATGAGGACAGAAACTTAGGTTTTACACGTCATAAAAATAGGCGAAAACGCATATTCAGAACCCGTTCCTTCCGATTTCGGTCACTCTATAGCTTACATCATATAGTGAGATCACATCATAATTGAGAAATTTTGGGAATAAAGAAATTTTATAAGTTTTTCAATTTGTAACATGCAGACACATGTATGTTTAGGGCCACTTCCTTTTATAATGAGTATAGGATAGATTCATTTGCAGTTTTTCTCATCCGTTTTCGATCGTATTTGATAGTTTGCTATGTAGGCCGAAATGAGCTAATTCGTTCCACAGGTTGCTGCGTGGTACTGTCGTAAGCTTGACAGAAGTCTACAATTATCACCAAAACTTCCTTCATAGCAGAACTCGGCTTCACTCCAGTTTATAAGCAAAATTAATTATCGGTATAGCAGTGGCCGTTTATGAAGCCGCATTGTTAAGTCCGGAGTAACAAAAATATTTGCTCGTTCTGGACCTCAGCTTAAGCTAATTGATCCGTAATTCGGGCTGAACGATTTGATTGTATCAAAATATTTTATTTCGTTTCTAAATTCTCGGTGTCCTTTTTGTTATAGAAATTAAATCTAGGCTATGTGATTGCAATATATTTACCCGTTAAAAAGCTAATTTTTTATTCGAATTTGATTAATTTGGCAGGTTTCAGTTGTGGGACAATTTTTTCTGACATTCAATGTTCCGTTGAAAAATAGGCTTGAACTTCAGTTTTTCTCTAATAGATTGAGGAGTGCCATGAAATTGCAGATCGAATTTAAAATGCAATGCTACTGCATTCACTCTGAAGCTTGAGGTTGATGTAGAGAACTTCTTCTTCTTTTCCTTTAATGCCTGGTTATCGCCATCTATGGATAGCATGTACCACTTCGTACCCATAGTTATAAAGTTATGATTTACCGAGTGCTGGTAAAAAGCCTCACATCGATTTAAATGTTTGTTATAATAATTTGTTTATATGTGTGGTTCAGTTTGATTACTCATTTGTTTCAATTTTATTATTTATTTGTTTTTATTTATTAATTATTTTTTGGGCAAGAGCTTTATAGGAATGTGAGTAGTATGAAATGGGATGTAGAGAACTTACAAAGTTTTGACTTGTTCGATTTACTTTTCTTCCGAAATGTCTTCAGAGGATTTAAAAAATTGAGACTGACTGAAGATACAAAAATTTCGCCCTTAAATACTATGACAGTCAGCTTCATGTCTTATGCAGAGTTGAGAGAGGGCAGTTTTTCGAAGCTTCTAATTTTTCGAAGCTTCGAAGGCTGGAGAAACTATCGTCTCGTACTATACAAATTAATTTTCTTCATCTTAGATATAATGAGCGAATTTTTTGGGGGTTTGGAGAGGGCAAAATTCATGCTCAAATGGCTGTCAATCTGCTGTCTTACTCTCCCCTACTGAATGCGTGAGGTATACTTGGGCTACGAGTGGAGGGCTTCGCACCCCTCTTTTGCAACTGGCCCCGTCTACCCCTCCTACGATACTATATCTATTTTCTATTTTACTGGCCACCGTTTGCAGGGGCCTTATTGCGGGTCATGCAGCGTTGCTCGGACGGTTGCATTTCCCTGGTGTGTCCTTTATGTGGGTATGTACAGCGTTGACTATCCGATGGACGTTTGTTTTCTTCCGCTTATCTTTGTAATCAACCTGCTGTGTAATATCTGTGTGAAATATTTTCGTTTATTTTTGAAGACCAAAAAACTTCAGAAACATTTAAAGATATTTTTGGCGTTTTTTTTTGGCTACGTGTCATCGCCGTTTTTGTGGAAACGCTTAACTTAACTTGTTTCTACTTTTTGGGACCTGTTACATTTATTGTGTTACATTAACACTTGTAGCAGTAGGTGTTACACCGGAAAACTCAGTGATGAAAAAACAATCGAAACTATTCGAAATTTGTTCGCAAGAACATGAAATGTCACTGAAATTCGTGTCAATAATTGATGTCACTACAGCCATGTCTGTATTATAGTCTACAGAATTAAATAAGCCATTTTAGTTACCACTAAATGATAAAACAAATGTGATAACTACAGTGAGCTGACCGATTTTTTCGTCTCTTAGGGAGAGTGTGCGAGGTATTATGTGCGGGGGACGTAGAGTATCACGTACAGGTTTTACCCACGCACTGACTTTCGTATACTGGAGAATATACTAGAGTCCTCACTATTAGCCCGATTCCGACCTTTGTGAAACGTGATACGTCATCGAAGAAAGCACGACACTCGTTAAGCTAGCGCTCTTCGTGGCACACCGTTCTCCCACTCTTCCACATACATTCATCTCGCAGCTATCCTCTATCCATTAAACCTTACCAACACATACGTTTCACGCCAGTGTGCTATGTCCCTTTATCTTCCCACTCAGATCCGTTCACAGTGTGGCATTATATGTACAATATATAGTAAATGTAGTGGTAGAGAATCCGAGACCGCGTTATACCACGCACCGTTGCTTGGCTTCCGCTTTTCTCACATTATTTCGCACCGGGCGAATTTCTGAGTCATCCCTCCGCGCGTTTTCCCCACCAAGTAGCCGTACGTGGCACGAAGAGAGGTGCACAGACACATAATCATGGGACGCATTGTTCTTGTGGAAAGAAGGATGCATCCACGCCACAACGGGCGTTAATATTCGCCACGATTCGACATTCGCGTTCGCCGAGGCGCGGATGGCTCTTGCGTACTGCATGTTGGAAAATGTACGAGACAGTCACAAGTGAAACATCGATCGCGTTCGCACATCTGTCTTTCTCGTAGATGTTATATGTAGATGAACTTCGATTCGGGAATAATCCGCTGTTATGCACAAGGCTTAAGAATCACTCGAATCCAACTAGCTTTCGTTATTAACTCTGTCCTCGCACAAAATACACCGCACAAGGTAACACGTCCCAATAAAGACTCCAAGGTTTTCGAATCGTCAGGTTGAGTTTTTGGTAAAGCCCTTCCAAGGCTGTATTACGTCATCGGATAGTAATACGTGTAACATTAGGTCCGTAGCCCAACGGTGTCCTTATGGACGCAGCAATCTTCCTTCGAGTATCAGATTCGAGACCGAAATGAGAAGCGAGCAGAACAGAGTGCGTAAGAGAATACTTATCAAAATGTTGATCAAAGGTCTCTCTTCCTTGGACTCCCGTTACGGTGAGTAAATTATCTCATCGGAGAACGAGTAAGGAACCTTGATGAATGCGACGCGAAGCGGACGAAAAATCAGAGCTGTCTGGGATAGATTAGTTGTCTTCGGGCTTGACGCGAAGGAGAAGGATTACGGTTCATGAGCGAACACAGATTTTATTCACTTCAGTATTGATCGGATACAAATAATTGATTCTCAATTAATGTTTTGTGCACTGTTGCCACGTTATAAACTAGAGTCTTTATTATTTTGTTATTAATGTTCAATAATAACCACAGCACCTAATTATAGCCAAGTTGGCCTCTGCACTCGATCGCATCAAAATGACTTCAAATGATCATTGTCGGCTTCGCGACGCGTCTCACCGTAAGGTGCAGGGAGAGGCGATGTCTTATCGCGAGTCGATGAGGCGGTCGAAATGAGACGCACCGGACGCATACATATATATATATCCCTGAAATATGTCCGTGGCAACAGTACGCAACACCACGGTCAGATAATTTCATGATTATACGAAAGCAAAGTTCTTTAGTTCAAACGGTAGGTTTAACACCGCGTACATTTGAAAGCATACCTTTATTCTATCTCATTGCTATAAAATGGGCTCTATGTAAGTAAGAGTTAAATCGTCGATCTTATCGCGGTTATTGCTTGCGACATTCGAAAACCTCCTGCTCCTGCGATGGGCATGACGGTGGTAGTGAAACCCAACCAGACGAGAGAAAGATAATTTTTAGCTTTTTAGTGCAGAAAATATGTCAAGAAAATCATCGATTTTGTTCATTTTTTAATATGATGTTATTACCGACTCATAATCGCCTCGACATTTTTTCATATTCTTTTTCCCACCAGTAACATTTTTACATCCTGGAACAAAACCAATTTTCAAAAACGCCGTTTTTAAAAATCTGGAAAAATTAACACTGATTCTATATGATTTAAAATATGATTTTTGAGCGCTACGCGATACTGTGATCTCAATATTTACTATTTTTGCCGAATTTTTTCTTTTTTTTTCATGTCGCAATTTGATTTTTAATTTTTTAAATCAGGATCACTTTCTTAAATATCAATGGATCTCAATTTCTCTGGAGATGGTAGAATTACCAGAATGCCCGAAAACAATGATGTCGTTAAAAAAAATTTTGCAAATGCATTTCGCAATACAGTATCGCTTGGACTGCGAAATGCATTTGCAAAATTTTTTTTAACGACATCAATTGTTTTCGGGCATTCAGGGAATTCTACCATATTCAGAGAAATTGAGATCCATTGATAGTTAAGGAAGTTATCCTGATTTAAAAAAAATAAATAAAATCATATTTTAAATCATAGAATCAGTGTGAATTTTTTCAGATTTTCAAAAACGGCGTTTTTGAAATTGTTTTTTTTTCGAGGATTTAAAAATTTTACTGGTTGTAAAAAAATCTGAAAAAAAATTCCAAGGTCTTTATGGGTCGGTAATAACATGATATTGAAAAATGAACAAAATCGATGAGGGTGAGGGTGATGGCCTGCTAATTTGACGTGCAATGCCCCATATACATACTAGAAATCTACGCGCACTGCGCACGCATCTTGATGCTTCATGTGGTTCTAGCACTCTTATATATTATATTAAGATATATAATATTCAGCACATCATGAGCCGCTGAGATGCCGATGGATGTCGATATATGGTTTTTTTCGCCAATTTTTGACAAGCGTTCGTACTTATCCTCGCTGATTTGGCTGTAACTGTGCCAAACTGTGTTTATGAGAACGTGAAAGATAGTTGCTTAAATCTTTCCGATTCTTTCGGGTGCACCTCAAACGTTTCCTAAGAAGAAGATATTCTATACATTTTTCTATTATTCTGCTTCAAGGGCCTTAGAAAAAATCGCTCCAATTAAAACTTCTTTCTCGTCGACAAGAGGAGATTGGTATTTGAAGTCTGAATTCCAGCAGTCGACGTAACCCTTTTTGAGGACCAAAAATTCGTTAATAATTATGTAAATTTTAGCTCGGAACGGTGTGAGAACTTACACCCATACGATGAATCGTCTTGAGTCTTTTCGTCAGCTCTAAATCGATATCCATAGTTGCTCGAGTGTCAGCTTCTTCTAGCAAGGGAGGTTTACAGTACAAATTAATAGCTAATTGCGTTTTCGTTACTCTATTGTATGTTCAACCGATTTTTTTATCATTCATCTTGTTTCACAGGCCTGCTCTCCCTCCAACCTACTTTACCGCGCATTGCGCTTCAAGATTATTTTCGACCAGGAGCCTTAAATCTTTTCTCACTGTAGATGGAGGTTGGTACTTTCAAATAAAGTTTACGGTAGCGACCGAGTTGATTTATATGAAAAAAGAGCAAAAGAGAATTCGAGCACAATACAGAGTGGTAGAAAGAAGAACCTCGAACGAGGGGATGGTGTGGAATCCTCTCGTTTCGCGAGAGGTACCACCCGGCAGTGCTATATACAGTACTTGTGCAACTTGTACGTATCACACAGGCTGCTGGGTTCCGTACAGAAATCCGGGAGATTGTGCCGTGCGATATTAGCTACTGCCTCCTCATCCTCTTGCAAGTTGCGACTCTTGTAAAACTTTTCAGCAGCAACCCAAGCCGCAGATCGATTCTCCCGCTCTACGATCTCAATCTCTCTGTCTTACCTCCGTGCCGTCTGTGTTCTCCGAAACGAGCCCAAGTCTCAGCACCTCCTTACATCTTTCCTTTTCGTGTCTCTTCATGCAGCATACGCAGCATCGTAGCAAGTGCTTTGTGCATATCAAGGCACGCGCTTACATCGTATAAGAAACAGCCCGCGCGTCAGTGCCGATAAATTTGGCGACGCCTTTCCTTAGCATCTCTGTAGCGACGATTTTCTTTGAGGTCTTGTTATGTAACGCGCAAACTTTTCACCATCTCCGCAATGACAGAATCTGCCTGGCTGCACTTTCAGCCCCGATTCGCCTTTTTACACTTCCGAAAAGACTACGAGATACGTCACTCGAGATGTAGGTACCGGCGTATGTTCAGAGTCTATCTGTACATACAAAGTCACTGAAGAAATTTGGTAAAAATTTCAGCAGCTTCGATGTTTATAGATAGAGGGAGTGGTACTTTTAGAGCCGCATTGATATCCTTCGCCGTGGACCGTACATTTTGCGACAAGCCATGAATCTTAAATCGCTCCCTTAGTGCAAAGTATATAACACGTGCGGCTGTTCCGTCGCACCATATCGTGAAACATGTAGCTGCATCATGCACCATATCGTGGAACGTGTCGTTGCACACTTACGTACGAAAGCTCTTCGGGTTTGCCAGACTTATGGTCAAACGTTGAAGTGTGGTGAGCTTAGTAGGAATAATATATATGATAACTAAGAAGCTTCACCCGACTGCCTGCATTGAGTGGCAAATCTTTGATTTGTCTTTGCGTTCTTAAATGAAGTAAGCGAGTTGGACGGAATGGAAGTGTCATCTATATATGAGGCGGCATGTTACACAATATCCTGCTACACACGCACATCGTTCGGCTTCATCGGTGCAAAGTTCGCTTTTGGCAGGACTTCATAATATTACTTTAACTGTGTCCACTAAGCTGCTCGGTAAATTACGCCCCACTTTTCACATCATACAGTGCTGTGATAGGATTAACTGTTATTTTCCAACTTTTGTATTTTTCGGCAAACATTTTTATGCGGGACATTCCAGATCAATTAAGCCACCCGATTTTTCATATTCTATTAACAAAATGTTGTCATTTTAATATTTTGTAATACTATCTTCCCTCGGAAAAATTGCTAAATTGAAATAGCTTACGGTATTCTGTTTATGAGATTAGCCGTTTGGTTATATTATGCTTGGTTTGATCATATCTCGATAACCCTGAAGCGTATTTTGATGTTGAAAACACGAAACGGTTTGTGTTTTTGTGCCCAAATACAATTCGTCTAATAACAATCCTGTCTTTGTATTTTACTATCTGGTCGATGTGGGTGCAAAGCCGGTTCTTATCCGAAATTCATCTATGAAAAGTTGGTCTTCGTATTTTACCATCTGGTCGATGTGGGTGCAAGGTCGGATTTTATCCGGAAACTCGGGGGAGTTCACTGACTACACATGCGTAATCGGTGACCAGCCAAATCGAGTCATGTCTTGCATTTTAATGCGCCGAATTATTATTTGACGAATTGTATTAGACGAATAGTTATTAGACGAATTGTTTTGGAAGAGTCGTTTTTGAATGAATTGTTCTTAGAGGAATAGTTATTAGACGATTGTTTTAGACGAATAGTTATTAGACGAATTGCTGTAGACTAATTGTTTTCAGAAGAATTGTTTTATTTTACACGAATTTGCCGCGGCCGCTGCAGTCGCGCATGCCAATCCGTGGCCACGCAGTCACGCATTCAAGTTATGGCCGCAAAAAATACTGCTTAACTCTGGCGACTGTTGGAACCACGAATTCAGTGCGCCTTGACTCCGGTTCATGCTTAACAATCAGTAATTAACTGGAATATAAAAAATAATTAGTTTTCGCAAAAATACTTATATATAATATAAGAATAAATATAAGTAAAGGAGTTATGTTCCTGAAAAAAAGCCTCCCCAAAAGAGATAAAGAATATTCACTGCAGTTTTTTAAATTACCGAGACTTATCGTAACTACTTTTTTTTCTACTTTGAAAAAATTATTGTTTTTCAAAATACAATTTTTATAACAAATGTACTTGTCTAAAAAAATACTTTTCAAAAAATGTACTATCTCGATAAAAAAAAAGAGAAAATCAAAAAATGAAAATCATATGAGCCAAGTGCTACTAAAATCATATAGGTATATTCATACTTATAAAGCAAATAACTCAAATATATAGTCACTTTTAAATTGCACATGATACTCGCTAATATAAGTATTACGAGACGTAGTAGCGACTCGACGCAATAACGAACAGAAAGTCTCGTTATCCAGGGATAACAATGCAATATTATTAATTTCCCCACGGAGAAGCGTATTTGGATGTTTCGCATTGGCCCAATTGGCCCTACGTGAGTTGTAAAACGTCCTGAATGTGGCAAATGGGTCCTGCAGCGTATCCGGCTTTTCCGAAGTCGTAGAGAACTCCGAAAGACGTCATATATACAGACGTGCGCTAAATCTATTTCATCCGTACACGCAAATTTTAATAGATTCTAGATACGAGTCACGTTCCCGCGAAATTCTCTCCGAGTGTAGGGAGTAATGTTCCTACAGGAGAATATTCTCTTGGCGTTCTTCAGAAAAGGCAGGACGGAGGGCGGCCGAGGCAGGGGGGGAGGTTGGTTGACTCGCCAGGAAAGCACAGTTTATTTACGATTCCAGCTAGACTGCGGAAATGCAAATTCCATTGGTCCTGCTGCTCTCCCAAGGAGAAGCGAAAGAAGCTGAGGGTGAGCGGCAAAGCGCGTGTATTCCATCGCCGAACGAACCCAGCGGCTGACTTGGCGTCTATACACGCCGGGATCGTACGTTCTGTGGTAGAGCGGATGAGACAGAGAGAACTTCCCACTCTCCAAGTCCTCGTCGGCTTTCGTCGGGCCGGCTTTTCAATTTGCGCCCGGTACCCTCCTCGCGGTATTTTCGTAGGTTAGAAACAAACTTTCCACTTAAGTTGCTTCATTTAGTTGGCCCTTCCTACCCCGCCCTATTTCGTCCTAGGTATATTGGTTCGCTAAGTTATTTCAGTAAGTTTTCGTGCCGTGGTACTACTACTACTACTACTACTACTGCTACTACTACTGCTGCTGCTGCTGCTGCCGCTGCTGCTTGGTACTGGTTGGTACTGGTTGGTGCTGGTTGGTGCTGGTTGGTGCTGGTTGGTGCTGGTTGGTGCTGGTTGGTGCTGGTTGATGCTGGTTGGTGCTGATTGGTGCTGGTTAATGCTGGTTGGTGCTGATTGGTTCTGGTTGGTGCTGGTTGATGCTGGTTGGTGCTGATTGGTGCTGGTTGGTGCCGGTTGGTGCTGGTTGGTGCTGATTGGTCCTGCTTGCTGCTGCTGTTAGCGCAAACTGGTAGAAATGAGACTCCTGAATTCGTTTCAACATTTCTGGAATGGACATCAATCAATGTATCAATTCTGCATGCCAGCACTACATTTGTACCAGAAAACAGGGTAAAAACTGCTGTTTTGCTGTATTGCTCAGTACAAGGAGGTGGAAGAAGGCCCCCTTAATTCTTTCAAACATTTCTGCAATGAATATCAATCAACTGTATAAGTTTTGCTTGTCAGCATTGCTTTTCTAATAAAAAATACAATTCAATTATGGCAGTTGTGAAGTATCGCAAACCGTGCGTTAGTGGAAACAAGGCCCATAATTGTAACACAATCATGTGAAAATTTAAATGTCTGCATAACAGATGAATAAGTCTCATCAATTTTGCAAGTGAGCATTATCTTTGAACGAAAACTCAATATAAAGCTACTATTTTCTGGCAATGCAAAACCTGAGCGGGTAGAATTGAAGCCCCATTATTCTTATTCACATGTCTGCATGAA
This sequence comes from Tromatobia lineatoria, assembly GCA_949699805.1. Taxonomy (NCBI): domain Eukaryota; kingdom Metazoa; phylum Arthropoda; class Insecta; order Hymenoptera; family Ichneumonidae; genus Tromatobia; species Tromatobia lineatoria. The sequence continues at coordinate 5,165,695 of OX453035.1, read as the reverse complement.
AGTCCACTTAATCCGCAATGGCCGTAATCACGAACCCTTAATTTCGTTACATCGTTTAGCTTGGCAACATGTCGGTCTTATCGCTGCTTGCAAGCTTTCGTCAATTTGAGGAGAAACGGCATGTCTTCCACGGCCCAAATGACTCGCACCCGGCAACTTTGGGATGAATTCGCGTTTTCGTACCGATTTTTGAGCATGGAGATTGGGATCACGAAGGCACTTTCTGACATCGAACGATAGCTCATTTTAATCGTTGAACCATCCGCTACAAGGTCTCCGTATTTTTAACTTCCTAACCCCATTCCATCAATACAAAAAATACCTTTGAACCAGATGGTCCACTTTGGATCATCCCGGATCTCGTCGACGTGGAATTTTGTTGGCACACAAATTTATTCAGATCGAAGGGCACCTAGAATAATGGCTTGATTTTAATTTTGAGTGAAAGTGATCGATTGGTTTTTGAGCTACGTCCATTAATCAATTTCTTATTCCTGGGTGGACAACGTCCTCTGGAGTTATCTAATCTCAACGAATGAGGGGTGTTTTTGGAACGTCACAGACTGCTCTTTCGCTTGGCAGTAGAGATCGCAACTATCTCCAGTGTCGTATATGGACTTACGCGGTTGCTGAAAAACACATATTTTCATTACCCCCTTAACCGAAACTTTCCGAGCGATCTTAATAAAATTAACGTCATTCGAAAGATCATTCAATTCTCTTGGAAGTACTTTTTCAGTTTTTTAAATTCAGTTTTCCAGATTTAGTTTTCCTGAAAATCGATAAAATTCTATGGTCCACTTTAATTGACCACTACTCTAAAGTATGTGATGCCGTCTTCCTATGCTTTCCATATGCAGCTATGTTTGGGCCGCGAGACACATTGGCGAGGACTGCCTAGTTGAATATGGATTTCCATAGCGCTGGTACTTATGACCGGTGTATGTCTGACCAAACGTCGCTCTAAGTACAGTGTGCACCGCAACCGACCGTTCCTCGCGACTGCGGTGCAACGAATAGCGTGCCGCATTCATTTCTGATGCAAGCACGTGGCTATTAATAATAATTAGGCCCTTTTGCAAGACTCACTTTAGTAGACACATTATAGGGAGTCACGAAAACTAGGAGAACTCGAGAAATTGACCGTTGACCCCGTATTCCATATCCTCAAACGACCGAGACGATAATTAAAAACTTATGGAAAGGTAATTTGTAACCCTTTTCGGTCAGACGATCAACACGAAATCGATGAGAGGTGGGGATAAATGTAGAAACAAGTCTATGCGAGGGCTACGAGCCAGTCCTTTGGCGCCCTTCGAACTTTTTTGTTGCGAAAATGTAGAACCGAGAGACATAAATATGTGATTATTATAGTTCGACTCAAACAAGGTGTACCAAGTTATTGACGCTTATTTTTCTATCCTTTATTTTACAAATTGGGGAGCATAAAAAAATGTAATTTACAGTCTATAATTAAGCTTGACTAACAACGCAGACTGTTCCTGGCTGTAAACGTCTTTATTACTCGCTTTTTCTCAGTCGACAGTTGCTTCCCAGAAGTAAGATACGAGCCTGCAAAATACGAAATACTCGCCTCCGGCTCGTGCCTCTATGCACTTCGTGCTTACTCAGCGCATGCTCCTATGATACGCGTGCGACTTACTTCGGAGCCTTCTCATAAAGTCCGCTTTACCGCACTCATATCGTAAAGTATTATTTCTTCTTATGACTTCTTTAGGGTCATTGGGTCCCCTCTACGTTAAAAAAATGCGCATAGGCGCGATGCGCAGGCCGCAGTAGGTAGAGTGGAGAGGGGATATAGATGAGTTGGAAAGATACCCCATTTTCCGTAATATTGGATTTAAAAATCTAGAAAAATTAGGAGAGAGTGCTTTCAACCGGTACTAGATTGTGTCCAATTATGGGACTAATCAAAGAGGTTTGACAAAAAAGTGGCTGAATTAACGAAGAATCCCTCTATACCAAGAAATGGAAGAAATTCTCAGAAAAATTAAAAGTCACACTATACCCCATTTTTCAAATTTGGAAATGTTTAAATAATATAAAAATGATAGGTTAGTATAACGATGAAAAGAATGGCGATAAAAATCATAAACAAAATCCGTAATCGTCGTTTTACCATCGTAGACAATTGTAGTCGTTGTAAGCGTTAGTGTAAAGTGTAATATATTCTGTAATTACGAACAATGAAACATCAGTGAAATCATTCTGATTACGGACGTTTCACATTTGGCCGGCTAGAAAATGTACACTGTTCCTCCTTGTACGACTCTTCCGAAGTCCCCTCTCCCAATATTTTTTGAGCTAAAAAATAATATTAGTATTGTAGCGCGACAAGGAGGAAGGGGGGAGGGGGGCGGTACGGTGGTGCAGCCCCAGTGGAGTCTAGGGCAGAGCCTCCCGACTGCATAAATATTCTTTTCTATATTCTGTACGAATATTACCCAATTCGTCCGGTTAATTAATGAATTATGCAAACGAACAATAGTATATTATTTGTCCAGATGAATTTGCAATCAATTTGAAATTTCCGATGGATGAATAATCATATATTGTTCGTCCATATATATTTTGAATTAATTTCAAAGTTCCGGTATACGATAAATCTTATATTATTTGCCTTGACACATTTTTGACATTTTCGACAAACGCGTTTTAGTTTATTTTTTATCATGTGTTGGCATTTTTCAAAATTCATTTCCGTTTATCAAGGCTTGTGATTTTTAATGATTTATTTTAGTTTCAGCATACAATTCTATAATGTATCGATAAATTATACTGCTTTATATAAAAATAATTGTTTGCAAGCTGGTAAAAGCCTTAATCATAAATTCTTGGAATTTCATTAACAATTTATTTCCATTGCACTTACACAAAATTTAAAAAATATTTTTACAATAATAACGGGCTATTAAGATGCATTACTATTTTGAAATAGATTTTGTCATAATGTTCTTTTACATCGACAGATTGGGTTTTTCGAAGATAGCTTCAATTACATCAAGTCAATTAATTTATTATGTAAAATTATTAGATATTAAAATTGACGGAGCATGTTGAAATATAATCAAGTAAGATGGAAAAAAAAATCAGTAAAGATTCGTAAGAGGATGCGCAATGATTCGACCCACGAAAAAGCGTTGCAGAGAGAAAGAGTCGGAATGAACCGCAGACCAGTTGAGTATACCTATAATACATATTATACACGTATATACCTGGGCATGCAGCCATAAATGGCATAACTTTAGTTATTTATGACGGCCGGCATAAGTTTGCTCCACAACTACTTTTCGCGGATGTATTTATTTGTTATTCTACGTGCTGTGTAGTATAACTGGGGCGTATGAGGCAGTGGTACGAGGAAACTCTGGGTGCTCAGTCGGAAGCGTTATTTACCGCGAGTTTCCACGCTCCGTGATGTGGTTGTTTCGCGTTTCTCGACGATAAATATGCGTAATCACCTATATGTGCGCTGCATGCAGCTACAGGAATCTTGTTTCCTCAGGCTACTGAGCACATGCACATTTTCTTTGGGTAGAGATATTTCCGTCTCCCCATCTCACATAACACTCACGATATTAATGAAGTCAATTATCATTCTTCAGTAACCGTACATCCCACTTATGTGGGATGTACAATTGACTAAGACATTCTTTGCTATCTCCCCGCAAACAAATGGTGAGTCCAGGATGGAGTCTGGCTAGTCCAGGATCCATCCTGGACCAGCCAGATCGAATCAGGATCGAATCTAGTTCTAGAAAACGGGATTTGATCCGATCCCATTGTCCTTCTTGGTCTGCATCCTGGACTTCGCATCTTTTCTACGTGGATCGTTTTTAACGAACATTCATTTTTTCAAGAATGGAACATTTCTGTATATTAAACACTGAAAAATATATTGAAAGACATTCTGAACGTCACAGCAAAGACCGTCTGTTATAACTCTGTTTTTTTTTACATATAAGAAATTATTTGACGAAACGAAGTCAACATATTTCCGCTTGTGTTTTGTTTTCACATTTTTTATTTCAATGTCTTTTTTTTTGTACAATTAAGTTCAAGGGCGGCAGACATTTTTTGAAGTTAACTATGTACTAATGTAGCGATTAACTATGGCTATTTGTTAGTGCAGTAATATTCAAAGTACATTTGTGCTTGTTTTTTTTTCGTGAGCCGCTTATATCTGGTCAACAATTAGCCCGAGCGAGGCTTACTTGAAGGTACTCCGTGTGATTTTCAGTTTGATTTCGAATTTGCTTCTATGGGTGATACTTCTGAATAATCATTGTAAATGTTGTAATTCACAAATGCAACACAATTAAATAACATTTAAGACAATTAACGCGTTTTTATTCACACAAACAAAAAGTTAGCGTATGTGTTTGAACTCAACAAATACTTCTGAATATATGATTTTCTTATATTTTGGTAGTATATAAATCGCTAGATTCATCATTAGTGAATGCATTGACAATCGCCCAATGCTTCAATATTTTCTTCTCAAGCTTCGTATATATTTCAAAGCTCATGGTTGTCTGAACTTAAGTAGCCCTTTTTTGTGCTATTACAGAAATGTTATTCGAATGGGTTGTATATGACGGCCAAACGGTTACCATTAAGTCATCCTGCGTCCTAAGGGCAATTTTTAGATTCGGCAGTTTTCGGCAATTTTTTGGAATAGTACAGTGTAAGATTTCTCATGGCCATACGATAACTCATATGAAACAGCGTGAAAGCACTAATACTGAAAAAGGAGATTTGAGTGTTACACAAATATATATTTCTTGGCCAACATAGCCTATCTTTGTTAGCTTATAGCTGGCAATTTCGTGGATCCCATTGAAAAGTTAATTTCCGAAGCGGCCAGAGCCAACTAGTGCGACGATTATGCCCAACAATGGAGACATCAACATCGAAGCGGTGATTTCACGACCACGAACATCAATTAACACGCCAGCAATAGGAAAGTTGTTGTGCGGGTGTTGGAAGGCGTAACGCCGACATGCGACAGGAACGTTCGTCCATTCGGTCATCTGACAATAATAACATGTTTGCGGCGGGAACGATGATGCGACTATTGGGTGAAGCGAGTGAGGCGCGAGAACCCGGGCTTCGGGTAATTATACAGCGCGGAAGCCTATCACGAGGGAAGCACGGCTCGGTTAACATCATAGATATCGATGAACCGTGGCCCTCAAGCCTCCGCGGACCCCAGCTCTATTGCGGATCTGGGCCACCCAATTACACGCTCATCTACGATCAGCGATCTGGGAGACGTACAAATTGATCTGTCTAGGAAGTAACTTGGTCGGCTATGTACATCGGCGGTCGTTTCCGTATACTATACTAATGTACTAATGCGCTATGACAACACCTACAGCGCCAGGACATAATACGTACGCAATATAGACCATCGTATTACCGGACCTATATCGACCGTATGTACGTGATTAGCGCCCAACTGATCATTCCGCTTGACCGAGGAAGATCGAAATCCCGAGACGTGCAAATTATACATTATATGTATACTAATACTAATACAGGATTCTGTATAAGTACTATAATTGGATATCGCAGCAGAGTATGCTAGACATGCAAGCTATATGTCCGGAGTGCAAAGATTCATGTCGAGTGGTGTGCTTCTGTTTGTATATGAATGCTGAAATAACTTGTGTATTGACGCCATAGTAGAGTGGTCCTTTAATGCAAGATTCTTAAATGTTTTTCAGGTCAATCCATGTTATTGTAAGGAATGAAATAAAAGGAAGCCGTGCGAAGGGAATCCGAAGACGATGCATTTCCAAAGGTCACTACTATCTATTCAAAAAATTATACGTTTCAGAGCATATAAATTTGAAATGAAAATGAAACATGCGGAATTTCTTTAGAGGCGACCTGCATTTCCGAAGAATATCGTATAACGTGAACGACAAAATTGAGAGATTTTCAACGAATGCTACCGAATCACAGGGAAGCATGATTTCTCATATTGCGAGCTAGTACTAATGAATAGTGGCGAAGATGGATCGGCGTGGCGAAAAAATTTGAAGCAAATTTTTAACAAAAAAAAAAAACTTCGAAGCTTATCGTATTTTTTGTACGTCGTTTTCGATTTCGCGTTACAACCTCGAAAATCCCGGGACACAACTTTTCGTGGAGGTCCGAATTTTTTTTTGCGTTTTTTTTTTTTCGTTTGAAAGTGGCCATATTTTTTTCTAGTTAACGAAGCTCAATTTTCACCCCGGATTCTAAAGGAGCACACTTGAAAGTACTAGGGAATATATTTTTTTATTTAAAAATTCTTAGTGTTTAATGAGAATTTGACTTGGAGATGATACAATAATCACCATTCCTGGTCGTTAATGGGTTAATGACAATCCGTCTAAAACATCTTGTCTAAAAACAATTTGTTTGAACTAATTCAATTTAATTTAAAATAATTTGTCTAATCTAGTGTTGTTGTTTCATAGAAAAACTTTACGAGACAAGTCATTCCAGATTTAATTAATTTTTTTTAGAAAAAATGTGTAGGCACTTACTATAATTAATTAAAATTACTGACTTCAGTTAATCACAGTGAGTAACATCCATTTATGATAATGAATTAACACAATTATTATTCTTGTACACGATTTATGGTGCTATGCATTTGCTAGTTCGAGCGTTTAACTTGAATTCCGTATATTTCAAGACATTTTAGGCCGCATAGTTTCAGGGATATTTCATTCTATATAAACGTATGTTTTTTTATTCTTTCCAAAAAACTTTTATCTTCTTCACTACGAAAACTAAAAAAATTTGTATATAATCGGTCAAGGGAACTGGAAAAACTGTCCTTTATATAGTTTTTACTTTCTCATCACATACAGAGTATGTAAAAGAGAAAGTATTGCAATCCAATAAAAATTCGACTCTAAGATTTTAATGGAAATACATGTTTTGAGTGTCCTAGATGCTAAAAAACACATTAACTCATTTCTGTCCGTTCGTCTGTCTGTCTTCCTGTTTGTCTGGCGTCTGGCGTCTGTAGGTGTCGTCCAGGAACACAATAACTTTGGAAAAGATTTGTGGATCGCAAAGAAATGTGGTGTCCACTTTCTGCATCTATATCCTAGTTGTGATATTGAAACCCAATTCAAAATCTCCACTATTTCTGGTACTTTACCTGAAATGTGAAAAAATAAAAATAAAATATGTTATTCATTTTTGGTCTGCAGGCTGATATGAAATTTATTCTGCTTCGATCTCATACATACAGATGGACATACCAACAAATAAGCAGTAAACAACAAGTGATTTAATATAGTGAAGACTTTATTGTCTTTTTAGTTACTCACATGACATTTCTGAAACCATCCTCAATAAGAAATTTCTATCGTGAAATATGGATTCCCTTACAGGTCTACTAAAAAAAGACTACTATCAATGATCTTGAGTATTTTTCAGTGAGAAATACACTATAAATATTTACATAAAATATTATATGGAGAAAAGTGCATAGACAGAAAAGATTTAAGGTTAAGTTAACACTGATGATGTTAGACTATAAACACTGATACATCCATAGTTTTTATCACTCGCATACCATTTCATATGAATTCTATATCCTGCGGCGCCCTCATATACGCCATAATATGAGAAACCTTTGGTATATGAATAAACCGAATTCTCAAACTATCGCAGCGCTGACAATAACACCAATAAACAAAAGAAAAGAGATGTGGCATGAAGGCGCGATCATAGCGCGCACGTCCACGAGAGGGTGGGTCGTAGATTGAATTTGAATTGAAAAATGCGTTCTCAAAAAATTATAGCGCCAAAAATAGATTACAATTAACGAGTGAATTTCTTAAAGGTCTATTTATGTAGTTTGTCACTATGCCCTAATAAATTCACATTTAAAACTTCACGCCAGTAACCAATGTTTCGAAATGGTACTCAAATGGTATTTATGAAGCAATCTAATAAAAACAATAAAAATACAAAAATAAAAATTGAAAAACACTTAAAATAGAAATAAAAATTTAAAAACAATAATATGAACAGTTAAAACAGATTTTACAGTAAAAAAACAATCTATTGTCTCAAATTTTTTAATATTTTTTTTATTAGAATTACTTATTTGTGATAGGTGAAAATCTTTTACAAATTGCTAAGTGAACTTAGCCTTTGGTAGATACAAGATATACAATGTATTTTCAATACTGTATCTTATCTTTAATGGTACATTACGAGGTGGGTTGCCTAGCTTAATATACTCGTGACTTAGAGCTAATAAATTGTCAGATGATAACTATAGAATATAATATCAAAATATCACAAATTGCTTTGCACCTTACTCTCAGGATTCTTATGATTTGCTTATCCACTATTAATCACAGAATGCAAATGAGCGATCCTTACATCTAGCCACGATGAAGAGGAATAAGTTTTCAATGCTGTCCGCAGTGAGGAATTCTAAGCTGATAGGAAATACAAAATTCTCCAGGTAATGTTTTCTGTGTGTCTGATAGAGGGGACATTTGTCTAATAGATGCTGTATTGCTTCTGTTTCAGAGCATCGCAGCAAAGACAGAGTTCCGCGCTATTGAACTTATACACTAACTTTTTTATTTCAAAACTGAAGTTGAACCCTCCCGCAAGTCTACATTGAGCAACTACCCATATTTGTGTGAGGGGACCGCCCGATTTTAAATAATCTTCACATCTCAACTCATCCAGTTGCTATATCTCTGTACGTTCGACTATACGTAGAAAGGAAGGCCCTGATGATATCGGTACGAAACCTTGTGTTTGCAATAGTCTCCATCACCGACGGGATGCTGGTTTTGAGTTGCTCTAGTCTCATGTTCTCTAGTAGATGATGCAAATTGACCTCTGTAAGAGCAGGCTTTAGCTGAGAAAACGAGTTGAATTTGAGAACATTGTCTTTCATGCCATTCAGAGCTATAAGACAATCTAAACTAATTCGAGGGAACCTGTGAACTGGCATTTCAAGTACTTTAATCAAATAACACCGGCACACAAAAAAAAAAAATTGTCTGTACACCGGACGCCACCCATCTACGGGCATGTTTTTCGACCCGCTGAATACGAATTTGAGGTCCGTTTAGGCCGTCCAGCCTTCAGTTTCGAGTAAATCGCAATAAACCCCAAAAAATAACGAAAATTCGATGTTTTGGCAAGAAAAAAAATTTGAGGATCTAATAAAAGCATGATTAATATGTATTTTGATCTGTCAAATACTAATTTTAATTGTGCTTCAATCATAAGCTGTTTTAAATCGAAAAAAATTCGAAAAAATCCTTAAAAATTGCAAAAAACGCAAAAAAATTGACATTATCTCGGTATAAAAAATTTGTGGAAGCGGATTGACGAAAATTTTGATGTTATTTAATCTTTTCGATCTGATGCTGCAATAAATTTGACCGATAATGCCCTCAATCATTCATAAAACGACAAAAAATTGATACAATAGCAGAAAATTGCTGCTAAAAAAATAGAAAAAAGTCTTTTAAACACAATTAAATATACTTCTTGGATTTTTTTATCTATAAAAATTCTAGTCTCATCAGGAGACTAGAGATCCGCCTGAGAACTGAGTGATCACAGATCAACGTCCTTTTTGCGCTAGGACCGATATTTCGCGAGAAAAACGCGAAAAACTGTTTGCATCATTCCCCGGAGTCTGCATATAGTTTATACTATGTATTTTTAGTCGCTGAACAGGAATATAACATTATTTTAGTGATAAAACACGGAGAAATCATAATAACCGTAAAAAACCGGCACCGAGGATCTTAATTTTTCTCGTTTTCCGATAAACTCAGCAATTCTCCGATATCTTTCTGAGAAATCATTCTTTTTACACGCGCCCAAGTTTTTTCAATGCCCTGTGCTCCGCTGATTACGAATATGCACATGGTTTTACGAAAAACTCATCAGGAGACTAGAAATCCGCCTGAGAAGTGAGTGATCACAGATCAACGTCCTTATTGCGCTAGGACCGATATTTCGCGAGAAAAACGCGAAAAACTGTTTGCATCATTCCTCGGAGTCTGCATATAGTTTATATTATGTATTTTTGGTCGCTGAACAGGAATATAACATTATTTTAGTGATAGAACACGCAGAATTCATGATAACCGTGAAAAACCGGCACCGAGGATCTTAATTTTTCTCGTTTTCCGATAAACTCAGCAATTCTCCGATATCTTTCTGAGAAATCATTATTTTTACACGCGCCCAAGTTTTTTCAATGCCCTGTGCTCCGCTGATTACGAATATGCACATGGTTTTACGAAAAACTCATCAGGAGACTAGAAATCCGCCTGAGAAGTGAGTGATCACAGATCAACGTCCTTTTTGCGCTAGGACCGATATTTCGCGAGAAAAACGCGAAAAACTGTTTGCATCAATCCTCGGAGTCTGCATATAGTTTATATTATGTATTTTTGGTCGCTGAACAGGAATATAACATTATTTTAGTGATAGAACACGCAGAATTCATAATAACCGTGAAAAACCGGCACCGAGGATCTTAATTTTTCTCGTTTTCCGATAAACTCAGCAATTCTCCGATATCTTTTTGAGAAATCATTATTTTTACACGCGCCCAAGTTTTTTCAATGCCCTGTGCTCCGCTGATTACGAATATGCACATGGTTTTACGAAAAACTCATCAGGAGACTAGGAATCCGCCTGAGAAGTGAGTGATCACAGATCAACGTCCTTTTTGCGCTAGGACCGATATTTCGCGAGAAAAACGGGAAAAACTGTTTGCATCATTCCTCGGAGTCTGCATATAGTTTATATTATGTATTTTTGGTCGCTGAACAGGAATATAACATTATTTTAGTGATAGAACACGCAGAATTCATAATAACCGTGAAAAACCGGCACCGAGGATCTTAATTTTTCTCGTTTTCCGATAAACTCAGCAATTCTCCGATATCTTTCTGAAAAATCATTATTTTTACACGCGCCCAAGTTTTTTCAATGCCCTGTGCTCCGCTGATTACGAATCTGCACATGGTTTTACGTAAAACTCATCGGGAGACTAGAAATCCGCCCGAGAATCGAGTGATCACAGATCAACGTCCTTTTTGCGCTAGGACCGATATTTCGCGAGAAAAACGCGAAAAACTGTTTGCATCATTCCTCGGAGTCTGCACATAGTTTATATTATGTATTTTTGGTCGCTGAACAGGAATATAACATTATTTTAGTGATAGAACACGCAGAATTAATGATAACCGTGAAAAACCAGCACCGAGGATCTTAATTTTTCTCGTTTTCCGATAAACTCAGCAATTCTCCGATATCTTTCTGAGAAATCATTATTTTTACACGCGCCCAAGTTTTTTCAATGCCCTGTTCTCCGCTGATTACGAATATGTACATGGTTTTACGAAAAACTCATCAGGAGACTAGAGATCCGCCTGAGAACTGAGTGATCACAGATCAACGTCCTTTTTGCGCTAGGACCGATATTTCGCGAGAAAAACGCGAAAAACTGTTTGCATCATTCCCCGGAGTCTGCATATAGTTTATATTATGTATTTTTAGTCGCTGAACAGGAATATAACATTATTTTAGTGATAGAACACGCAGAATTCATAATAACCGTGAAAAACCGGCACCGAGGATCTTAATTTTTCTCGTTTTCCGATAAACTCAGCAATTCTCCGATATCTTTTTGAGAAATCATTATTTTTACACGCGCCCAAGTTTTTTCAATGCCCTGTGCTCCGCTGATTACGAATATGCACATGGTTTTACGAAAAACTCATCAGGAGACTAGGAATCCGCCTGAGAAGTGAGTGATCACAGATCAACGTCCTTTTTGCGCTAGGACCGATATTTCGCGAGAAAAACGGGAAAAACTGTTTGCATCATTCCTCGGAGTCTGCATATAGTTTATATTATGTATTTTTGGTCGCTGAACAGGAATATAACATTATTTTAGTGATAGAACACGCAGAATTCATAATAACCGTGAAAAACCGGCACCGAGGATCTTAATTTTTCTCGTTTTCCGATAAACTCAGCAATTCTCCGATATCTTTCTGAGAAATCATTATTTTTACACGCGCCCAAGTTTTTTCAATGCCCTGTGCTCCGCTGATTACGAATCTGCACATGGTTTTACGTAAAACTCATCGGGAGACTAGAAATCCGCCCGAGAATCGAGTGATCACAGATCAACGTCCTTTTTGCGCTAGGACCGATATTTCGCGAGAAAAACGCGAAAAACTGTTTGCATCATTCCTCGGAGTCTGCATATAGTTTATATTATGTATTTTTAGTCGCTGAACAGGAATATAACATTATTTTAGTGATAGAACACGCAGAATTAATGATAACCGTGAAAAACCGGCACCGAGGATCTTAATTTTTCTCGTTTTCCGATAAACTCAGCAATTCTCCGATACCTTTCTGAGAAATCATTATTTTTACACGCGCCCAAGTTTTTTCAATGCCCTGTTCTCCGCTGATTACGAATATGCACATGGTTTTACGAAAAACTCATCGGGAGACTAGAAATCCGCCCGAGAATCGAGTGATCACAGATCAACGTCCTTTTTGCGCTAGGACCGATATTTCGCGAGAAAAACGCGAAAAACTGTTTGCATCATTCCCCGGAGTCTGCATATAGTTTATACTATGTATTTTTAGTCGCTGAACAGGAATATAACATTATTTTAGTGATAAAACACGCAGAAATCATAATAACCGTGAAAAACCGGCACCGAGGATCTTAATTTTTCTCGTTTTCCGATAAACTTAGCAATTCTCCGATACCTTTCTGAGAAATCATTATTTTTACACGCGCCCAAGTTTTTTTAATGCCCTGTGCTCCGCTGATTACGAATATGCACATGGTTTTACGGAAAACTCATCAGGAGACTAGAAATCCGCCTGAGAAGTGAGTGATCACAGATCAACGTCCTTTTTGCGCTAGGACCGATATTTCGCGAGAAAAACGCGAAAAACTGTTTGCATCATTCCCCGGAGTCTGCATATAGTTTATACTATGTATTTTTAGTCGCTGAACAGGAATATAACATTATTTTAGTGATAAAACACGCAGAAATCATAATAACCGTGAAAAACCGGCACCGAGGATCTTAATTTTTCTCGTTTTCCGATAAACTCAGCAATTCTCCGATACCTTTCTGAGAAATCATTATTTTTACACGCGCCCGAGTTTTTTTAATGCCCTGTGCTCCGCTGATTACGAATATGCACATGGTTTTATGAAAAACTCATCGGGAGACTAGAAATCGGCCTAAGAAGTGAGTGATCACAGATCAACGTCCTTTTTGCGCTAGGACCGATATTTCGCGAGAAAAACGCGAAAAACTGTTTGCATCATTCCTCGGAGTCTGCATATAGTTTATATTATGTATTTTTGGTCGCTGAAAAGGAATATAACATTATTTTAGTGATAGAACACGCAGAATTCATGATAACCGTGAAAAACCGGCACCGAGGATCGTAATTTTTCTCGTTTTCCGATAAACTCAGCAATTCTCCGATATCTTTCTGAGAAATCATTATTTTTACACGCGCGCAAGTTTTTTCAATGCCCTGTGCTCCGCTGATTACGAATATGCACATGGTTTTACGAAAAACTCATCGGGAGACTAGAAATCCGCCTGAGAAGTGAGTGATCACAGATCAACGTCCTTTTTGCGCTAGGACCAATATTTCGCGAGAAAAACGCGAAAAACTGTTTGCATCATTCCCCGGAGTCTGCATATAGTTTATACTATGTATTTTTAGTCGCTGAACAGGAATATAACATTATTTTAGTGATAAAACACGCAGGAATCATAATAACCGTGAAAAACCGGCACCGAGGATCTTAATTTTTCTCGTTTTCCGATAAACTCAGCAATTCTTCGATATCTTTCTGAGAAATCATTATTTTTAAACGCGCCCAAGTTTTTTCAATGCCCTGTGCTCCGCTGATTACGAATATGCACATGGTTTTACGAAAAACTCATTAGGAGACTAGAAATCCGCCTGAGAAGTGAGTGATCACAGATCAACGTCCTTTTTGCGCTAGGACCGATATTTCGCGAGAAAAACGCGAAAAACTGTTTGCATCATTCCTCGGAGTCTGCATATAGTTTATATTATGTATTTTTGGTCGCTGAACAGGAATATAACATTATTTTAGTGATAGAACACGCAGAATTCATGATAACCGTGAAAAACCGGCACCGAGGATCTTAATTTTTCTCGTTTTCCGATAAACTCAGCAATTCTTCGATATCTTTCTGAGAAATCATTATTTTTACACGCGCCCGAGTTTTTTCAATGCCCTGTGCTCCGCTGATTACGAATATGCACATGGTTTTACAAAAAACTCATCAGGAGACTGGAAATCCGCCTGAGAAGTGAGTGATCACAGATCAACGTCCTTTTTGCGCTAGGACCGATATTTCGCGAGAAAAACGCGAAAAACTGTTTGCATTATTCCTCGGAGTCTGCATATAGTTTATATTATGTATTTTTGGTCGCTGAACAGGAATATAACATTATTTTAGTGATAGAACACGCAGAAATCATAATAACCGTGAAAAACCGGCACCGAGGATCTTAATTTTTCTCGTTTTCCGATAAACTCAGCAATTCTCCGATATCTTTCTGAGAAATCATTATTTTTACACGCGCCCAAGTTTTTTCAATGCCCTCTGCTCCGCTGATTACGAATATGCACATGGTTTTACAAAAAACTCATCAGGAGACTAGAAATCCGCCTGAGAAGTGAGTGATCACAGATCAACGTCCTTTTTGCGCTAGGACCGATATTTCGCGAGAAAAACGCAAAAAACTGTTTGCATCATTCCTCGGAGTCTGCATATAGTTTATATTATGTATTCTTGGTCGCTGAACAGGAATATAACATTATTTTAGTGATAGAACACGCAGAAATCATAATAACCGTGAAAAACCGGCACCGAGGATCTTAATTTTTCTCGTTTTCCGATAAACTCAGCAATTCTCCGATACCTTTCTGAGAAATCATTATTTTTACACGCGCCCAAGTTTTTTCAATGCCCTGTGCTCCGCTGATTACAAATATGCACATGGTTTTACGGAAAACTCATCAGGAGACTAGAAATCCGCCTGAGAAGTGAGTGATCACAGATCAACGTCCTTTTTGCGCTAGGACCGATATTTCGCGAGAAAAACGCGAAAAACTGTTTGCATCATTCCCCGGAGTCTGCATATAGTTTATACTATGTATTTTTAGTCGCTGAACAGGAATATAACATTATTTCAGTGATAGAACACGCAGAATTCATGATAACCGTGAAAAACCGGCACCGAGGATCGTAATTTTTCTCGTTTTCCGATAAACTCAGCAATTCTCCGATATCTTTCTGAGAAATCATTATTTTTACACGCGCCCAAGTTTTTTCAATGCCCTGTGCTCCGCTGATTACGAATATGCACATGGTTTTACGAAAAACTCATCGGGAGACTAGAAATCCGCCTGAGAAGTGAGTGATCACAGATCAACGTCCTTTTTGCGCTAGGACCAATATTTCGCGAGAAAAACGCGAAAAACTGTTTGCATCATTCCCCGGAGTCTGCATATAGTTTATATTATGTATTTTTGGTCGCTGAACAGGGACATAACATTATTTTAGTGATAGAACACGCAGAATTCATAATAACCGTGAAAAACCGGCACCGAGGATCTTAATTTTTCTCGTTTTCCGATAAACTCAGCAATTCTCCGATATCTTTCTGAGAAATCATTATTTTTACACGCGCCCAAGTTTTTTCAATGCCCTGTTCTCCGCTGATTACGAATATGTACATGGTTTTACGAAAAACTCATCAGGAGACTAGAGATCCGCCTGAGAACTGAGTGATCACAGATCAACGTCCTTTTTGCGCTAGGACCGATATTTCGCGAGAAAAACGCGAAAAACTGTTTGCATCATTCCCCGGAGTCTGCATATAGTTTATATTATGTATTTTTAGTCGCTGAACAGGAATATAACATTATTTTAGTGATAGAACACGCAGAATTCATAATAACCGTGAAAAACCGGCACCGAGGATCTTAATTTTTCTCGTTTTCCGATAAACTCAGCAATTCTCCGATATCTTTTTGAGAAATCATTATTTTTACACGCGCCCAAGTTTTTTCAATGCCCTGTGCTCCGCTGATTACGAATATGCACATGGTTTTACGAAAAACTCATCAGGAGACTAGGAATCCGCCTGAGAAGTGAGTGATCACAGATCAACGTCCTTTTTGCGCTAGGACCGATATTTCGCGAGAAAAACGGGAAAAACTGTTTGCATCATTCCTCGGAGTCTGCATATAGTTTATATTATGTATTTTTGGTCGCTGAACAGGAATATAACATTATTTTAGTGATAGAACACGCAGAATTCATAATAACCGTGAAAAACCGGCACCGAGGATCTTAATTTTTCTCGTTTTCCGATAAACTCAGCAATTCTCCGATATCTTTCTGAGAAATCATTATTTTTACACGCGCCCAAGTTTTTTCAATGCCCTGTGCTCCGCTGATTACGAATCTGCACATGGTTTTACGTAAAACTCATCGGGAGACTAGAAATCCGCCCGAGAATCGAGTGATCACAGATCAACGTCCTTTTTGCGCTAGGACCGATATTTCGCGAGAAAAACGCGAAAAACTGTTTGCATCATTCCTCGGAGTCTGCATATAGTTTATATTATGTATTTTTAGTCGCTGAACAGGAATATAACATTATTTTAGTGATAGAACACGCAGAATTAATGATAACCGTGAAAAACCGGCACCGAGGATCTTAATTTTTCTCGTTTTCCGATAAACTCAGCAATTCTCCGATACCTTTCTGAGAAATCATTATTTTTACACGCGCCCAAGTTTTTTCAATGCCCTGTTCTCCGCTGATTACAAATATGCACATGGTTTTACGAAAAACTCATCGGGAGACTAGAAATCCGCCCGAGAATCGAGTGATCACAGATCAACGTCCTTTTTGCGCTAGGACCGATATTTCGCGAGAAAAACGCGAAAAACTGTTTGCATCATTCCCCGGAGTCTGCATATAGTTTATACTATGTATTTTTAGTCGCTGAACAGGAATATAACATTATTTTAGTGATAAAACACGCAGAAATCATAATAACCGTGAAAAACCGGCACCGAGGATCTTAATTTTTCTCGTTTTCCGATAAACTTAGCAATTCTCCGATACCTTTCTGAGAAATCATTATTTTTACACGCGCCCAAGTTTTTTTAATGCCCTGTGCTCCGCTGATTACGAATATGCACATGGTTTTACGGAAAACTCATCAGGAGACTAGAAATCCGCCTGAGAAGTGAGTGATCACAGATCAACGTCCTTTTTGCGCTAGGACCGATATTTCGCGAGAAAAACGCGAAAAACTGTTTGCATCATTCCCCGGAGTCTGCATATAGTTTATACTATGTATTTTTAGTCGCTGAACAGGAATATAACATTATTTTAGTGATAAAACACGCAGAAATCATAATAACCGTGAAAAACCGGCACCGAGGATCTTAATTTTTCTCGTTTTCCGATAAACTCAGCAATTCTCCGATACCTTTCTGAGAAATCATTATTTTTACACGCGCCCGAGTTTTTTTAATGCCCTGTGCTCCGCTGATTACGAATATGCACATGGTTTTATGAAAAACTCATCGGGAGACTAGAAATCGGCCTAAGAAGTGAGTGATCACAGATCAACGTCCTTTTTGCGCTAGGACCGATATTTCGCGAGAAAAACGCGAAAAACTGTTTGCATCATTCCTCGGAGTCTGCATATAGTTTATATTATGTATTTTTGGTCGCTGAACAGGGACATAACATTATTTTAGTGATAGAACACGCAGAATTCATAATAACCGTGAAAAACCGGCACCGAGGATCTTAATTTTTCTCGTTTTCCGATAAACTCAGCAATTCTCCGATAACTTTTTGAGAAATCATTATTTTTACACGCGCCCAAGTTTTTTCAATGCCCTGTGCTCCGCTGATTACGAATATGCACATGGTTTTACGAAAAACTCATCAGGAGACTAGAAATCCGCCTGAGAAGTGAGTGATCACAGATCAACGTCCTTTTTGCGCTAGGACCAATATTTCGCGAGAAAAACGCGAAAAACTGTTTGCATCATTCCCCGGAGTCTGCATATAGTTTATACTATGTATTTTTGGTCGCTGAACAGAAATATAACATTATTTTAGTGATAGAACACGCAGAATTCATGATAACCGTGAAAAACCGGCACCGAGGATCTTAATTTTTCTCGTTTTCCGATAAACTCAGCAATTCTCCGATATCTTTCTGAGAAATCATTCTTTTTACACGCGCCCAAGTTTTTTCAATGCCCTGTGCTCCGCTGATTACGAATATGCACATGGTTTTACGAAAAACTCATCAGGAGACTAGAAATCCGCCTGAGAAGTGAGTGATCACAGATCAACGTCCTTATTGCGCTAGGACCGATATTTCGCGAGAAAAACGCGAAAAACTGTTTGCATCATTCCTCGGAGTCTGCATATAGTTTATATTATGTATTTTTGGTCGCTGAACAGGAATATAACATTATTTTAGTGATAGAACACGCAGAATTCATGATAACCGTGAAAAACCGGCACCGAGGATCTTAATTTTTCTCGTTTTCCGATAAACTCAGCAATTCTCCGATATCTTTCTGAGAAATCATTATTTTTACACGCGCCCAAGTTTTTTCAATGCCCTGTGCTCCGCTGATTACGAATATGCACATGGTTTTACGTAAAACTCATCGGGAGACTAGAAATCCGCCCGAGAATCGAGTGATCACAGATCAACGTCCTTTTTGCACTAGGACCGATATTTCGCGAGAAAAACGCGAAAAACTGTTTGCATCAATCCTCGGAGTCTGCATATAGTTTATATTATGTATTTTTGGTCGCTGAACAGGAATATAACATTATTTTAGTGATAGAACACGCAGAATTCATAATAACCGTGAAAAACCGGCACCGAGGATCTTAATTTTTCTCGTTTTCCGATAAACTCAGCAATTCTCCGATATCTTTCTGAAAAATCATTATTTTTACACGCGCCCAAGTTTTTTCAATGCCCTGTGCTCCGCTGATTACGAATCTGTACATGGTTTTACGAAAAACTCATCAGGAGACTAGAGATCCGCCTGAGAACTGAGTGATCACAGATCAACGTCCTTTTTGCGCTAGGACCGATATTTCGCGAGAAAAACGCGAAAAACTGTTTGCATCATTCCCCGGAGTCTGCATATAGTTTATATTATGTATTTTTAGTCGCTGAACAGGAATATAACATTATTTTAGTGATAGAACACGCAGAATTCATAATAACCGTGAAAAACCGGCACCGAGGATCTTAATTTTTCTCGTTTTCCGATAAACTCAGCAATTCTCCGATATCTTTTTGAGAAATCATTATTTTTACACGCGCCCAAGTTTTTTCAATGCCCTGTGCTCCGCTGATTACGAATATGCACATGGTTTTACGAAAAACTCATCAGGAGACTAGGAATCCGCCTGAGAAGTGAGTGATCACAGATCAACGTCCTTTTTGCGCTAGGACCGATATTTCGCGAGAAAAACGGGAAAAACTGTTTGCATCATTCCTCGGAGTCTGCATATAGTTTATATTATGTATTTTTGGTCGCTGAACAGGAATATAACATTATTTTAGTGATAGAACACGCAGAATTCATAATAACCGTGAAAAACCGGCACCGAGGATCTTAATTTTTCTCGTTTTCCGATAAACTCAGCAATTCTCCGATATCTTTCTGAGAAATCATTATTTTTACACGCGCCCAAGTTTTTTCAATGCCCTGTGCTCCGCTGATTACGAATCTGCACATGGTTTTACGTAAAACTCATCGGGAGACTAGAAATCCGCCCGAGAATCGAGTGATCACAGATCAACGTCCTTTTTGCGCTAGGACCGATATTTCGCGAGAAAAACGCGAAAAACTGTTTGCATCATTCCTCGGAGTCTGCATATAGTTTATATTATGTATTTTTAGTCGCTGAACAGGAATATAACATTATTTTAGTGATAGAACACGCAGAATTAATGATAACCGTGAAAAACCGGCACCGAGGATCTTAATTTTTCTCGTTTTCCGATAAACTCAGCAATTCTCCGATACCTTTCTGAGAAATCATTATTTTTACACGCGCCCAAGTTTTTTCAATGCCCTGTTCTCCGCTGATTACGAATATGCACATGGTTTTACGAAAAACTCATCGGGAGACTAGAAATCCGCCCGAGAATCGAGTGATCACAGATCAACGTCCTTTTTGCGCTAGGACCGATATTTCGCGAGAAAAACGCGAAAAACTGTTTGCATCATTCCCCGGAGTCTGCATATAGTTTATACTATGTATTTTTAGTCGCTGAACAGGAATATAACATTATTTTAGTGATAAAACACGCAGAAATCATAATAACCGTGAAAAACCGGCACCGAGGATCTTAATTTTTCTCGTTTTCCGATAAACTTAGCAATTCTCCGATACCTTTCTGAGAAATCATTATTTTTACACGCGCCCAAGTTTTTTTAATGCCCTGTGCTCCGCTGATTACGAATATGCACATGGTTTTACGGAAAACTCATCAGGAGACTAGAAATCCGCCTGAGAAGTGAGTGATCACAGATCAACGTCCTTTTTGCGCTAGGACCGATATTTCGCGAGAAAAACGCGAAAAACTGTTTGCATCATTCCCCGGAGTCTGCATATAGTTTATACTATGTATTTTTAGTCGCTGAACAGGAATATAACATTATTTTAGTGATAAAACACGCAGAAATCATAATAACCGTGAAAAACCGGCACCGAGGATCTTAATTTTTCTCGTTTTCCGATAAACTCAGCAATTCTCCGATACCTTTCTGAGAAATCATTATTTTTACACGCGCCCGAGTTTTTTTAATGCCCTGTGCTCCGCTGATTACGAATATGCACATGGTTTTATGAAAAACTCATCGGGAGACTAGAAATCGGCCTAAGAAGTGAGTGATCACAGATCAACGTCCTTTTTGCGCTAGGACCGATATTTCGCGAGAAAAACGCGAAAAACTGTTTGCATCATTCCCCGGAGTCTGCATATAGTTTATACTATGTATTTTTGGTCGCTGAACAGGAATATAACATTATTTTAGTGATAGAACACGCAGAATTCATAATAACCGTGAAAAACCGGCACCGAGGATCTTAATTTTTCTCGTTTTCCGATAAACTCAGCAATTCTCCGATATCTTTCTGAGAAATCATTATTTTTACACGCGCCCAAGTTTTTTCAATGCCCTGTGCTCCGCTGATTACGAATCTGCACATGGTTTTACGTAAAACTCATCGGGAGACTAGAAATCCGCCCGAGAATCGAGTGATCACAGATCAACGTCCTTTTTGCGCTAGGACCGATATTTCGCGAGAAAAACGCGAAAAACTGTTTGCATCATTCCTCGGAGTCTGCATATAGTTTATATTATGTATTTTTAGTCGCTGAACAGGAATATAACATTATTTTAGTGATAGAACACGCAGAATTAATGATAACCGTGAAAAACCGGCACCGAGGATCTTAATTTTTCTCGTTTTCCGATAAACTCAGCAATTCTCCGATACCTTTCTGAGAAATCATTATTTTTACACGCGCCCAAGTTTTTTCAATGCCCTGTTCTCCGCTGATTACGAATATGCACATGGTTTTACGAAAAACTCATCGGGAGACTAGAAATCCGCCCGAGAATCGAGTGATCACAGATCAACGTCCTTTTTGCGCTAGGACCGATATTTCGCGAGAAAAACGCGAAAAACTGTTTGCATCATTCCCCGGAGTCTGCATATAGTTTATACTATGTATTTTTAGTCGCTGAACAGGAATATAACATTATTTTAGTGATAAAACACGCAGAAATCATAATAACCGTGAAAAACCGGCACCGAGGATCTTAATTTTTCTCGTTTTCCGATAAACTTAGCAATTCTCCGATACCTTTCTGAGAAATCATTATTTTTACACGCGCCCAAGTTTTTTTAATGCCCTGTGCTCCGCTGATTACGAATATGCACATGGTTTTACGGAAAACTCATCAGGAGACTAGAAATCCGCCTGAGAAGTGAGTGATCACAGATCAACGTCCTTTTTGCGCTAGGACCGATATTTCGCGAGAAAAACGCGAAAAACTGTTTGCATCATTCCCCGGAGTCTGCATATAGTTTATACTATGTATTTTTAGTCGCTGAACAGGAATATAACATTATTTTAGTGATAAAACACGCAGAAATCATAATAACCGTGAAAAACCGGCACCGAGGATCTTAATTTTTCTCGTTTTCCGATAAACTCAGCAATTCTCCGATACCTTTCTGAGAAATCATTATTTTTACACGCGCCCGAGTTTTTTTAATGCCCTGTGCTCCGCTGATTACGAATATGCACATGGTTTTATGAAAAACTCATCGGGAGACTAGAAATCGGCCTAAGAAGTGAGTGATCACAGATCAACGTCCTTTTTGCGCTAGGACCGATATTTCGCGAGAAAAACGCGAAAAACTGTTTGCATCATTCCTCGGAGTCTGCATATAGTTTATATTATGTATTTTTGGTCGCTGAAAAGGAATATAACATTATTTTAGTGATAGAACACGCAGAATTCATGATAACCGTGAAAAACCGGCACCGAGGATCGTAATTTTTCTCGTTTTCCGATAAACTCAGCAATTCTCCGATATCTTTCTGAGAAATCATTATTTTTACACGCGCGCAAGTTTTTTCAATGCCCTGTGCTCCGCTGATTACGAATATGCACATGGTTTTACGAAAAACTCATCGGGAGACTAGAAATCCGCCTGAGAAGTGAGTGATCACAGATCAACGTCCTTTTTGCGCTAGGACCAATATTTCGCGAGAAAAACGCAAAAAACTGTTTGCATCATTCCCCGGAGTCTGCATATAGTTTATACTATGTATTTTTAGTCGCTGAACAGGAATATAACATTATTTTAGTGATAAAACACGCAGAAATCATAATAACCGTGAAAAACCGGCACCGAGGATCTTAATTTTTCTCGTTTTCCGATAAACTCAGCAATTCTTCGATATCTTTCTGAGAAATCATTATTTTTACACGCGCCGTAGTTTTTTCAATGCCCTGTGCTCCGCTGATTACGAATATGCACATGGTTTTACGAAAAACTCATCAGGAGACTAGAAATCCGCCTGAGAAGTGAGTGATCACAGATCAACGTCCTTTTTGCGCTAGGACCGATATTTCGCGAGAAAAACGCGAAAAACTGTTTGCATCATTCCTCGGAGTCTGCATATAGTTTATATTATGTATTTTTGGTCGCTGAACAGGAATATAACATTATTTTAGTGATAGAACACGCAGAATTCATGATAACCGTGAAAAACCGGCAGCGAGGATCTTAATTTTTCTCGTTTTCCGATAAACTCAGCAATTCTTCGATATCTTTCTGAGAAATCATTATTTTTACACGCGCCCGAGTTTTTTCAATGCCCTGTGCTCCGCTGATTACGAATATGCACATGGTTTTACAAAAAACTCATCAGGAGACTGGAAATCCGCCTGAGAAGTGAGTGATCACAGATCAACGTCCTTTTTGCGCTAGGACCGATATTTCGCGAGAAAAACGCGAAAAACTGTTTGCATTATTCCTCGGAGTCTGCATATAGTTTATATTATGTATTTTTGGTCGCTGAACAGGAATATAACATTATTTTAGTGATAGAACACGCAGAAATCATAATAACCGTGAAAAACCGGCACCGAGGATCTTAATTTTTCTCGTTTTCCGATAAACTCAGCAATTCTCCGATATCTTTCTGAGAAATCATTATTTTTACACGCGCCCAAGTTTTTTCAATGCCCTCTGCTCCGCTGATTACGAATATGCACATGGTTTTACAAAAAACTCATCAGGAGACTAGAAATCCGCCTGAGAAGTGAGTGATCACAGATCAACGTCCTTTTTGCGCTAGGACCGATATTTCGCGAGAAAAACGCAAAAAACTGTTTGCATCATTCCTCGGAGTCTGCATATAGTTTATATTATGTATTCTTGGTCGCTGAACAGGAATATAACATTATTTCAGTGATAGAACACGCAGAAATCATAATAACCGTGAAAAACCGGCACCGAGGATCTTAATTTTTCTCGTTTTCCGATAAACTCAGCAATTCTCCGATACCTTTCTGAGAAATCATTATTTTCACACGCGCCCAAGTTTTTTCAATGCCCTGTGCTCCGCTGATTACAAATATGCACATGGTTTTACGGAAAACTCATCAGGAGACTAGAAATCCGCCTGAGAAGTGAGTGATCACAGATCAACGTCCTTTTTGCGCTAGGACCGATATTTCGCGAGAAAAACGCGAAAAACTGTTTGCATCATTCCCCGGAGTCTGCATATAGTTTATACTATGTATTTTTAGTCGCTGAACAGGAATATAACATTATTTTAGCGATAAAACACGCAGAAATCATAATAACCGTGAAAAACCGGCACCGAGGATCTTAATTTTTCTCGTTTTCCGATAAACTCAGCAATTCTCCGATACCTTTCTGAGAAATCATTATTTTTACACGCGCCCGAGTTTTTTTAATGCCCTGTGCTCCGCTGATTACGAATATGCACATGGTTTTACGAAAAACTCATCGGGAGACTAGAAATCCGCCTGAGAAGTGAGTGATCACAGATCAACGTCCTTTTTGCGCTAGGACCAATATTTCGCGAGAAAAACGCGAAAAACTGTTTGCATCATTCCCCGGAGTCTGCATATAGTTTATACTATGTATTTTTAGTCGCTGAACAGGAATATAACATTATTTCAGTGATAGAACACGCAGAATTCATGATAACCGTGAAAAACCGGCACCGAGGATCGTAATTTTTCTCGTTTTCCGATAAACTCAGCAATTCTCCGATATCTTTCTGAGAAATCATTATTTTTACACGCGCCCAAGTTTTTTCAATGCCCTGTGCTCCGCTGATTACGAATATGCACATGGTTTTACGAAAAACTCATCGGGAGACTAGAAATCCGCCTGAGAAGTGAGTGATCACAGATCAACGTCCTTTTTGCGCTAGGACCAATATTTCGCGAGAAAAACGCGAAAAACTGTTTGCATCATTCCCCGGAGTCTGCATATAGTTTATATTATGTATTTTTGGTCGCTGAACAGGGACATAACATTATTTTAGTGATAGAACACGCAGAATTCATAATAACCGTGAAAAACCGGCACCGAGGATCTTAATTTTTCTCGTTTTCCGATAAACTCAGCAATTCTCCGATAACTTTTTGAGAAATCATTATTTTTACACGCGCCCAAGTTTTTTCAATGCCCTGTGCTCCGCTGATTACGAATATGCACATGGTTTTACGAAAAACTCATCAGGAGACTAGAAATCCGCCTGAGAAGTGAGTGATCACAGATCAACGTCCTTTTTGCGCTAGGACCAATATTTCGCGAGAAAAACGCGAAAAACTGTTTGCATCATTCCCCGGAGTCTGCATATAGTTTATACTATGTATTTTTAGTCGCTGAACAGGAATATAAC